>VXAA01004408.1:247446-302067 GCA_013399115.1 Anseranas semipalmata | reverse complement strand
GGGTCCCCCCCCCAGCATCACCCGGCCCGGGCCGCGCAGCCCCCGCTGGGCTCGGAGCCGTGTTGTGTGTTAGCCCAATTGTCTCGCTGAGGTGCTCAAAGCCTTTCACCTGCAAGTTTCAGCTATTGCACGCTTGAACAAATAATGTTAAACACGAGCGGAGAGGTCTAAGCACATCTCCAGCGTGGTGCGGAGATGTAAAGCAAAGTCACTTTTTNTTTTTTTTTTTTTTTTTATGAAGGAGTTGGCAAAGTAATTCAGCTGGGTTTTGGTGACACCTAGAAATGCAATAAAGTAAAACCTGGGCAGCCTTCAGACAGGCTGAATGGTGACAAACGTGTTATCACCCTCGACATGAAGAGCTACAGCTCCGTCTTTTTTTTTTTGTTGTTATTATCAAGGTCACTCCTGAAAACCTGGAAAACCAAGGGAGGGAATTGGTGTCCACACTCATGGTTTTGTTCACAGTCCTTTCTTCCCCACCTGCCTCGCTCGCCCAGGGCACCTGCGTGCCCATAAAAGCCCCCACCTGTGCCTCTCCCCTCCCTTTGGGCTCTGCTTCCTTCTGCCCCTTTCAGAGGATGGCAGGCACGTGCATTTTTAGGGCTAGTGAAAAGCTTTGTGGTTTTAGCCTTGGATCCTGGGACTGGATGCCTCACTTGTCTTTAGAAAGAAGGTGGCTGTGTTTCTGGTCTCAGGGTTTGTACGAAAGAGAAGCCTGAAAATGTGCCCCGAGCTGAAAGTTTGAAGAGGAGCACGGAGTGTCCCCAAATGTAGGTGGTTTTCTTTTTTTAAGCCTTGTGGTTTCTTTTCTTCCCTGCTGCATCCTCCTCATCCTGGGCAGCAGCTGGCATGGTGTTTGCATGTCTGGGGTCTGCAGCCCTGAACACCCCCCCCCCCCTTGAAATCTGGATGCGACTGCATCCTCCAGCTGAAGCGGGGTGTTCCAACTGCACCTCCGCTTCTTGGGGCGGTGGTGTTGGTCTCCCCCTCTGGTAGCTCTGGCCTTCCTGTGAAGCCTGCTGCTGGTGGCCAGCAGCACGGGTGCCACAGGGGGCTGACTGTAAGGGTCCACGTCCCAGCGGGGCTGGGGGGTGCTCGCTGGCATGGACACCCTCTTGTCCCCGAGGCTCAAGCAGGGAGCCTGGGTGCTGGCTGGCGCCGATGCTGATCGGAGAGCCAGAATGGAGGTGAGCCTTCACCTCATTCCCAAGCCTGGAAAGAAGCAAAAAATGGGGGTGGGGGAAATGTATCTCCTTTGTGCTGCAAATATTTAGATGCTTTCCAGTGGCTGGATATGCCGGGGGCACGCGGGGCTGCTGTAATGTGGCTTCTCGCAGGAGCGGGGCAGCTGCTGGTGCCCAGGAGGAAGGGGCTCCTGCCAGCCCTGGGGGCCTGGGGACAGCCCCGAGGGGTGCTGCTCCCCCCCACGCACACACCTTGGGCAGCTCTGTGTGGTTTGGGATTTGGGGCAGTGGCAAAATGCCCCAGTTTGGCCCCTGGTTGTTTTTCTGTCTCTCGGTGACATCTGGTGCGTTGCTGCGAGTTCCCAGAAAGAGGCCCTGATGGAGGATGTCGGGGTAGGAAGAAAGGAGCTGACCTTGCTATTAAAAGGCAACAGAAATGGAAATGTTTCAGACTGCTTCTAGCAGATGTCTCTGGGAAGAAAATCTCCTTGTTCTGCTCTGCTCCATCAGGCCCTCATGGGCAGCTTTGTCTGCTAATTGCTCACTTTATGCCACACTGGAGATGCTTGATTTATCCTTGCTCCCATTGCTGTGTCTGAAAAGATCTTGTGGAGTTTGAGAAGGATTTAAGCCCTACTGATCCCTCATGGCTTCGTATGTTCCTGATCCTATAGTGAAGCCAACAGCCCCAGTGCTCTTAGATCAAAGCTGCTCATCTCAAGTGGGAAGCTCGAGAGTCTGGGGCCTGATCTTGCTCTGGGGCAATCCTGCTGAATCCAGCCCGGCATTCCCAGCAGCACCTCTTAAAAGGGGGGAAATCTCTTGCAAACCTCTGAGCCCCGCTCTGAGCAGGGTCCTGTGGAGGAGGAAAAGCTTCACACTGCGCGGCTGCTCCTCGTGTTGGGGGAGAAGCGGAGTAATTATCTGATTAGCAAGAATAAGCCTTGCTTACAGCTCGAGATGAATGAATGTTTGAAGCCCTCTTGGCTTTTTGGTTGTGATCAAATGTGGCATCAGTTTAACATCTGTATCCTTTATCTGGGGAGTGGGAAGGCTAACCTATCTTGACGCAGGGCGTGAACTTGATTTAAAAGGGCTCTCCTTCAATAGTTTTGTTTGTGCTGTGCGATCCAGCTAGGTGATACTGCGGGGAGCACAGGGCTGCTTTGCCTGCCTGGAGGAGGACGGGGACGAGGACAGCATGTGAGGCTGCACTGGGAATTTGGAGAATGATGAGAGGAGCACATGTGAAGTGTGGCTCAGGGCGGACCCGCGTGCTCGAGGACAGTGCAGGCACGGTGACAGCACGGTGACAGCAAGCAGCCGTCGGGATTGAGACGTAGGGACAGTCCCCGCTGGCCACAGAGCGGTCAGCTCCCCCGGCTTGGTCTTGTCCAAGCTGTTGTCTGCCGAGCCGTGGCTGGCAGCACATCTCGGGAAACCCGAACAATGCATCTGCTGCGGAGGCATAAATCATCCCGGGTCCCGTCTACCTGTGCCCCCGTGCCGCTCCGGCTTTGTGCTGGCAGCGCGGGGCTGACAGCCGGCGTTCGCCCGCGCGGGCGGTGCAGAGGGTTTGTCAGCAGCCACCGGAGCTAATGATTTAAATGATTAGCGCGAGGAGCACAAGCAGCCGCTATTGACTTCAGCCAAGGTGCTCCCTTTGTTCGGGCCGGTTGTTCTCCAGCCGCTGCCTGCGGAGATGCCACCGCTCTGGCTAACAGCCGGGGCTGCAGCAGTGGGACGTGTCAATGGAGCGTTTTTCCAGAAGCTGTGGGCAGGGACAGCTAAAGGCCTTAAGGACTCTGTCTTGAAATCCCCCCCGGCCACCCCAGGCTGGCTTTTTGGTGGCGGAACCTTTCACCCCCTCGGGGGCCAGGCCTCAGGGCCGTGCTGGAACGGGGCTTTGGTTGCTGGGCCAGGGAAAGTGAAACGCCATCTGAGGACAGGGCTGGAGAGCAGCTCACCCGTTTATGCTCTGGCAAGAGCCGCACGAAGCAGTAGAGCTGCATCCTGCACCCTGCTCCTCGCAGCATCCCCACCTCCGAGCAGCCCCACAGAGCTCCAGCCCCGTGGGTGCAGCTGGCATGTCGGCAGGAGGATGCGATGTCCATGCTCGGGGGTCTCCAGGAAGGTCCTCTGCCCTTCAGAGGCCAGGACAGTCAGTGCTGGGCGGCACAGCAGGTTGTGTTTGGCTGCTGCAGGCTCTTTACACCTCCTGCAGCATCTGGCTGAGCCGCTGTCAGGGTCAGGATATTGCAGCTGGGATATTGGAGCTGCTCCGCCAGCCGGTTCCTGTGCTGCGTGGATGTGTAATGCACACCGGTACGGCACACACTGTGCAGAGTGTGTGTCTGTGGACGGAGTGTTTATTTAGGTGTTGAAGGTGAAATGAATCTCTGCCGTTTCCCTCTGGGCTGAATCTTTACCTGCTCCCGCAACAGAAAGCCACTGATGCTGCTCCAGAGCACAGCACCCTTCTCCCAGCACGGCAGGCAGATATTTCCCAGCGTTTGGGGGAAAGGGTCTTTCCCCCTCCATCCCTAACGAAGCACTCACTCCCCTTGCCTGTGAAGGCTTCTGCCTTCATTTCCAGAAGCTGGCCAGACTGTGATGCTCTGCCCCTTCCACTTGTTTTTCCCAGCTCTGTTTGGAGATGAGTGAGTGACTTTGGGCAGAAGCCCATAATAAAGCCATAGCAATGCTTCCCATGGGGTTGATAAAAGCAGGTTACCTTTTTTTTTTTTTCTCTGGAACCCAAAATAGCCATTTCCAGTGCACCAGGCACATCACCACGGAGCCAGCCCGGCGCAGGAGCTGCGCATCCTGCCCAGGCACAGCCATGGCTCCCTGGGTGCAGGTGAAACGGGAGCAGTGCTGGGAGCATCCCTCCGGGCAGCGCTTTCCTTAACCTGTGAATCTTGACCCTTGCCTGCCGGGATGTTTCCAAGGCTCCTAAACAAAGACCATCCTTCATTTGGTAATGTGGCTGCATTTCTTGGACGAAAGGATGGATTTCTCCATAAATCACTTTTTTTCATCATATTAAGAGGGAAGAGAAGGGGAGGAAGGGAAACCCCCCAGCCCTTGTCTTGGTGGCTTGTCATGCTTGCCTTTAATTGACAGACCTTGTTATTAATGTTTTCCAGCCGCCTCTCATCCAGGGCTCAAACCTCCCTTTTAAAGCCCTGTCATGTTAAAAATTGACGTGTGTTGACTTTGGCCTGGGAGAAGCTGGGCCCTGGCTGTAGGTAGGAACTGCATGTGTTTAGTCTGGCTTACGTTTTATTTTCCCCTTTCATCAAATTAGTTCAGCTGTATTTTTTTTTCTAAAGGAAAGAAAAGAAAAGAAAAACTGTTTGACAATCCGAGGCTGTGGGTTAGAATTGCAGCATTGCATTGAAACAACAAAAAATAGTTTACAAATGTGGGCTGAGGCGGCCGGGTGGAGATGGGGCCACCAGAGCAGGGGCAGGAAAAGCCGCTGCGAGTAAACATGGTCTCTGAGGAGGCACACGGAGATTCCTCCCGCAACCCCACAACCCTGGCTGTTTGTTTAACGTACTCCAGTTGGGGTAATCACCTTCAGACTCGCTAAAATTAGTGCTGTCCCGACTGCATGGGGCTTTGCCCTCCTTGCCCACCCCTGCAGCAGCCTTGCTGCGGGCACCTGCGTGCCCCAGCCTGGAGCTGGCTGCATTTTGGAGGTTGGACCCGGTCCCTGCAGGGCTGGCGAGGGCTCTGCCTTGTGGAGCAGCAGATGCTGGGGGGCAGGAGCCCAGTGTTCTGGTTTATTTTGAGCTGCCCATCTAAGCACGTTCACCAGTGAAGTCTCATCCCATCCATCTGCCGTCCCTTTCTCTGCGCTCGCACCGTGTTGTACCTGCCCGTGCGTGCAGTCGGGCTGTGCCAGGACACGACCTGTGGCACCCGCTGACTCCTGTTATCGGGCTGTGACTTTTTGGCTCAGCTGGGGGTGGGCTGCAAGCCCAGTGCGGTGACCACCAGGCTGAACTGGGACTGGGAAGCACCAGAAATGTCAGCGGGGTGCATTTAATGTAGAGCAGATTCCCCCCTGCCCCAAGTCACCGAAGGCCAGGGAAGCACCAGCTGCTGTTTCGGTGCCAGATGGACAGAAATTGATGAAACCTCAGGAAGTCAATGTGCTCGTGCCATCATCCTGCCTGTGCTGAATCCAGCCCTGCTCTGCTCAGCCTGGGGCAGAGCCCAGGGCTGGAAACTGTGGGGAAAATCCCAGATGGGGCTGCTGTGGGCATGGATTCGCACCCACCTTTTGGCCTTAGAGGGGCCTGGGCAGGTCCCATCCGTGATGCTGGGTGGCCCACAGGTGTCATTGCAAACCTGGGGGGCTCCTGGCTCCCTGACAGACCCGACACGAAGTCCTTGCACCCAGGGAAGGGTGGGGGAGAGGGGGCACCTCAAACTCCTCTCTCAGCCGTCATCCCTCTCACAAGGGTTCGGTCCACACAGGGGGGGCTGAAATATTTCCTAACAGCTACTTTTGTAACATTAGTGAAATCAAAGCAAAACGTGTCAAAATTCCCATTAAGATGCATTTAACTTCCCTTGTTTCAAGACAAAGTGTCTTTGCCTGCAGGCAGGTTTCGGGTTCGCTGCGGCAGCCGTGGGAGACTATTGTATTACAGGGCAGCACGGAGCCAGGTTTTGCTCTCTTCAGGGTAAAGGCTTTTTCTAATCAGGATCAGTTTAATTCTGTCATCTGAATTATTAGCTTGGCTCCGTTTCTGGCCTGTGCAGGAAGGAGACGAGGGGAAGGAGCCCGCTGCTGAGGAGGGGAGGGGAGAAGGGAGACAGCCCCAGCTCCAAAGGGCAGATGCCTGGGACCTGCTCTTTGCACTGCAAAAACCCCACATTCACCTTTTAGATGATGATGGATGGTGGAAGGTGTGAAGGCCTCTGAGGGCTTTGCAGATATGGATTAAGCCTCACCGCACAGTTCTGCCATAGATGACAGTCATCCTGATTTACAGGTGGGGAAACTGAGGCAGGGGCCAGTGGCTGCCTGCCAGTGAGGGAGCTGAGAGGATGCGGTGCTGCCAGCGCCTGCCCGGAGTTAAGATGAATTCCTCATTCAACAGAGGAGATAGTAAAATCCCTCCTTTCCTCCTGGAAAAGCCAGCGTCTCCGCATCCTGGCTCGCGTGTCAGGGAGGCTGTCTGGCCCTTACCACATCCTTGCTCTGAAAAGGATACTTTTTCTTCCTTCCTTTTTATTTTTTTCCAAGAATGGGGGTGGAAATTGGAAAGTTGTTATTCCTTCACATCCTTGCTCCCCATGCCATGGGTAGCATCTGTGGGAGCATTTAGTTTATTTAACCTTCTTGGCAGGCACTATGCAGCAGCAGTAATAAATAATAATTACCAACTAGTGGATATTGCTGACGGCATCATTGGGTTAGCACAGTTGGCCATGGATGAAGGGGCTGGGCAGGGCATCCCCAGCAGCCAGTGACCAAGGTTTGATCTATCTGCATCTCAATGGGACAAAATCTGGCTGGACTTGAGGCATCAGAAGGAAGTTGGTGCTTCCTGGGGGCAGCAGCCAGCTCTGGTGCCTGGATGTTCCCAAGTGGATCCTCAAAATGAGGGAAGGTTGGTAGCACCAGGATAGCTGCATTTTTGTTTTATCCATGCCACTCAGGGGAAAAGGCAGTTGGATAGCTGCCTACCCAAGGCTGGCACCAAGACCCCTAATGTGAGAGGACACAGGCATGGGCAATGTGGGTCAGGGTTAGCCAGCAGTGGTCAAGGGTTCCAGTGCCTTTGACTGAAGCAGGTGAGCAAATCCCCAGGCAAGGGCACCCAGGTGAGCGTGAGCAGTGCTACATCCTTGGACAGTCCTTGCAAAATAGCAGGAGGCACCGGAGGAGGCAGAAATAAGTCAACAGGTGGACCCGCTGCTTGGTGTGAGCATCTTGGGGTCCAGACCCCATCTGGAGATGGGAATTGCTTCCAGCTGCCTCCAAGGAGAGGAGTGGCTGCCAGGAGGAGAAGGTTAGGCAATTGCTGGGTTAGCCACTGAAAAACGCGGTCTGGTGTGTCCTCTCCCTCATGCCAACGTGGGAAGTGGCTTCTTGCACGTGCCTGCCCTGCAGGGAGAGGCAATTCAGTGTGATTTTCCCCATCCCCTGGCAGTGGGACACCTCTCTGCTCCTTGGTTATGCTCAGACCATGGTCATTCACAGGTCTGAGCCCAGGTAGGACTCAGATGTGTTGGCAGAGCTGTGGAAAATGGTTACGTTGCAGAAGACCTGGAGAGTCCTTAGCTGATACCTTACCACTTACCACTGGGTCGTGTCCTACTGGGTTTTTATAAGGTTTCCTTAACACTTGTGCAGTGCCAGCAAAATCCAGTTGGTACGTGAAGTGTCTTCAGCCCATTGGATTCAGGGACAAAAGCTGCTTGTTCCTGGGCTGGGAGCAGGGAAAGCCAGCACAGGGCAGCAGGATGACACAGAGCTGCGCCTGGCTCGTTGGTGTTGGGTAACCCATGACTGGCCCCATATCAGTCAGCCTGTGGGGGTCCCACGCATGGCAGTGCTCAGCTCCAGGGAGACAGAGGCTGACGTGATGTTTTTGGCTTGGTTCCTTGCTGGCATAATCAATCTTCTGCAAGAGATGCTCTCCGCTCAACATCTCTGATGTTATCACATCCCCACTGTCAAGTGCAGGCTGAAAAAGTGTCCCAGTGCTTTCATTTTCAGCCACTTAAGCCCTGAGCATCTCTGAAGCCTTGGCTCCATGCTTCCTTCTGCATCCTCATCTCCTCACTGATGAGCGGCCCTTGCGCAGGGGAGCCAGCCCGCATCTTTGGTGTCCTGCCCTGCAAGGCGCAGCTCTGCTGCAGCAACATCTTGAGGGGCTTCTGAAGCCTGTGATGGGTGCCCATCTTGAGAGGGCAGAGCTTTGTCTTCCTCTGTGCATTGATAAGGTGGGATGTTCAGCACAGTTGCTTGTGCAGAGTGCCCCTTCCTGACTCTTTGGATGTGAATCGGAGACAAGAACCATGGTTCACGCATTTCAGGCACTGGCTCATCTTCTTGTTCCTTTTCCCATGGCCTGCTTTAGTCTGTAGAGCCCTTTAGGTCCTCTGTGTCAGAGATCGTGTTTCCTCCTAAATCAGGAGCTGATAGCTGCATGTGAGTCCAGGAACACAGCAAGCCTGGAGTCCTCTTTCCTTGGCTTCCTTAATCTGATGAAGTCAACGCGACAGGTCGTTCAGCCCAAAAATTTTCCAAAGAAGGTAGTTTTATGGGGATACTACTTTGGGATGTGCTAGTTTGTCTGCATTTGGGATTGTGCTGTGTATTTTAAGGCTGTTGAGGGTTGTAAGGTGCGATGCTAACATGTGGATTGATGCTGAGAGTCAATGTGTCCTTGGGTCACTGCTGTGGGCTTCTACCATGGAGCTGCTGGAGCTGCTGGCAGGGATGCATGAGGTATCAGCTGGGCTGGTGCCTCTCTGAATGTCTTCACCAACACTTGCTAACCTGGTCCATATATCTTAGACTCCTTTTTCTCTCTTTTAGAGAGAGGCTGAGGGGATGGGAGATGGCGTTGGCTCAGGACATGGGAGGTTGCACCCTCTGGTGTGAGCCACCAGGCCTGGGTGTCAGGGACGGCGCTTCACAGGGCCATCAGCTGGGACATCCCACAGCCACCCCCGGCAGCTGGCCAACACCTCCATGGCACTTCGGCAGCACTTCTTCCCCAGGGAGGTTGGTGCCACCTCCAGCTCTGACCTGCAGCTACTCCTCGGTGAGCGTTGGCCATCCCTGCAGCTCCCGGCCGGGCCTCTCGCAGCACAATGCCATGTACCTGGGGGAGAGGGACCTTCTCCTGGTGGCTGTGGTGGGGCAGCGCTGCGAGAAAGCTGCTGGGCTGCCGCGCCTCCAAGGCTGGCTGGTGCCGGCTCCCCTCACCCCGGGGTGCCTCACCAAAATAGCTGCTATGGAAAGAGGTTTGTTGACTTTTTGTTTCTTTTCCTTTCCTTTTTCTTTCTTTTTTTTTCTTCCTGTGCTCAGACTTCCCCAGGCCTCCTCAGAAGGCTCTGGCATATCATCCTACAGATGTGGCATAAAAGCCCTGGTTGCAAAATATATCCGGCACGGCAGTTGGTAGTGTTGTGCAATCTCCATCAACTTACGGAAACCACTGTGAGATACTATTAAAGAGAGACTCCAGCCCCATCCATCACTCCAGCCGCAGTCACGTGTCCAGCTGTCAGGCAGAAGGGCCCAGGCAGACGGCGCAGGGGCTGTAGGCACCAGGAGAGCTTTCCCTCACAGTGGGTGCTCTACTGCAGGGACAGACAGGATGGGACCTCTCTTCTGGTGCTATTTGCAGCTCAGCTCAGATCTGTTGTGTTGCCACTTATGTCCTACCATTGCATGTTGCTCTTCAGTGTCTGTCAGCACTGCTGTTTTAATGCTACCAGTCAAAATCCAGGTGATTGTGAATGGTCATGCACAAGGCGATGGTTAAGGCAGCTACGATAGACCAGGCGTGGGTGGGACCATGAAAGCCACTGTTCAGATCTCAGCACGTTTCCTTTTTCCAAACCCAGCAGAGACCTTCCCTGGGGAGCGAGGGACAGCCCGTGCCACCACGTCTGAGGGCAGCGAGCATGAGTGAGAAGGAGCTGCGGCAGCCGGAGACCCCAGGTATCTCCCTCGCAGGAGAAGGATGGTGTGCAGGTCAGAGGTGCTGCAGGGACTCAAGGCTGGAGGAGGGAAGGGGATTGCAGGTGTTTATGGGGACAAGGGCATCCAGGCTGTTCCTACACACCTGGCTGGCTTTCCTCAACTCCAGGGAACCCTTTGGATGAGCAGCACCAAACGGGGAGCAGAACTCCACAAACTCAGCTCCCTGGGGCTCACCTGGGTCAGCACCAGCCTCCAGCAAGCACATCAAGGGCTGCGGGGAAGGGCCGGCAGCCTTCAGCCATGGGCAGACCTGAACCTGAGGACATGGGTCTCACCAACCCCACCCAGCCCTGTCCTTGGGGCACCTTCCCCACCAGCCCCAATGTCCATGGCAGACCCCGCAGGGCACCGGGAAGGGACATAGTGCTGGTGTGAGCATCCACTGCTGACGAACCCCACGCAGCCTGGCAGGCTCGTTATCACCCTGTCTTTATTGCACCTTATTGCACGGCACCTCCTGGCCGGGTCGTCCTCTCCTCCTCAGTCACGTCTCGCTCTCCGCAGGCATATTAAATCCCTGAGGGCTGCCCGGGCAAAATTGCCGCTGCTCCATTACTCTGCTGTCAGCATCCGCTACCCTTGTGAGAATCAGGCTCCACATCAGAAAATAATAAAGGCGATATTATGAGCAGAGGGGAGAGGAGATTAAAAACCTGTTTAAAAAGCCTGCTGGTCCCCGTGCTGTTTATTGCACATCGTGGCTTTGCGTTATTTTTGTTGTCACTGAAGTTGGACTTTTAATTTTCCTTTGATCATGAAGTGACTGGCTTGTAATTTTCCTATGGCTCTGTGGATTAAAAAATGTTGTTGTTGTTTAAAGTACCTGTTGCTCCCCAAGATCAGCTGGTGATGCTTTTACGGCATGTTGAAGTGCTAATTAAATTATTTATCCCCCCTGACCCCAGCCATGACATGCACTGGGCCCAGCCCTGGGGCTGAGCCAAGCTCGGTGACAGGGACAGAGCCGCTCGGGGAGGGCTTTGTGTCCCAGCACCGGGCTGGCTCTGCGCTCCTTGGGGTCTGGCTGTGATACCTGCATTTATCCAGGGCTTCTTTATTTTTTTAGATGTGATTTACTTTCCAGGGTGTTTTGGTCAATTTTCGCCCTTAATGCCTTTGGCTAATGAGCCTGCTGAATCTCACAAAATGGTTTTCATGCACTGACACGCTTGTGCTGTGGGTTGGCAGCACTATAAAGGGAAGGTATTTAAGTCCTGAAGCCAAAAATACCGTGTCCTCCCTCCCCGTGCCAAATATTTTCTGTGAGTTGTTGTTTTCCTTGTTGGTGGTATTATTTTAATTGACGGGTAACTTGTGTCAGTGCAGAGCCACGCATGTAAATCCTGCAGGGCCGAGCTGTGGTGATGCCACATGGAGGGCTGAGCTCTCAGAGGTCTCCAGGCCAGGCCAGCAGGACCATCACTGGTGCTAGATCATCCCAGCTCTGGCTCTGCCCGGCAATGTCCTGCAAACCTCCATGGCTGGGGCTCTGCAGCAGGAGGAGAGCAGGGCTCTGCCTCACCTCCGGTCCATCCCGCTCCCTTCAAGGCGTGGGGAGCCAGGTTTGGGACTGCCCCACCAACAGTTTGCATTGGCATTGAAAAAAAATATATATATCCATTTGTTTCTAAAAGAAAACTCCAGGCTGAGCTTTCCCAGCTGGAGGGTAGGGGACGGTTGCTTTGTAATCGCTCCCGGCTTACTGTTGAAAACATCTTGGTCAGATTTTTATCAGTGCCTGAACAGGAACAGCCTTGAAGGACTGGCTCTGGGGAGATTAGGTGGCTGCTAGTGCAGCACGAGGCACTCCTGCCCGGCCAGCCGGGATGCGCTGGAAGCGACACTGATTTGCTGTCTGCCCAGAGACCTGCATCCCCAGCGTGTTGCGGCAGAGCTGGGTGGCCGCTATCCGGCTGGGTGATGTCCGCAGTGGGGTGTGAGTGTGTGGTTGGCACCTAGTTGTGGTGCCAAGGAGGCACTGGGGATGCTCACAAGGGAGGTGGGATGAGTTTCCTTGTCTTCAGAGTGGTGTGGAAGGAATAAGGAGGCTCAGGGCTGCCCTGTGGGGACAGCACCAGTATTGGGGTTGAGGCTTGAGCTGTGAAGAGGGGATCCAACGGGAAGACATCACTGCAGAGGTGGGGCTGAGATGAGACCAGGTGGTGTGTGGGGAACTGGAAGCGGTGATATTTGATGGTGTTTCTGAGCAGTTTGGGGGCTAAGGTTGGTCCTTACAGCATCCCCCATGGAAGGTGATTGGGGTTGGGAGAGGGACCTGTGCAAGAAGAGGTGATGCTGAAGAGCAAGAAACTGTGGGTCCAGGCTGGGCTGGCTGTGTGATGGGCAGGGAGGAGTTGGAGTTGGCACCTGGGAGCGAGCCTGGATGTGGGGCTGAGTGATGGGAGGGAGCACAGAGGGGAAGGGCAAAGGGGAGCCTACCAGACAGTCGGTGCTGTTCAGGGAGCCCGAACCCTGCAGGGATGAGCCCTCTGCTCGACCCATGTTGTCCCACTGGCTTTTATATCCTTACAGAAGGAAAACAAGCCCTGCTCCAGCAAGAGCACAAGCCAGAGGGGAAGGAGAACAGTGAGGCAGGGGCTCGCACCAGCCCTGTGCCACCTGGAAAATGCTGGCGGCCGCGCTGGGCAGCGCCGGGGGTTTCCAGTAAGCCCCGGGCCGGGGCAGGAAGCATGCAGCGGGCGGCAGGAAGCTGGCCGCCGCACCGCCCGGCATTCCTGCACGCTGGAAAGCCGAGTCACGCTTCCTGCGGCGTGCCTGCAGCACCTCCGCCCCAAGCAGCACCCGCCGCCTGGCTGGATGCGGCCCCGGGGCCCCCACTGTCCCGCTCTCGGGGACGGGAGCAAAGCGATGCTTGGAGGCTTCGGCCCTTGGTGTGGGTGTGACACGGCCCGGTGTCTGTCCTGAGCATGGCACGGGCACGTGGTCCCTCTGGTGACAATCACACCACAGTGGGGAAACGGTCACGCCGAGGTGAGATGGCAGCTAACTGCAAAGGCACAGAGCATGTGTGTGTTTTAGGTGACCTCGGTGTAGAATGAGCGGTGCCACACGGCGATGGGTCACAGGCAGAGCCCCACAACCCGGGGCAGTGCCCCATCCCTCCTCTCCCACCGCAGGCTCACCCCCGAGCATCTCCCCCATGCCACACACCCATGCTGCGCACGTGGGTCCCATCTCCACGTGCATCCCTGCTCCACACCTCCCGGGTCTTGGTCCTGGCGAAACCCAAGCCACCCCACACCACAAGAGCTGGCAATGGACCTGTCCGTACGGGACGGCATTATTTCCTCTCCTCCACCCGCCTCCATCAGCGGGGTCGTGGCCAAGAGGACAGCCCCTTGCCGTGCCCCCCGATGGGGTTGCTCCGTTTCCTGCTGCCTGCAATCCAGGTGGGTGGATGAGGCCTTGGGGTCTTCTCCCAAAACCTCTTCTGTACACATGCTTTGGGTTATTTCCTTTAAGGTGCTTGTGCTTTAGCTATGGCCTCAGCTGGCTTCTCACTGCGGTTTCTATTTGCTTTCCTCCTAGATCTCTGCAATCCCCCTTTGGTTATGCCTTTAAGCTGCTTGATTAATCAGCGTGCCATTTAACCACCCTGGGCGATGCACTGGCTCAATAATGCGTCTCAGAGAGTTTTCAGCTCTGTTCTCCTCTGATAGCCCACCAGGTGCGTTCAATCCTCTGCAAGTTGCAAATGTCTAAGTTTGCTTACGTTGTTGTTTTCATTTGTTACTTTGTTTCTGTGTTTGTTTATTTTTATTGTATTTATATTGTTTATGTTATTGGCTTGCATGGGAAAGCCCATCCAGGGGTCACATCCTGGTGCATTTCAGCTGGCATCTCGCAATCAGCACTGCTCCGGGGCTGCTGCTTGCAGTAGGTGCTGCTGCGCATCCCTGTCCCTGCTTCCAGTGGGAGGTTTCCCTCTGAGGAGATGCACGGTGTGGGCAGCCGCGGGGATGGTGCTCGCCTTGGCAGTGGGACATGACTTGAGCAGCCCCCGCTGGCAACTTGTTGGGCAGAAAGAGGGTCCAGGAGCTCCTGCCTGAAGCTGACACGCGCCGTTATGGCTCAGGGCTACAAGCCGGAGCAAATGAAGCCCTGCAGCTCACAGCTGGGCAAAATCTCATTCCCAACCAACATTGCCAAGCTGGTGCAGAGCTTGCCGTAGGCTCAGAAAATTTATTTTTCTGCTATTTCCCATTCTGGTACAAGTCTAACTGCCTGGTGAATGGAGCAAGTCTCTTCAGTGCCGGGTTTTTCCAAAGCAGCTCTGCCCTGGCGAGAGTCGCTTCAGTTTGGCTTGGCTTACAACCCCCCGGCACGATTTCTCTGGTGGTTCTGGCACAGTAAGTGCGCGCCTGCTGGCTGAGCCCTGGCCCCCCAGCAGCCGCTTTGCTGCCATTCACAGAGCGCTTGGAAGCAGCCCGGCCCCGTCTGAGCGCCTTCTCCCCCTGCGAGCTTCCCCCAGCCCACCGAGCACCATCGCGGGCTTCAACAGCTCCAAAGCGGCTCACAGTAAGCCCGTGCTAGCGATGCTGCATCCCTGCCCCATCCAGCAGCGACCCCCGTGCGCACAGAAACCCACCCCACGGAGGGGTCAGCCCCCGCCGTAGGAAGCGGGAGCGTGGCCGGTGGCTGCGGTTTCCCCGCCGGGCCGGCAAGGCTGCGTGCACGCCGCGGGGCGCCGGCAGCGGTGATGAGTTAGCCAGACCTCCGAGCCTGGGAGAGCAAAGCGGAGCCGGCGGGGTTTCCAGGGAAGGAAATCCCAGCGCTTCGTGAGCTCCAAATAATCGCAGGCAGCAAGGAGCAGGAAGCGCTTGTTAGGAAGGAGCGAGGAAACGGAGCCGCTGCCTCAGCCCAAGCAAACTTTTTAGGACCGGAAAGTGGGAGTAGGAAGGCATAAAAGTGCTTTGAGCTTTGGCAGAGGATTGCAGAGGGCAAGGGGTGAGGGGAGAGGGACAAACATCGGTGCGGAGCTCAAGGAGGGGGCGGCCCGCCTGTGCGTGCCGTGCAGGGGACTTCACGGTGGAGCTGCTAATTAAATAAGAAAGGCTCGTCTCCATGCTTGTTAGGTTAACTCAGCGGGGATATTGCAAAAGCAAATTCCTCCCAGCAAGTGTAATTAGGGGGCCGGAATTCCTCCGGTTCCTTGTCCTTGCTGCGAATGCTGCTAAAGCCATCAGGTGAGGACACGGGGTGAGGGGGCGAGGGGGAACACGCAAGTCCTTTGCAATAACAACCCCCTCCCGGCATGGCAAGGATTTCACATCAAGGCTTGACATTTTTCTCGCTGATTATTCCAGGGTGGAAAATACACGTTGGACCGAACAGGCAGGGTTGCAGGGCTGCTTCCCCCGGGGCAGCGCGCTGGTTTTAGAGATGGAAAGAAGACAGCGAGGGGTCTGGGCAGGGCACCGGCAGGATTTGGGAGGTGCCCGTGCACAGCACAGCATCTCTGGATGGTGCAGGGAAGGGCTGCTGACCCGCCAGCAGCCGGCCCCATCCGCCTGGCCAGGAGGTGCAGGGCTCGGACCGCTCCAGCCCAGCGCATCACCGCAGCAGGATGCTTCGGGGCTCCCCAGACATGTCGCAGCACCCTGTGTTTGTGCCGGTGGTGCCGCTGCAAGGAAGGAAGATGCTCGCGGGGGCCCGCACGTGAAGATGTGTCTTGCCTGGTGCTGGGGGACACCAGGTACCTGGGGACATGGGGACAAGACAGACTGCGTGGCACAGGTCAAGGGGAGAGCCTGGGGCTGGCCGGAGGGGATGGGGGGCACAGAGGGGGTGGGAGAGGAAATGTGGGGGGAGGAGAAAGGGCGAGCCTGGGACCTTAAAGAGCAATTAGTCAAAGCTGAATTGTTTTTCTAAACTCTTAATGAAAACAAAGAGTGGGGCATGGCCCAGATGGTGCCAGGGGATCAAATAAATGTCGCACTCAGGAAGCAGCTGCTACTGGGAATGTTTCCTGCCAGCCCTGCTGCTGCTCACAGCCACTTTTATTATTTGTTATTTTTCAGGACTGCAGCTGGGGTTTCCCTCCAGCTGTGTGGAAATACGCTTAAGGCTGGTCCACGAAGGGCCTGCGGCAGCCCCGGGGCACGCAGCATCCCTGGGGCACACGGCATCCCTGCCCAGTGCCCCTGGCCCCCTGCTGCACTGAGCGGTCCTGGCCCCCTGCTCGGATGCTGCATGCCTGTGCCCTGTGTAGGGTTTTATCCAAGGGTAGTGTCCCGTTTCCCTGCCCAACCCTAGTGTCTGCCCCTGGGGGCTCAACCTGTCCCTGCTCCAATCCTGCAGCTGATGTGAATGACCAAAGTGAAGAAATTTGACAAAAATCTGGCTGTCACAGGATTTGGAGGTGCCCGCCTGGGGTTTCGTGTGGGTCGGGTGGGATCTGCTTCCCGGCTGTGATGGCCGGGGCTTCGCCAGCTCCTGCTGGAGACGCCGCTTCCCTGCCCGTCAATTGCATGCCCCGGGGCTTGCGGTTACGTCCTCGGAGACGTTTGATCCCTGAAAATCACAGCTGATCAAAGGGGCAGCTTACGGGAACACGCTGCTGGGTGACTTCCTCTGGTGGTGCCAGGGGCAGCGCCGGGGAGGCGAGGGAAGAAATCTGTTAACTGCTGAGTCTCTGCTTCTCAGACAGCCCAGGCAAGAGCTGTGCGACAGAGATTTTTTTGAAGAAAAAAATATAATAATATTATGGGTGGCCTTGAATTTCCCCTTCTCTGCACAAGCACATTTAAAAAAAAAAAAAAAGTGAATTCCCACAAAAGCCCAATGGGCTTCTCAAGTTTGGGTTTTGCACATCAGCTGGGGAAGGGAAATGACAGCACAAGCAGGGAGCCCTGCCAGCCGGCCGCGATAGCCCCATTCCTGTCCCGTGTTTCTTTCGATGAATGCTTTGGTTGTTAGCATACAATTTAACAATTTTTGCTTGGTCAGGGGAATAAGGAGCTAGCGGTGGTGGTCCTGCCGCGGTGGCCACGTGCAGCCTCCCATCGGTGCATAGGGAGTGCCACCAGCATGGGAAGAGGTTGTCCCCAGCGGGTGCTGCCAGGCTGTGTCTCGGCTGCAGGCTCCCCCCAGGTCCCTGTGCTGCCACATCCTGGGCTGGTGACTCTCCAAAGCTTCCTGAGGTGCTTTTTGGCCCTTCTAGTGCACCAGGAGGCTTGTTGGCAAACGGGACCCGTGTTAGGCTTCATTTGGGGAAGCTGGAACATCCTCAGGTATGGTCGCACCCAACCATGTCATCTCAGGAGGGGTGGGATGACCTGTTTGGAGGGACCACCTCGGGGTGACCACCACTCCGAAGGGAGCTCATATTGGGACGTTTCTTAGTTGATCCAGAGCATCAGACTGCTGAGACCCGAACTGGTCCCATGGCCCAGGGCTGGGAGCAGGCTGGCAGCGAGCGGAAAGTCACCGGGCAGTGGGAAGCATCAAAGAGGGCTGGGTGGATGGGTGGGTGATCCCGCCCGGTGCGCTGGAAAGAAACCGCTCCCAGGTAGAGGAAGCTGTTGGTGATGATGCACTGTGGATGTCACCGTGAAATCGGGGAGGCTATTTATAGGTGGCTAATTGATTAGGGCAGCCACAGCAGGAGGAAATGACTTTCAGGAGTGACAGAAAACTGCAGCACCCAGCCAGCTCTGGAGAGGCCTCAGGGAGAACAGAAAGTCCCGAAATGATCAAAATGCTTTGGAAAGAGGTGTTTCTCTGGGTTAGAGCCTGACTTCTGGGGTATGGCATGAAAAGCAGTCATATGTCTGTGCTATTTGTGGGGGCCCCTTGGTAGGACAGAGCTGCTGTAGATCCAGGAAGCCCCATGGAAACGTTGGTGGCTGTGCTCTGTGCCAGGGCAGGAGACAGCTCTTGGCTTGTAGGCTTCCCCCCAAGGGTCTTCCTGGCTTTTCTGAGCTCCAGTTAGGCTTTGTCCACAGGAGAGGCTCTCAGCTTTAATACTTTGAAGGCTTCAGGGAATCCCTTAAAAGCTGTTCAACCTCCTCCTAGGTGGGATGCTTTCATTCCTTGGCTTCTTGAGCTGGACCTGTTTCCTCCAACCAAGGGTTGACCCCTTGCTTTTGGCCATTGGGCTGCTGAAGTCCGTGTCTCAGAGAGATGGCAGCTTTTCCTTGCAGCCTGGAAGACACCAAGCTGGTCTCCAGAACCAACCTGGACAATGCCACGTGCCTGTGACAAGGAACAGCCCATTCCCTAGAGGTCGGGATGCGAGATCCCGGTTGGCATGGATGTGGCTCGCGGGGAGCCGGAGCCGGCTGTGCCCGAAGGAGCGTGCTGAGCTGGTGTGAGCAGCAGGCATGCACTGTCTCAGAGTCCGCTCATTTGGAAATGGTGCTCTTTTCAACGGTTCTGTTATCAGATGGAGCATTTCCTTCATCAGTGTTAATATCCATGTAGTGAAACAATGAAAGGGCTTCCTATCAGTTCCAAATAGGACGTGAAAAGCTCTCAGCGTTAAGAGTAGAGGATGCTGGAATAGGGCAATGGGAAACGCCTGAGTCACTGAAATGCCTCTTTGATTCCATTAGGCTGATATGTTCAAAAGGGAAGAAGAAAAAAAGAGAGAGTGAGAGTGGGCTAGCTAATGATCTGAGAGACAGAGGGCAGGAAGGGCCAGTGCTTGCAGCGTGGTCTCTGCAGAGCGGGGAAGGCACGGAGGGATGTGCTGGCACGGGCTTTGGAAAGTGGAGAGCGCAGCAGGGAACTGTGCAGGGAACGGCACGGTTTGTTTTCAGAGAGTTGGGAGGCTCGATGGGGGAATGCAGAAAGCTTTAACCCCATGCCCCTCATCCTGCTGCCTCCTGGCTGCTGTGCTCCAGCTTTGTCCCGTCTCGCCTGGGTGCACAGAGCAGGGCTGGGCAGTGCAGCGCAACGTTGCAGGGTGTGGGGCAAGGAAAAGGGCAATGCTCTCCAGCAAAAAATGGAAGGGCTGAATGCTTCCCCAGTGCTCTGGGTAAAAGCTGAGCGATGTGGTGCTGTCTTTTCTCCACATCTCCCTTTTGACAGACCCTGCTGGGGCAAAGCTCCTGGCTGGGAGCAGGGGGCTGCTCTTGGGCTGTTGTGAACAGCGTTGGTAGCACCACGAGGCTCTTGGTTGCAGCAATGGACATCCTGCACCTGGGGTGCAGGAGGCTCTGTCCTTAGGCTGTCAGTCCTGCACGACCCTGGGCTGACGAGCTGCAAACCAAACTTTTAAATCACTGTGATTTAAAGGTCCCTCCCAGTGCTGCTGCAGACTCAGGAGGGGAGGGAACAACTGTCTTGCAAAGCACCCACGGCCACCAGCCCCAGCAGGGAGCAGTGACCGTGCCCATCGTCCTGGCCGGGAGGATGCATGGCTGCTCGTGCCGGAGCTTGTGGGCAGGAGTGAGGGGCTTGCTGAGGCTGGGCGGTGAGACTGTCCTGGGGCAGTGCGAGCAGGATATCCCGAGCCTGCAGAGATCCCTGGCCTGGAGCGGGGCAGGCGGCCAGGGCAGTGTGGTCGCTGGCTGCTCCTCTGCGGGGACTGCAGGGCTCGCTGCCCATCCCCGCCAGCCAGGTGTAAATCCCAAGGCCGCTGTACAAACACGCGGGCTTTGACATGTGCCAGGTCAGGGGCTGCGAGCAGATTTTTTTTTTTTTGCTTTTACAGGAAGAGCTGCAAATACTTTAGACACAAGCTATTTTCTCTCTGTTTTGTGAGCTAGCCCCAGCCTCCTGCAGGCAAACACCCCATGGGGCATAACAGCAAACACCCTGCTGTCCTCCCTGTTGCATCCCTGGGGAAATTCCTCAGTGAAAGGAGGTAGAAGCTGCAAAGAGAAGGAGCACGGCTGCTCCCTGTGCAGGGTGACTGAGCTATGCGCACCCAGACCGCTCCTTTCCTGGCTGTACAGCCCCACGCCTGCTCCCTGGGGAGGTGACCTGCTCAGCACCCCCGCTTGCCCAGGAGATGCATTGGGCTCCCCGGGACAGGGCTGCCCTTTGTGGCGGGCAAGATGGGAAGCGTTGAAAAGCTGGGGAGCTGTGCCAGCACTGCAGAGAGCCCAGCGCCGGGGAGCGGGCGGCCAGGGAAGGCTCACACACAAAGGGCCGTCCTGTCCTCACACCTGCGGGGAGGCCGGGGTGCTGACAGCCCGGGGACGATGCCACTGACAGAGGCACGTCGCTGGCAGGTAGCGGCAAGGCGCTCCGAATAAAGGCAAGCGACGCGGTGACAGGAGATGCGCTGGGGCTCGACCACGTGGGGGGAAGGTGGCCACTGGTGCTGGGGACCGATCGGGGAGGCCGGGAGGTTGCTTCTCCTCCTGCCCCTGCAGTGTTCAAGCCGAGGTGGTCGTTTGGTGTTGGCTGGGACGTGGCTTGGCGGGGCTGTTTTCTGCCACTGCGGGAGAAATGGGTGCAGTCGGTGTGAGCAGGAGCTGGAGGAGGGCTTGGATGAAATGCTTGGAGGAGCTCTTGGAAAAGTCTCCCCCATCATGGGAAACATACAGCAGCCCATCCATTGGGTCTTTCCAAGACCCCGCTGCGGTCCCGGGTAGGAGCTGCTGTGGGCGTGCAGCCACTTTTCCCACTTGCCAGGCGGAACGCCCCTTCCCCACCACCACGCTGTCCCCTGCCCTCCCCTGGCTTGCCCAGAGCACCGCGGGCTGTCCCCTGGTGGGGCTGGGGTCCTGCGGTGGGTGGTGGTGGTGGTCAGGTGGGCGCTCGGCGGTGTTGCCCCCACACCCGCCATGCTTCGGTGGGCTTCAGCACGGGGAAAGCTTGGCCGATGGTGCCCTCCTGCGGCGCAGCGGTGTGTGACAGCTGGGGGGGCTGCTGGGGAGCCCCATCCACGTCCCCTGGGCTGGGCAGGCGGTGGGAGCCCGCCGGGACCCCCAGCCTGGCGGGTTCTGGGGTGGCAACGGCCCCTTGTCCTCGGGCTGAGAGGGGATCTGGGAGCCACGGGTGGGCAGCGAGGGCACGAAGCGATGGGGTGGCCCCGGAGGAGCCTGGCAGGGTGGGCGCCCTGGGGTGGGCTCTGCTCGGTGCTCGGGTGTGTCCCCCCACCCTGCTGCTCGGGCCCTGAGCAGGGGACAGCGCGTCTCTTTCCTGTCCCAGCTGGGAAGGGCTGGGTCCCCGCCAGCTTTCCTGTTTGTGTTCCACCCCGCCGCTCCCCAGCAGCCTGGCCCTCGCAGATCCAAACCCCGCGAGCCCCATCCTGCCCTGGCCGCTCTGCGGGACGGTGCTGGGCTGTGCAGGCAGCTCGCTCCCCGCTCTTTGTGTCCCTGGGCGCTGTGCGGGCAGGAGGGAGATGGGTGAGTGGCCGCACTGGGCAGATCAGCCCTTGCTAGGGTCAGAGCAACCCTCGCAAGCCCCCACGTCACAGCCTTTGGAGCTGCGAGGGATGTAAGGGGAAGGTCCTTCCCCTTCGGCAGGGTTTTGCTGGGGCAGCGGGAGGTGAAGGGCTCCCGCAGCCCCTCCAGCAGGCTGCGCCAGCCCGTCCATGGGTTCACAGCGGTGAGAGATGCCTCCTGGAGCTGTCAGGACATGAGGACAGAGGCTTCCAGCCCTGCCCCGCAGACGGGCTGAGGCAGGGCTGCTATCAAAGCAAAGCCTGGGAGCTCCCAGGATTAGGAAGTTAAGGGCTTGCATTGTTTTCCCAGGTCCAGAGGGGGTGGATACCGGGCAGGATTAGTCTGGCAAAGCTTCCCAACGTGCTCCAAGGGGCACAATAGGACCTTGAAGAGAAGAAGCTGCACTGATGACAAACAAGAGGTGCATCTCTCAGCAGCCTCTGCCTCCTGACGCATGTGGGATGTGTTTGCGGCAGGTGCTGCTGCTTCGCAGCTCTGTCTGTGCCAGGAAACCCCTCCCCGTGCACCTCAGCACCACTGGTGCTGTGGGTGGGCTCAGGGGTGCAGGCCCCTTTGGGGCATGGGGCGAGGGGAGAGGTGATGGTGGCGAGCGATCCAGGTGCCCCTCTGCTGCAGGCAGCCCCCGTGAGTCCCCACGTGTCTGTGCCGCCCATCCCAGCTGTGAACGGGGTGAGCCCTTGCCCCCAGAAACGTCTGTTCACAGAGCACTGAGGTGCATCTATCGCGGGCCGTCAGCAGCGCAGGGCACGCATTTGCTTCTCCAGTCATTGGCTTTACAAATGATACTTGGCTTAAGAGGATCTAAATGCCCTGTTGAATGTGGGGGACTGTGACAGTACCCTGGGGGGCCGGGTGAGCCCACTGTGCCATGGGATGTGTCCCGCGGCAGCCAGCTCTCTGTGCCACCCAGGGCCATCACTGTCTTTGTGGAGCTCTGGAGGTGATGGGATGTGGTGGGACTTGTGTGCAGGCACCAGCAGTGCCTGGGAGAAGAGGTGTGTGCAGGTAAAAAGCTCGTATATCCATAAGGGTTATTTATTTTTAATCATTTGCACTCCGAAGCAATTAGAAGCTAACGCCTGAAGAGCATGCAAAGCATTGACGAAGCCCCCGCCTCGCCGTGTCACTGCTCCGCGGTGCTCCCCCCTCCCTGGAGACCTGCACCCACACTGTGGGGCTGCCGGGCGCTCCGGTGCAGCCATACCCAACGTGGCTGCACCACGAATCGGGCAGCCAGCCGCTGGGTGGCACCTCCTTCCCAAAAAGGTGTCCTCTGTGGGTGGCAGGCTCATGGTGGCCTGCTCATGGGGTCGGGGGACAGCAGGCTGGATGCGGCCCTGGATGCAGGTGCGGCTTCCCCAGAATGCGAGGTTACACTCCGAGCCCCGCGGCCCTTACACGGGATTTCCCAGAGCTCCGTGCCTGGGCTCGGTGTTCTGGAACAAAGGGTGGTGGCACCGCCGGTGGCTGTTCCGCTGGTCCCCAGCAGCAGCAGGATGAGGACGTGCCTCCCACCCTGCGACTGCTCCCAGCACTCGGGCTGTGCTGGGAGTGCCTGAAGCTGGTTGGCGGAGCTGGTTGTTCTGTAAAGAGGAAGAGGGGAAGGAGGGAGGGGAGGCCCTTTTGTGTCCCTCCAGCAGCCACGCTCCTGCTTCTGATTTTTGCTGAAGCCCTTGTCACCAAACTGACCCGAATGGAAAGGTGTAGGCGAGCGGAGCCGGGGAGGCTGGCAAGGCAGAGCCAGGGGCGTTTGCTGCGGCGTGGGGAGTGGCCCCGGCAGTGAGCCGCAGGGATTGCCCCGCTCCTTGCTGAAACCACAGCCTCGCCCGGCAGCACGCAGCGCCGGCCTTTGTTCCTTCCATAGCTCATGAGCCGTGAGAACGCACGGAGCGGCGGGGAACGCGAGCACGTGCCAGCGCCCAGCTCCTCCACCGTGGGCCACCCGTGGGCTTAGCGCCGTCCCGCACGTGGCTGTGCCCGGCGGGGCAGGTCTGTGCTGTGCCGTGGATGCACCCACGCTGCTGGGAGAAGCAGAAAGGCACCGCAGAGCCGGCCTGTGGCCTCCGCCCTGCCCACGGCCGGTCACACACGACCCACAGTACTGCAAGCTGGGCTGAGAACCGGGGAGACTCAGCGCACCTCAGGCTTCCAGGAGCAGCGCCCCTAGAAGTGGGCTGGGTGTGGGGAGGCTGGGGGGCATCTCGCTGCCAGCGTGGTCCCACAGAGCATCCGGAGCATCCGTTAGGCTGCTGGGCCAGGCCCCGGCCTGCCCCGGCTGGCGTGCCGTGTTTGTGAAACCCCCTGCGCTTGCGGTTGACCAGAGCGCTGAAATAAGCCTGGCCGGAATTGGTGCACGGCTCTGTATCCTGATGTGGTGAGGAGCAAAGACCGGCGAGGGCGGGTGGGGGCAGCCCCACCGGGGCGGCTGGTGGCAGCGAGGATGGCGGGGCTTGGCAGCGCCGGCACGAGGACCGCGGCAGGGCCCCGCCAGCGCCCGGAAAGCTCAGCCTGGCACTAACGGAACTGTGATAAAAATGAACGTGACCAGGACAGCGACGCGGGGGAGATTAATGTCTGATTGTCAGAGGGGAGGAAACTAGGGCGGACAGCACTCAAACAGATACTGGAGCGTGCCGGGGGAGCGAGGGGGGCAGATGCTGCTTTTCCCGGTGTTGCTGCATCTGTAGATCTGCATCCCGCCCTGCAGCCTTCATGGAGAGACGAGGGGACAAAGGGTGCGTGCATGGCCCTTGCCAACCCCTGTCCCATGATTCCCCCACCTCTGCCCCTCCAGACGGGCCTAGGCAATAACATCAGCAGCGCTTGCCACCTGATGCATCGCTGCACCTCTCCTGTGAGTCCCTGCCCAGGCCGCATTTGCTGGGTGCTGCCTTCCAGCTGCCCGACTGTTCCCATCACCAAAGCTTTAGCCGCGATGGGAAGGCTGTTGGCTGCGAGAAGGTGTTTTGGCACGGCTGCCTGCAGTAGCAAAGCCACCCTTTGCTATTGCTATCAGCTGCTCTGGCCTTGCCAGCGTTGCCAGCGGAGCCTGCCTGTTCAGCATCTCCTCCAGCGCCTGGTCCCCTGGCGTCACCACGGCTTCTCCCGGACCCCGCAGCTCCCAGCCGTGCAGGTACAGGAGCCCCTTGGAGGCCCCCTTTGCTCCACCACCCCCAGTGACCCTAGCGGTACTTTTCTCTCCAGCCCCCGGTTCCCAGCCGCCCCACTGGGTGATGGTCACCTCTGAGGGGTCCCACGCTCCTTCCCCCCGAATGAGGCCACCCATGCCCCTCCCCGGCCTCCACCACTCTTCAGCTCTGTGCCGACCCATCAAATCAAGGAGGTGGCAAGGCCACCTTCAGCAGGTGCCCCTACTTGTCCCCGTGTCCCATCGGCGAGCCCGGTGGCCCTGCCGCGGGGACAAGCGTGGGCTTGCAGGGACACCTGGTGGCTGGCAGCCTCACTGCGTCCCCGCGGCCCGGCCACGGGACCCCAAGGGACAGGAGCTCCTCCCGGGGAGCCCTGGGGGCTGCGTGGGGCGGGTGCCTGCCTCGGGGGAGCTCGGTGGGGAGCTGGGGAGCCCCCCGGGGGGGTGCGTGCTGCGGAGCCTTGCTTTATGTACAGCACCCCCGCGAGCCGCGGCTCCGTCTTTTCTGCCGTAGCAAGGGGAAGAACGGGAAATAAAGGCTGCTGGGGAGCTGGGGCCAGGCAGAGCCAGCGTGAGAGCAGGCATCCAGGCACCAACAGCAGCGAGGGGTCTGTGAGCAGCGAACGGCAAGTCTGCTGGGAGCTGGGGCGAGTGCTTGAGCAGTGCCTGCCCTCGTTCCCTTGCTGTATTTGCTGGGCAATCAGGGGTGCTGAATGCAGGTGTGAAAAATTAAAGTCTGCTTGCAAATGGTTAGGAAAGAGCAAGGAAGAGAATTTTGGTGTTGCTCTCCAGTAGATTTGTTGCCATGCGGACGCACTCTGGGGCACGGGTGCCTGGTATCCCAAAGGCAGCAAAAGCTCCTGCCGGCTCTGCTCCTGTGGCACAGGGATGTCCCAGGGCCGAGGCCACACCAGCTTTGTGGGCAGAGCTGGCCTGCGGCACAGCCTGGCCTGTGCCAGCAGAGGCAGGGGGCACTGCGGGTGCAGGAACCGGCAGGGACAGGGCGAGGAGGGAGGGCAGGGAGTGGGCAAGTCTGTGTCACTGCCCGTGGGACATCCTCCTCCCCTCCCTGTGCTCCTGGCTCCCAGGGACGGAGCTGGCTGCTGCTTGTGCTCTGCCCTCGCTCCCTCCTGAATGCTGTCCCCTTCGCCAGGGTGCTCCTGGGCTGTTGGCAGGGATAAAGCAAAGAGGATTTTGCAGCCAGCTGCCTGCTGGAAAGCCACAGCCTTGATCAGGGGTGAGGTTTGCTCATTCGTGGTGGGAAGTGATAGGTGGCTCCCCTTTCTCAGCTCTGCTCTACTTTATCTGGACAACGCTGAGTCCTTCTGTGGCTGTGTCCTGCCAGCTCCTTTGCAGACAAGCCAGGTTTTATACATCCCAAACAGCGTTCCCAGGACAGTGAGCTCTGTTAGGATGCTTGCTCTGCCGCTCTGGGTCTGTGACTCCGTTAGCACGTAGCACCTAGGTAACTCACCTCCCCCAGGGAAGGTACTTGATCCTCCATAGCTGAGCTCACACCTTGTCCCTGCTGCTAACCCATACCACGTGGATTTGCTCTTTCAGCACCTCCTCTCTAAATCCTCCTCCTCAGACCTCTCTGGATGCCTCCAGCTTATAGGATCTCCCAAAGGTACCAAAGTTTATGAAAAAAGCATGTTGACTTTACCAAAGAGAGGCTGAGCATCCCCCTCCTTCTCCCTGCTCCAAACTGCTGCCACCATGAGTCTGCTCTGTGAGCAGTGAGCATGAGATTTTCACCCTGGGAGCGTATTTCGGGTGCCAAGGTCTCTGGCTGTGGCTCCAAGCCCAGCAGGACCTGGACCCCTCCAGTCTGGACCAGTTCAGAGCCAGAGGACAAGAAGCGCCCAGGGCCCCATTGCCAGAATGACGTCTTCCTCTCTCAGCGAGGAGGGACCGATGCGATGTGTGGCGTGGCTCCTGCTCTCACTGTGTGCTGCAGCTCCTCTGCTGCCTTTCCCAGTGCTCTGGGAGGTGTTAGCAGGGGGT
The DNA here is from genome assembly GCA_013399115.1 of Anseranas semipalmata. Classification (NCBI taxonomy): domain Eukaryota; kingdom Metazoa; phylum Chordata; class Aves; order Anseriformes; family Anseranatidae; genus Anseranas; species Anseranas semipalmata. Next base: position 275,595 of record VXAA01004408.1, on the reverse strand, counting down.
CCCCTCTTTTAAATGTCCTGCACCACGCTGAACCCCTCTCTGAGGTTGCTCCTAGCTCGGGTCGGCTTTCTGCAGCCGGTGGCTGTACGTGCAGCACAGCCGCATCCCTGCTGGCCGGGCGATGCTCTGCACCCCGCAGCTCTGCCATGCAGGCCACCAACACACACAGCCCCTGTGTCCCCAGGAGGAGGACACTTCCCACGTCCTGCGGAGCCCCCGGTGCGGCAGTGGCTTTGGGAACGCTGGGAGACGGGCTGGGTACCATGCAGGGCCACGCAAACAGCGTTTGCTGGGGATGTCCCCGAGTTGGAGCCGTTGAAGATGGGTTTGTCCCATGATGGCAGGCGAGGCCCGTGCCATCCCGGCCGAGCTCCGCAGGTTCTGCGTGCGTGGTCGTGGCCCCTGGGAGGAGGCAGCGCCTCCAAGGCACGGCTCAGGGCCTGGCACAAGATGGCAACGGGCCTGGCCCAGGGGGCCAGGGGTGCCAGGGGGTCTGCGGTGACCCTGGCAGGGTGAGTGGCCTCGGCCAGGCCTGGAGAGCCGGGTGGCCCCGGAGGAGCTCCCGGGGCCAGGGAAGTTTCCTGTTTGCTGCCCGCGCTGAAGCATCGGCCCTGCAACCGCTGCCAGGCCCGCGCTTCCGGCCGGGGCTCCCGCCCGGAGCCCCCCTGCACTATCAGCTCGCCAGATGCCTTTTTCAGGATACTGTGGTAAAACTGTGCCGGGCAGGCGCTGTCATTTGGGGTTTTCTCTCGTGTCAGCCTCGAAGACAAATTGGGCAAGGAGGAGCAAGAGGGGAAAGAAAAAATAAAATTAAAAAAAAAAAATAGAAGAAAGGAAGATGCCGGCTGCCATCCATCACCGGGGCTGGTCCGCACGGTGGTGTGGCGATGGGTCCCCCAAGCGGCGGGGCGGCGGTGGCCAGTGTGGTGGCGGGATGGGGCGGCCACCATGGCGGCACGGCCTCCCCGGGCGCTGTCGGCCTCTAGTGGCGGCGGTGGCAGCATGGTGCCGTGGCAGTGCTGCAGGCCCCGTGGGTCCCACCGGCGGCATGGGGCCTTCTCCCTTCCCTCCTGGTGCTGCCATCTGGTCTGGATGTGGCCTCTGGGTGCTGCCACCTCTGGAACGTCATCATCTGCCGGGATGTCGTCCTCCACCGGGACATCGTCATCCGTCAGGATGTCGTCATCCATCATCTTCCACTGGGATGTGGCCCACCCCGCAATGATGAGGGAGCAGGAGCAGCATGTGCCTGCCTGTCCCCATGTAGCACCCAGCGGCAGCTGGGCAGGCCAGGGTGCCCCAAAGCACCTGCAGTGCCCTCCCAGCTGCTGCTCTGCGTCCACCTGATGGTGTCGGGCATCCATCATATTGGGCAGACTGGGAGCTGGCTGGGGCGGCGGGAAGGTAGCGGTGACAGTGTGGGGAAATCTGTCTGTCTGCCAAGCTGTGGGGGGGGGCTGTCAGAGCCACCATGGGGCTGAGGTGCCCACGGCGCTGTGCCTGACTCATGCACAAGCGTGGGATGCATTTCTGTCGTGGGAGAGCAGAGAGGGCCAGGGAGAAGATGTCCTCAGGGACCCAGAGGTGCAGCAGCACCAGCCATCCCGCAGTAGAGCAGCAGCCTGTGCGAATGGTGGCAGTGGGACAGTGGGGACCCGTGGGCAGCACGGGCAGCCGTGTGCCACCCCTGCCAGGCAGGCAGCCGCGCTGAGCCAGAGACCCGAAATCATGGCTGCTCGCTTTTGCTGGCAAATCTTGCGTTTGTGTGGTTTCCTTTTCCTTCTACTACGCACTCTTTTTTCCTTCTCTCTTCATGTTGTTCCCTTTCCTGTGGAGGCAAATTTCAGCCCTTCCAACCTTTTGGTTCCAAACTCTGCACAAGAGCAAAACTAATCAGGGAGTCCCAGCAGGGCTCAGCTTTAATTACCCGTGAGATGCTAATCTGCTGGAGGGTCTCAAGTGCTCCTTCATCCGAGCCATCCTTTTCCTTTTCCTTCTGCTGCTCTGCAACTCCCCTGGCAGATGCCTGCCGACTCCCCACAGCCTCCCCAGGCAATTTGTTCTGAACAAGATCACAGGCAAATTTCTAGCCCAGAAAAGCTTCTGTGCAGAGCAGCAGAGACAGCAAAAGCCCAGCCCTGTTGCAGATCTCAGCCCTTCTTGGAAGCCTGTTTTCAGAGGCAGCAGGAGAATGGAGGTTGTCTTCTCCAGCAGCCAGAGCTTCTGCCTGGGATTCCCCATGCCCACAGGTCCCAGGTTAGGTGGCCCGAATGTAGCTGAAGGAAAGAATACAGGGAATCGTCATGCCTGGATTCCCCGGTGGCAGTGCCTTCTTGCCTGCCCAGTGCTGGCTGTGGTGTTTTGGGAACATTGCTGGCTCCAGTTCCTAACACTTGATGAGCAGCCAAGCCTGGAAGAAATAAGGGATATCCTTGGAAAGCAGCAGCTGCAGTTCAGGTGGATCCTGAAACCAGCCAGAAATGGTGCCAGACAGGTCAGCCTGTCCCTGGCCAGAGACCTGCTGGACTGGCCCTGGTGGCAGAGGTGACACTGGCTGTGGCAGAGGTGGCAGTGCTGAAGGATGCAGTGGTTGCAGGAGGAAGGAAAGTAAGCACAGCCTGAGCCACACGGAGGAGAGACTGAGCTCCCTGATGGCTCCGCTGATGGGGATTCTGTGGGGCTGCCCTGCAGCAGCTCCCTCCTGGGCTGTCCATCCTCAGTGGGCACCCTGGGACATGCACCTGGAAGGGGGCTGCTTCTCTGCTTGTTGCTGGGGTCTGCCTTCAGCAGCCACCCTCCCCTACCACCAGCCCCGAGCGAGAGGGACCATCCTGGACAAACACCGCAGTGCCCTGGAACACAGTCAGAACCAGCCCTTGGTCCCTCACCCACAGCTGCACAGGCACAGCTGGTTGCATGGGGGGCTGAGGGCACCCGATGTGCTGGTGGGGTTTGGAGGGTCACAGGGGCTGGAACATCCCCTGCGCATTCACAGACATGGAACTGAAAACCAGGCTGGCTTTCTCAGCAGGACTTGGCAAGGGCCAGCCACTGCAGGGTGAGGACCCTGCAAGCCAGAGACCTACTTGCAATGGAGCTATTGCAAAACAAATTAACCCTTTTTCTCCTCCCCCACCCCTTGTGCTGGAGGCTGTCCTCTTTAAATTTGGTAGAGACAAACAGCTGCAGCCCTAATTGGCCTATTTGCAGCCATCAGCTGCTGTTGCTCTGGCTCTCTCCCAGTCCCTGCAGTCCCTGAGTTCCTGGTAGGTGCTGTGGTTTTTTTTTCTAGTGTATTTGCAGGAGTAAATTTGCAGGAATCCAGAAATTGTTCTAGTTTCTAGGTCATTCTGCTGCTGAATGTTTGTTGAAGGGGTTCCCTCATGTATGTGCTGCTGCAGGCTGTTGTCACAGGTTGTGAAAACTCAGCTGCTCCTTTTGTGGGGCTGCATGCTCTGGGGCATGGGGTGCCTCCTTGCTGGGGGGCCCCAACAGCCCTGGGGGCTGCAGGCACAGGGGAGCAGGTACAAAGCTTGGGGACCCCTTGGGGGATGCAACTCACCCTGAGGGTGTCACAGTATATGTGTCCCATCCTATTTCATAACCCAGTTAAAAAGTGTGTTGTGTTAATGGATGCATCAGTCTGGTTCACCTGGGGTCAGGCACAGGAGTGTAGAGCTACAGCCTGCCTCCCTGGGGTCTTCTGCCCACCCACAGACCCTCACCGAGCCCCAGAGTGGGGACATCCCTGGGCCACCTGCCCTCAGTCACCCTTTCCCTGTGTGTGGCTGGGGTGGTGGATGGGCTTGGTTTGCACAGCGCCAGGGGCAGGAGCTGCCCAAGGAGGGCAGCAGAAGGGAGCTGCAGGGAGAGGAGAAAAGCATCTCTCCTTGCAGCGGCTGCTTTATTTTCAGCATCTGGAATTGGGGCAGCTCTCCTTGGGGACCAGAGGCCCTTTTTTCTGGGGCTGTCTGCATTCATCCCTATTTATAGCTGGCATCTCTACAGTCAAAGCCTTCATTAAGGAGCAGGATCTGAAGCTGCCCAGCAGGCACGAGGGCTGAGCTGTGGCATTGATCAAGCAGACCATCCCACCACGGGCCTTTGATGCGATGGGCACAATGGTCTCCACTGTGCCATGGGGGATTGGGCTGCTGGGAAGCCAGGCAGAGGAGGATTGGGGCAGGAAGGCTGGCAATGCCTTTCCCCTGCAAGGGGGAATGGGAAATTAAGGGTGCCTCTAGGATCAGCAGTTTGATCACTCTTCTCCTTCCCCTGGACCTGATTGCATCACCTCAGGCGCAGCAGGCAGTCTCCTGTGTGGATTCAGATGTCCCTGGTACCTCCCTGTGTCCTCTGTGCATTTTGGCATCATGAGTTAATGATTTACTTGGTTTTTAGCTGCTTGTCATCCCCACCCCAGGCAGGCAGGCCGCATGTTTCGGGGCTCCCAACAGCACCTGCAGGGGATCTAGGAGGGGTGCCCGCTTGCCCACCCTGTTGCAGGGTGAGGTTTGTGGGTGTGGGAGGGAGCTGGCAGCTGGGAGACAGCATGGTGGATGCCTGGGCTCAGGCCTGCAGCAGAGCACTCCACTTCCCCTTTGCGAGCTCTGTAGCCTCAAGCAAAGAGTTTTCCTATAACTGTGTCCTCTGTAAAAAGAGCAAAGCATCCCAGAAGAGCTTGAGTAGTATACGAGCAACTCTTATCCAAGATAACAAGTGACAGGTGCTCTGGCCCCAGCCTAGGAAGATTTTCTTTTTCCTTGAGGGAGGACCGTGGTATTAACCTCCAGGTGCCTGGTCTGGTCTGAAACGCCGTGCTCCTTGCTCTGGGAGCCCAGCTGGAGGTGCCATGGGGGCTCTTTGACCCCATCACTGTGACCACCATGGGATTGCCCCCTGGGGTGGGAACAGAGGGGGTCAGGGCGCCTCAGGGGCTCTGTAGGGTCTGGATTTGCTTGCTCTGCCAGGGATCAGCCCCCCTTGGAGGTCAAGGGGCCTTTTCCTACTGCCACCAAACACCCAGAGGTCACAGAGCCGGGGCCCAGGTGGTTTTGGTGGTCCCAAACCCTCAAACAACCCTGCCGCAAGCATCTGGCTGCCCAAGGTTTGATCAGCACCCATGGATGCTTTCTGGGCTCCCAGTGATGCCAAAGCCACTTCAGGCAGGCTGAGAAGCCCTGAGCCAAACGCCCTCCTTGTGCCCCCGTCCCATTTGCCTGGGGCTCCGGGGCCTGGCCCCAGCCTGGGAAAGCCCTTGGGCAGGAGGCAAGGCTCTGGGTAACCAGGGATGGGGAAGCAGGACTTCAAAGTGGGGCTGGGTGCAGTCATCATAGGAGTGGTGAAGCCACCAGGTTCTCCTTCTCCCTTACTTGGCCCCTTCCTGCCCAACATCTTTTAATGAGGGCAGCAGGTACGTGCTGTTTAATCAGCACCTTGAAAGCCGGCTCCTGGCAGCAAACACCTCTTCAGGCACCGGCACGGGGGCGCCAAGCAACAGCCACCCTTTGGGAACAGCAGGGAGCTGAGACCAGAGCTTTGTGATGTTTCTAAGGCCTGCCAAAAACTCGCATCCTCCCAGCAGGGAGGAAGGAGCCCCTGGAGGAGGAAAAGCAGTGTTGGTTTAGCAGAGGACTAGGCTTCATCACGGAGAGCAAGCTAGTAATGGGCAGCAACAGCGTCTATGGCAGAGACTTCAGCTACGTGGACCTGAGAGGGAAGGACAGGCAGCACCGGTGGCCTGGCAAGGGCCGGGAGGTGTCCAGCTGCTTGTGCGGGTCCCGGCACGGGGCTGTGCTTGCCCCAAGCCTCGTGCAAAGCCAATGCAGGCATCGTGGCACATCTCCACCCCCGGCACAGCTGCTTTTGGCACTAGTGTCTGTGGAGAAACCTCTGCCCACAGCTCAGGGCAGGAAAGAAGATGGAGGACACATCCCATTCTGCTCTTTTCTGGTCCTTTCTGTATTGGGATCTCAAACCACTTTGGTAAGCAATTAAGCCATGCAATTGCAGCAGGGAAGGCCTATGTTGCAGTTCCTGCAGCCAGCTCAATTGGATCAGAGGGTGTTTAACTGTGCACTGACGCAGAGAGGCATGGGAAAAAGTTTTTTATGTGACTGAAATTATCAGGGGATTGCGTGAGGTTGCAAACCCTTCCTGCCACTCAGAGGTCTCAGCAGAGAAGGGCTTTGGTGGTGTTTCACTCGAGAGGCAGGACCTGTTTGAAATGGCTGCAGGACCAGGAGCACCAGCTGCACCTCCAGGGCTTCTCCTGAGCAGTTTCCCTAAGCAGTGAGTTGCCTTCTCCTAGTTAGCATGAGCATATTTTGCTGCAGCAATTAGAGGCAAGAGCCTCATTTCTGGGAGGATGTGATGAACGTTTGGGGCTCTGAAGCGAAGTGCAGGATTGATCCTCCTGTTCTTCACTGCAGAAGAAAAGCAGAGTCTGACCAGGAAACAGAAATAGGCTATAGCCTAATTACTTCTGGTTGCTTCCAGTCTCCTGCATTTCTGTCCTTGTTTAAAAAGTCAGGACAGGAGGATCCATTGATTGAACCCATATTACCTAGAAGGAAAGACCCAGCTATTTGGGCAGCAGCTGCCAGAGATGATGTCAAGGGAGACGAGCTTATACTTTGCATGCTGTTTTCTGCTTTCTCCATCCCCCATGCTGATAGCGGGGACCAGGGATAAGGACTGAGAGAACTGCTCCTCCTACCCCTCACGCAGGAGTGAGGTGGTACAGGACCTGGAAAAGCAACAGGCTTAGAGGATGATGCAAGGGGATTTCTTATGTTGGTCTAGAGCAGACAGGAGCAAGGGTTAGTCCTGCTATCTGTGAATCCTACAGAATTTCTTCTAAATAAGCAAAAGACTGAAGAGAATGACTTATCCTACCAGTAACCAATATAACTAGTGAGCTGCCTGCAGCCAGGAATTTTCAGTGTGCTGGAAATACACTGCCAAAGGGGGGCATGTTTTTGCTGCTGTCTTTGTGGCCAGAACAACAAATGCATATGCACCCCACAGTGTCCAGATATGTGTGAGCCTGCTTGGGCAGCACAAGGGATGCAGGGACTGCTGTTACATGCACCAGGAAAGCGTGTGGCGCACAGGCTAGCAGGAGGGGTTGTGTTGTGTGTTTTTATTCCCTGTGAGGGTATGCAGAGGGACAGGGCCACCCAGCCCCTCTGTGCCAGCACCTGAACCTCCCCTCCCTGGCCCAACACAAAAAGGCGACGCAGTGGCAGTTTTATTTCAAAGTAGAACAAAGGTGTCTTTAATTCTTTCTGGAGATGCAACGTTTGGATTTGCCATGAGTGTGTCTGTGCTCAGACTAGCTGTTTGTGTGCATTTAGTCAGGGCACATCTATACAGGGAAAACCAAAAGTGGGAGACTATTTTATAACCAGGCTATGTCTCACCTCTGGTAAAGAAACCCTGTTGCCCAGCCAAACAGCATGACGTTGTGGTCCCTTGCACAGCAGATGTTGCTGAGCAGACAGGCTCTACAGAACAATCTAAAAATAAAACATACTTGCAGGTATTTTTCATATCAACTTTTTTCCCTAATTTTGCTGGGATGGAGTTTTGGCTCAAAGTGTATCCACTCCCAGGCTTCTCATCTCCCTTCACACTTCTCCCCTTTGCCCAACTGCTAAACCAGAGAGTTACAGTGCATCAAGGAGGTTGTCAATTTTGGTCACCAGATCCTGGCGCTTGTTGGAATGCATCTTCTCGTTCTCAATGTAGGTGTCCTTCTTGAGCTTGCCAGCTACCAGCCGCTCAGCTTCAACCGAGGACTTGAGAACGAGCTCCTTGACTTGGCCATCCAGCTTCTGAATCTCACTTACCTTATAGGAGTGAGAAACAAAAGGAATATGAGAGGAGACAAGAAATAAATAAATAAATCCCTAAGTGAAGCTGGAATAGAAGAGATGATTGAGCTGGAGTAAAAGATGAAGTCAGTGCTAAATGGAAACATCCCCAGTCCCTGAATATTGCCTCCTGAGCTGCTCCCTCTTTCTGCCATCACATTATGAGGAACAGCTTGTGAATGGATAATTAAGCAGTGCAGATAAAGTGGCTCTGAGGACCCAGGAGCCATACTGGCAGGAGACAGATGCAATGACTGTTAAAAAGTGCTTAATGATGGATTTTAAAGGCTTTAAGCTAAATCACAACTATGACAGCTGGAAGATGTGCCCCTGCAGTTAACGTTAATGGTGTGTGAGAAGCAGCTCTATTAAAGACAGAGCTACTCCCTGAGATAATAACAGATTAAGGAAGGTGTCCGTTAGTTGAATGGACCTTGGAGATTAAAATGTACCCTGCTTGGGGTTAGGTGGCTGTTCCAGGTAAGTGTTGAAATATAGCGGATGGAGGAAAGGACAGTGGGTGTGCTCACTGTCACAGCTTTCAACACAGTACAGCAAAATACCCCCTGAGGAGCATTGTGTTACTAAAAATCCATCAGCACCAAATTCACATACGCAAGAAAATAAGAGATTAAGGAAAAGATTTTGGTTTGGCTGATGTCAGTAGTAGAGTCAGAACTGATAATGCATTGATAGTCTCCATTTTTGCCCAAGTGTCACTGCCATGAGCTCAATGACAAGCATCAGGACTATGTTACAAAAGCATTAACCTGTACCCATGTAGCAGGTTTTAGGGTCTGTTTAAGAAACAGCACAAGCAGCTGTTTACCAACAGCACTTACAGGGCTGCAGAACCAAGATTACTGCAAATGGGAAAAGAAAAAACTAATCTTCACACNGGGGGGAAGCTGCATAAACTAAACCCCAAATTAAAAGTTGCCTAGAATACTTGACAGAGCCGAAAGCAGAAGAGCTTAAAAAAAAATTAAAATTTCTTACTTTATCACATAAGTCAGAACCTTCTGTTTTCAGTTTAGACTGCAGACCAGCTATTTCATTTGTCAGGGCCTTGTGCTCAGTCTCCAAAGACTTCTTGCCACTGTTCAGGGTGGAGATGTCTCGTGACTGCTTGTATTTATTCACTGCTTCATCAAAATGACGGTACAGCCCAAGTCTCTTGTTCACCAGAGTAAGCACTTGCTCTGTGATGCAGGCAACCTTCATCCTAGCTTCAGCAGCTGGATCCTGGAAGAGGACAGAAGGGAAGATCAGAGCAGTCATATCTTTGGTTTGCATCAAGCCATGCTTGCAATCTGCCACACAACTATTACAGAAACTGCACCCTTTGCATTCAAGTCAACTGACAGCAATCAGGCAAACAGTACAAGTATTGACTAGGGCAAGCACCTTTCAGAATTTGGCCTAGCCCAACAAATAGATTGACAAAAAGCAAGTGAAAACTTTGCAGATGTCCCTGATTATCAGAGATGGATTCCTTTTTAGCTGGAGGGCAAAACTCTGATTAGCCTTAGAACACCAATTCGAATCCTGCATGAGTATCAATGCTCAGGTAGCATAAAAACAGGGCTCCATTTAAACATCTAGTAGGATACCCAATCTGCAGGAATATTCAGGGAGAATTACTGGCATGAAAAATCTCCAACCATCAGCCGAGTAAGCTATTAACATTCCTAAAGGGTTCTTCGTTATACAGTACCTTAGTGATGGAGAAATCCAGCCTCACATAGACAATCACAGTGAAGAACAAGATGTAGAAGGCTCCAACCACCAACAGAGGTTCCTGCAGCATCAGTATTTTATTGAAGGTGTAATGAACCTAGGAGAGAAGTTCAAAACACTGAGCAGTGACCCACGTTACTACAGGAGAGAACTCCTCGGGCAGCAGCAGAACTGGCTGTCCAGGAGATATTTATTTCTGAAACCGAACACGGATGTTTTGACCATCATGATGAATATAGAGGAGGCCCAACTGGTCAGGCAAACCATGCAGAGAGGCCATACTCACCACTATGTCTTGGATGTGCTGCTCCACCAGGTTGCTCTTGTGTGCCACGATAACTGGGCGTCCAAAAGTGTCCAGGTATGTGTAGTGAAGCTCATCTGAAGCACGATTGATCTCATAGGGGCTGTCCACATGGATATTCCTATGGGTAAAGCCAGACATTTCATGTATGACTCCACACCATTTGAGATGATGTAACCTAGGACTTGGCTGGCCAACCGTGGCCTCTAGCACAAGGCCAATTATGCAGTTTAAACAACACTCTAAAAGGAAGCAAAGCTGTGTTCCAAGGTCTCCTCTACATGCACAGTCCTGGTGTTGTTTCACTGTCCTCAGGCCACCAGAGCAGGCAGGAGAATTGCCGCCAACACAGCATCTTCTACAGTAACAAGCCAGGAATAATAACACTTACTTGGCACCTTCCGGCAGGATGATCTTGACAGTCAGAGAGTCTGTAACTTGCTCATCAAACACATGGTCGACAAACCTCATTTTCAGGGCATACTGATCACCTAAGAGAGTGCAGACCAGAGAAGGTGGTTACAATTCCTTGATGAACAAGGTGCAACCTTGAAGCTCAGCTCCTAACAGAAGCAAAAGCAGAATTTGGATCATCATGCAGCAGGGGGCACTAGCTCACTCAAGTACATTTTAACCAGATGTCTACAAAAACCTGAAGGAAGTACAGAAAAGAGGGATTAATTTGCATATTCTAGAAATAACTCCTAGCAACTGTTGTTGCTAAGGTGCAGCTTACCACAGCTTTGAATTCTTTACCGTATAGCAACCACCTTTAAACACAGAGGAAAAGGTTTCTTACTCCCTTTCCCTGTACTACCCACCGAGATTGTAGAGGTATTCGTAGCTTGGCAGGTTATAGCCTATGATATAATGGGTCTTCCATCCCCCAAAAAGCGGGAAACGGGGACGGATCTCCATCTCCACAGAGTCATCCAGGACAAGGAGGTGGCTGGTGGAGATGTTTCCGATTTCATCTCTGTAATAGACGTCCTGAGCAGCAGCTGGGAGAATGGTCTGTGTGGAGAGAAGCAACAGTCAGTACACTGACTAGGAGTAATTTCCAATGGAACTGGCAAAACCAGAAACAGCTGTTAAGCATCAAGAAACAGTGCTCCCACGTGAGAGACAACAAAATGGCCATTCAATTGCACTGAGTGGTAAAATTGTACTATTACAAGTGACTAGCTGCAGAAGTGCCTGCCAGTACTAAGATCACCTGGCCTCTAAGTGAATGTGGAAAATCAGCACTTTCTCCAGCCCAGTTTCAAATATGCCAGACAGCAAGGGATTTCGTCTCACCCACCAGGACAGCAATTCTCTTTTCACTCCAGCCGACTGCTCCCAGCTCACTGAGCTTGCTAGCTTTACGCTCAGCAAAATGAGATTTCTGTTTGGCTGCACCACCTTAGAGAATTACAACAATCAGTCTTGGAGGCCTCAAGCAGTGAGGAAGGTTTTGGTTCAGATGAAGACACAAAATGCTTTTCATATCTGGTCAGTAGAGCCACAGCTTTAACTCTTGTTGAGTGCTTTGTGAGCAAGGAATGAATGGGTGAGTTTCCAATTATTACTGTTCAACATGATGAGGATATGATAGAAAAGGCAACTCTGAAAATCTGAGGGTGGAGAAAGGATGAAGCGCCCTTGCATAGTGGAAACAGAAAAGCAGAGCTGTCAATGCAGAGGATTAAGGGGTTTAAGAGAGTCCCTGGGACTGGAGAGGTGAGAGTGTGAAGAAACACTGCGTGCCCTGTATACGTGGTTTCTTTGGCCACCAGATGCAGTAAGGCACATAACCTCCTATTTCCACCTCCAAAAGCCACTTCTGGCTTTTTGGCATGATCCTTCTCTGAAAACAGATCAGAGCTTTAATATTACCTTGAGTACAGTAGAAAAGGAAAAAGACAACTGGACTATTATTTTTTTTTTTAATCTGGAAATATAAGAAAGGGGGAAGCCATGGTAAAAACAAGTAATGCAAAATGTCAACCTTAAAAGACTTGACAGAAGAGATTCCACTGTCTGGCTGTCTCTGGTAGTCGTATCTGGAGAAGGGCCCTTTCAGCACTGCTCCTGTGTGCTTTAAATCAACCGTCTCTTCAACTGCAATGTTCCCCCAGTGAGACACCTCAATGACTCGGGTCATACTGGTGATGGTCAGGAATGGACTGTTATTTTCATAGTGCACCTTCAGAGTGTCCTAACAAGGCAAAAAGGTAACCTATTACACCCAAAGTAAGGAGCAACCTCCCCTCCCCATTATGGGCCTCCATGTCCCCAAGAGAAACTTCCTTGACAAACTCTGCAGAGGTGAAGTCTGTATGGGAAGCCTCGAGCCACCCCCAGCCCAACTCACATAGGACACTAGAGACCATGGTCACAGGTCACTCCCTGCATGTCTGGCAGAGATCTAACAGTGAGGGGGCCAGAGATGCAGTCTTTCCCCCACTGCAAATACACCCCTGGTAGAACCATGCACAAACTGCCTTGGTTTGTTCTGTGGACGCCAGGCAGTGGTCAGTACTCGTGTCTGTACTAGAAGCACCTTGTCAGGGCACGTGCCCCTAGTCTGAAAACAGGCTGACTCAGACTTGATCTGCGATTCTTACAGCAAAGCCTCTGCTTCCCATTCTCCAGCCTCTGAGATACAGGTGCCATGTTTACAAGATGCTCACTGCAGAGCCACAACCTCTCTGTGCAGACGTTTACCTGGCTGTATGGAGGGATGTCCTTGAAGGGGCCATACTCAATCATGTCTTCTGTGCGGGAAGGGTTGCCCAGCTTGGTGTAACTCTCCACATTCCTAGAAGCCAGTTTGACCCGGGTTGTTTGGGTCTTGGTGAAGTACGGTGAGTAGAAATAGTGATTTCCTTCAAAGACCACAAACTGCTTCTCGCTTTGGGTAATGTGGGTGGGGTAGGGTTGCAGGACATGTGTGAAAACCATTTCAACAGATACACGGACCTTGGCTCCTGGTGCCAAAGGAGATGGCAGCTTCACAGAGAAGAATTTTCCACTGGAAGGGAGAACAGGTAAGTCATGCAAGATCTCCTCTGAGAGAGCAATCAGATCCAACCCCTGAAAGATCCCCTGTGGATGGGAACTCTTCTGGAATTCTGTATTGTATATATGGTGTGTGATTACGGCCAATGTTGTATTTGCTCCTCAGAGGCCTACAGATATCTTGTCCAAGAGGGTGTGCTTACTCTGGACTGAGGAAGCAGGACAGGAGGCAACACAGGGTGAACTGTGTTCAGGGATAATTACAGTCTTTACTTCACAAAGACACCTGGGTCTCACTCTGGAAATAGAATGGTGACATGCTCCCCTCCCTACTTCTGCATTTATAAAGCACGTTTCAGCAGGGTTTTTCCATTCTTCAGATGACAAGAAGGATCCGAATCGGAGGAAGCATGTGCAAATGTTCAGAATTCGAATCATAAACATCTTAAGCACGTGTTCCCACAGAATCTGTTTATTCACAGCTTTTTGCCCGCAGGAGCTGAAACTAAGGTACAGTCAGAAAATGAGCACGGTTTTGGACTGAGGTGCTATAGAAAGGACTGAATTTTCACCAAACCAGTACGTGCTAGATGGACCAAGGTGATGCGAGCAGAGAATGGACTTCCAAGTCATGCCTGGTGGCCCACAAGCAGGATCACGAGGAACCCACGTCCACCTGAGCAATGTAACTCCACAGCTATCATCCTCTTAAAATTCAGCAGCGCCATGCTGCCGACCCACTTTAAAAGGACCCTTTATTTCTCAGCAATCATGGCTCAAAGTACATGCCTGACCAGAAGTACAACATATGCACAGTATCCCAAGCCTGGCAGAGCAGAGCCCCAGGCAAAAGCCAGCATCCTCTGTCCCTGCAGCAGGGACCGGGCCCATGCTGAGCCGCAGGATCCAGCACGCTGCGGTACTCCCCATATCACAGACTAAGAGCAGTGCTCTGGGGACACAGCCAAAGAACACCTACCTCTCTGTCATCACCACTGCCAATCATTGGAGGCCCCAAAAGGTAGCACTGGGGAAAAGCATGACTGTAGCTATAATGCTTCTCTCACCTGATGTCCCTTAATGAAGGAACAGGACATTACTTAAGGCACAGAGTGCAAGAGGATGAGCACAGCTGAACCCCTTTGAAGGCAGCTGAGCTGCATTTAAGAGAGATTCTGTCCCTTATAGGGCTCTCTTCTCACTAGCAGCCTTGGGTGGCTGTGAGAAGCATGTATGTGCTGCTTGTGTTTGGCACAGTGCATAGATCTAAACCCATGTGCATTAGCTTCCAAGGAAAGAGCATCAGAGGGAGGGGAATGACTACTAATAGGGCCTTTTGGGCTGCAGGAACTAGGCCTGGCTGCTTGTGTGAAGTGTGTTCCCTGGCTCTGCAGCACTCTTGGGTGCAGCTTGAGTACAGACTGATCTTTTCAGGAACAAAAGACTCTAAGGATCCCAGGTATGCAGGACTATGGAGTATTTCTGCCCCACCCAGAGGAAGATGATGCAACGCAGATGCATAGCTCCAGGTACTGACCTTAGAGGGTGACACTCACCTTTTGCCCTTAACTTTAGTCTCTCTCACTTCCAAGGTGTTCTCCTCTTCTTCTTCACCCTTTACCTGTTCCAAAACAGACTGATCAATGTGCCGCTGTTTAAAAGAATTAACATGACCAGGACAAACCCCATGTAGTCCCTATATGCTTTTTAAAGGGATACCCCCACAGAAAGCACAAGCTGATGGAGCTTCTACTATAAATAGATATTTTTTAAATTTTTTTAAATAGTTCCTTCATAATAATTTTAATACAAATGACATTGTGGTGAGACTGCAAGAACTGATGCTAGAGACTTCTGATAAGCCTCTCATGTTCCTTTAAGCCTGGTTCCCAAGTCAGCACAGTCGCTGTATTTGTGCAAATGAGCATCTCTGTTAACTGCTTTCTTGACTTCTCATGTATGTTTTCTACAGTGACTGAGGAGTGCGAGGGCCATGGGAATCTGACTTGGCCAGCAAGCAAAAAGGAGATCCATGCAAACACTTGGGCGACAAGAACCCTCTTGCACTTAAGTCCCTTGAGGGAGGAGGCTGCAAAGCCCCCGTCCCGTGGCAGGCACCCACTGGGGATGTAAGCACCACTCGCTGTGCCGGCAATTAGCATCTCTCGCGACTGCCTTACCACTCCGGAGGGTTTACGATCTAAGCCACTCAACCCTCTTTGTTCCATTTAATTACCGAAACCCTTAGGCTAATTACTTCTAAGGCACGGGCACAGCGGAGGAGCAGCGCGGCCGCTGCCTAACGACAACTGAGTCACCGGGCGAGGCAGCCTCTCCTCGGCCGCCACGCCGGCGGGAGCCGCGGCACCACTGCCGGCTGCCCGGGGGCCGGCCCGGAGCGCGGCGCTGTGCCGACGTGTCCCCGCGGCCTCGGGGNGCCGGGGCTCCAGGCCGGGCTCCAGAGCCAGCAGGAAGGCGGAGGCGGCGGTGCCGCCCGCCGCGTTGGCCAGGCTGAGCTCGGCCGAGACCTTGGCCAGGTGCGTGCTGAGGTCCACGGTGCGCCGCGCCTCCTCCAGCTGCAGGTCGGCGGCGGCGGCCCCCGCGGCCGCCAGGCAGAGGAGCAGGCGGCACAGCAGCCCCGCCATGGCCGACACGCCGCACGGGGAGGGCACAAGATGGCGGCGCCCGCGCTGTACGGGGAGGGCACAAGATGGCGGCGCCCGGCGGTGGAGGAGACGCATGATGGCGGCGCCCAGCAGGGCTTGAGGTCCCCCGCGGGGTAGGGTAGGCGGCCGCGCGAGTGCCTGAGTAGAAAGGGCTGTAGGCGTGGTGCGATGGTGAGCTCTGCTCGGCGCCCGGGCCTCGCCTCAGAGCGCTGCGTGTGGAAGCGGCAGCAGTCGCTCGGATGCGTTGTTACAAACCATTGTGTCGCCTGAAAAAGGGGTTTTAAGGCTCGGTCTGGGGAGCCCGCTGTCTGCTTGTGTACAGCCGCGTGGTTTTAAGTCTCCTCTCCTTCCACGGCACGAAGCAGCCTTGTTTTCTCCCGTTTTTTAGCAAAAGCCGTGCCTTGCCAGGGCTCCAGCAGTGGCAGCTTGAAATGGCCGAAGGCTCCAAGCCCTGTGGTAGCGCCCTGCTGTTTGATGGGAGAAGGGGCCCGGCCCAGCCTGCAGGATCAGCTGCCAGCTGGGCGAGGATTTGGGGTGGAAGCCGCTGACCTGACCCCAAGGGCATGGCCCCAAGTCCCCCTGCTCATCGTGGTGCAATTAATGAGCCACCCATTTGGACAGTTTGTCTCGCCGACCTGGCAAGTGGATTGCTGTTGCTCTGCAAGGTGAGGTTTAATACAAGTGGATTTTAAGCTGAGTTCAAATCTTCCCCTAAAAAACACTGATAATAGTTAAATGATGACAGAGAAGAAGTGTCGCAGGCAGCCAAGGCACGGTAGCTCACCCTGAACTGACTTGGGCAAAGAGAGCTGGAGAAAGGAAAATGTTGGTGGTTTAACACATGACTGGGGAAGAGGTGATTGACGCTTCATTCCCAAACATCTAAAGCAGATAAAAGCAAGGAACGGATGTTGTTTGCCATGATTGCTGGAGCAGGGCTGTAGCCTGTGAGCCCTGTAGGATAACAGGCTTTTCATGTTTCCCTAATGTGATCCAGGACTTGACCTTTCTTTAATATCTTAATATGAGTCACAAAGATAATTCTCTGAATTGGCGTGAGATTGCCAAGAATCGGAAGGGGATTTCCTACATGTTGTGAGTTTGGATCTGGAGTCAAACAACCCCTTGGCAAAAGCTAAATAAAATGGGATGTTTCCTTGTGTTATGTTCAGAACAGCATCACCTCTTAACTGGCCTTCCCTTTCTGCTCTCTCTCTGTCCCCCCTCGCAAATCCTAGCTTGGAATTTTTCTTGACTTCAGTTTCCCCTAATTTAGGCACTAGATTTGTGAATTTGGCAGCTGGCCCTGCTAGCGTGTCCTAGTGCAAGTGGGTGGTTTTGTCACCGTATTTTGGATGACATCTTCCCGCAGCACAGCAGGAGTTGTTTGCAGGGACGGGTGTCCAGCTCCTCTGGCTCATGCTTCCAGCTATGGAAACATTCCAGGTCCTTCTGCTCTCCAGGAAAAGCATGCTTATCTTTGCCATCTTCTCCAAAGAGCCGGGCTTTGGGGCCACGGGAACCGGGTAGGCAAGTTAGGGGAGAAACAACTGTGAAACATGGATGGCTGAAGCAAACTGCTGGCTTTAATTTAAGTCTGGCCAGCAGTGCTGCATCTGGGGGCTCCCTCCGGTTGTCTGGGCTGGTTTTGCTGTGGAAAGCTCCTCTCCCAGGAACGGCTGTCATTGTCCTTCCTCCAACCCCAGCCTCCATGTCACGGGGAGTAAATGAACTCCAGACTGCGGCTTTAATAACACACGCAGCTCCAGCCTTTATTTCCCCTCTCTCCCTCAGGGAAACTTCTCCTGGCAAAGGGAGGGAAAGAAAGAAATGCACATTCCCCTTGTGTCTGGAGATAATTGGGCTTCAGTCATTACATCCAGGGCCAAAGGTTGCTCTCTGATGGATTCAGCCCAGATCCTGGATCTGAGCTCGCCGGCAAATGTGACAGCTCAACATCTGACCCCTCCCAGACCCCGGCGAGCTCTGAATCAGGCTGTTATATGCTAACCCCGTGTTCAGATCCATTTCTAATTGTGATAATTGAGTCATACTGAGTCTGTGCAGTGTCTGTTCCAAGACTTCAGCCCTACCATGTAGTCTAAATTTATCTTTAGGTTGAAAAGCCATTGCCTTTAGGATTCTTGCTTGCAGGACAAATTTTGCACTGCAGGCTGCTGTCCTGCACGTGGTGTGGATGTTTAAGTTTGCACAGAACAGGTATGAAATGGTGTCGGGCTATGGCTACTTGTGCACGGGCTCAGTTTACGTGCTCGCAGAAGGCATCAGAGGAGCGGGCCCCTGGCTGGGTTTGCTGGTTACGTCTGCGAACAGCTCGCAGGCTGCGCTCGAGCCGGAAGGGAGAGGCTGGTTTTAAACATGAGAAGCACTGCGGGGCCCTCGCCAGATGCTGCGCTCTAATTGTTCCAGGCTGCGGTGCTGGTGTGGCTCCAGCATCCTTTGCCTCTCAGTCCTCTCGCCTCGGCTGCGGGTTGGGAGGCAGCGTGAGGGAGGTGGCCAGACCCCTCTGCCACCCACGTGTGATGCCCCAGCTCCAGATGATGTGCTGCAGGGAGAGCGTGTCCCCCCTGGGGTGCCAGCCAGCCGTCTGCCGGGGCTGAGGGACGAGAGCGGTCTAATAAGTGCCTCTGGCAGGATGAGAGCTGTACCCAAGGAAAAACCCCATGCTTTTCTGTTTGTAGAGGGCTGATGCCAAACTCAGAGCTGTGTCATCTCGAAGAGCAGTTTGTTCTCAAGGAGGAAAGGAGTGGAAGTTGTTTTCCTGAAGGAGCGGGTTTTCTGTGACTGTGGGAGCACGCTGCAGCCTGTAGCATCAGGGAACAGGATTTATCCCAGTGTGATCCTCATACCAGCAGGGAGCTTACACCAGGCGTATGTAGGGACCCATGACATGCTTTCTGAGGAACCCAGGTCAGGAGCAGATGTGAATCAGGGCTGTGCCTGGGCTCAGACAGCAGAAGTCATCCTGGCACCGCCTTAGCTTGCAGATGTAGCCTTAATACAAATCTGACTGTGATCCTAAAAAAAAAAAAAGAAACCCATAGGCATGTGGCTGTTGTGGTGACTGGTATAAAACTTGGTGCTTTGGATTTTGTTGGTGTTTATCTGTCTAATCCTGTGCGTGTAAAATCAAGGTAGCCTTCTGTCTGCCAGAGGGATGCAGATGGCATTTTTCTCCCTGCCATCGGTCCCAGACCAGCGAGGTTTTGCAGTCCCTAGCCACAAGGGTGCAGGTGAGATATGGCTGACTGATAGCAGAGTTTACTTAGCCTTGCTAAGGCCCTCGAAAAACAGCTGGGGAAAAAAAAAAAAAAGTCCTCCATTATTTTTACAACCTCATTTTTCAGCTAGTCAGCACATGCTGAGCCTCCGCCAAGCAAAACATGCTGTGATTCTTGGTTTGGGCTCGCCTGTGATTTCCATGGGAGTGGTGGGCCTGGAAGGGGGCTCTTTGGGGCTCAACTGCTGCACTGTTCATCTACCCTAGAAACGTGTCCTGCCTTTGTACAGAGACAGTGCTGAAGGGGCACTGTCTGCTCAAGGGCTGTTCCTCGGTGGTTTCTTGAAGTTACTTCAGGGGTCTGCAGTGGAGTCTCCCTTAAATGTTCACCTTTCTTAAAAATCACTTCTTCCTGGATTTAAAAAGAAAATCTGCTTTCTTTCCCATGTTAGAACATGAGACTCAGAAAAAAAATAATGGAGAAAACTGTGCACAGGAAGTGGAGAAATCAATTGTACGAAGTGTTGGGAAGCACGCAGGAAAACCTGCCAGAGGAAAATGGGAGAGCGTTTAGAGTCTTGTAAGGGGGTGAGACATATGTTACATATGTACAATATGTTACAGGTATTGTGGCAATAGTGAGGAAAACATTGCAGCAAGGACGCTTCATCTGTATAAAAAGTACATTTAACTGTATTTAAAGCTTACTAGAAATGTAACTGAAATGGCTACAGACAAGCACTGACGGGCTGCTGGTAGAAGGAATCTGCTACACGTGTACAGTTGAAACGCAGAGCTTGAGCAAAGAATGGGTACATTGCCCACTTGAGGAGATCTGCTTTGGCTTAGATGGGTCTGGATTTTGTTACAGGATCAGAGCATGTTTTGGATAGAGGGAACTGATCTGCTTTAACTATATCAGAAAATTAGGGTGTGATCACAGCTGCCGCTGAAGTACCTACAAGTGCTGGCAGGGCCTGGGTACAACGCCACCTTCAAACCACCCGCAGAATGTAATTTGGCCCTACCACATCACACCCCAGCTCAAAAATGCCTTTGGCAGATTGGTTTCTGCAAAGCCAGAGAAGGCGTAAGGAGGACAGGGTGCCAATATTGGCTTGAAAAGACAAATGTTGCCTGGGCGTTCCGCCGCCAGGGGGCGCCCAAGCGCGCCCGGAGCCGGGGAGCACCGAGGGGGCGGTGCTGGCGCCGGCGCGGTAGCGTAGCACCACTCCTTGGTGAATAGCGTGCGCTACGGCGGTGGCGCAAGGGCCCGGAGCGGAGAAAGCCCCGCGGGGGCGGCCGGGCTGCCGCCGCCTGCCTCCCTCTGCTGGCCTCTGCGGCCCGGTCACCGCAGCTCCGGCATCAGTGGTGACGGTTACTGAAGGGGAGGGCCCGGTTCCCTTCCCGCAGACTCCTGGCAGGAACCCCGCTGTGGCCGTTTGTGATGGGCAGAAGTCACCCAGGTCCGCAGGGTGCGCGTTACGGGGACCCGCTGCAGGGATTGACAGGTCTCACCGAACTGTCCCGTTGTCATCGCCGTCCCGTCAGTCTGCCAGGCTCCGGGGTGCTTGGTGCATCTCCTGGCGTTGCTGCAGGAGGTGGCGGTTGTCCCCAGGGTGAAGGGTGGGGACGGGTGGCACGGGGTACAGTAATGCAGTGCCGCGGTGCTGTGGGACCAGGGTGTGATTTGTGCCCGATCTCTCCGATGAGCGATATTGCATTTTTCTTGCCAACCCTTTAAGATCACGCAAACATGGGTGCCAGGAGCCACCTCAGATCTAGTACAGTTCCAGGGCCACAATCCTGTGTTCAGTGTCGGCAAAGCCTGGTGAGGAATCATCACAGGTCACCCCGTTTCTCGGTGCAATAACTGAGTTTCCATCTTGCATGGAACAACTCTTCTTTCTCAGCTTATTCTTGGAAAGGAAAGCACTTGCTGGTATATTTACCTTGGAATCCCATTATTCACATGGAGTGTGTTGAGCCTGGGCTTTAAAGCCTCAGTTTGGCAGGATCTGGCACAGACAATGGGAAGTTGAGGATCCTGCTAACAATAGCAAGAGGGGGTCATTTGCAGATTGGCAGCTCCTTGTTGCGTCTATGTTTCCTGCAGGAGCCTTGTGTTTGTGTGGTGCTTGCTGTGAAATAGTGTAGGTTTCTCACCAGGCTACTAAATTATGGAATCCACAGTCAGGAACTTCACTGGATGGTGCCCTGCAGACTGGAATTTACATTTCTGCAGCAAAGGCAGCCCATGTACCCCTGCCAGAGTGAATCTAAACCTCTGCCCCGCACCTGGTTTTCATGAACCTCAGGGCATGGCTGTACATGGTGGCCTGCAGTGGTCCCTTCACTGGAGACAATCCCATTGCACCCTGCTGGATGGCTGGTGGTGATTCCTTTGCCTCACAGGTTGCTTGATGTGTGACCAAACGGCGGGAGCGTTGACCCTCCGTGAACGGCATTGGTCTGCAGCAATGAATGCAGTCACTCCTTCCTGACAAGAAAAACATTGATGATAAGGGGAAAAAGAAACTTGAGGTTAAAAGATTGTTCCTTCTTATTCCTCTTCTTTTATGATTATTTTTTCTGGTGGGTCTCAGGTTCCTCACACACAGCTCTCCTACCTACCTGCCTGCCCAGAAACGCCTGATACGGTTTCTGTGTTGTTTTTCCCTGATTACAGGTACTGCTCAGCAAACTGATCCACTCAAATGGAAAGGATGCCAGGCAGCGCAGCACACAGTCCTGCACAGGTCACCCAGAAAGCAGACTAAAAGACTGCTCTCTGCCTTCGCCTCTGCCCTGCACTGCAGCAGGCCAAGCCCATCTCTGATGTTGGGGTGGCCCCGATGTCTGAAGCAATTTGGCAGAGGGCGGGAGTGCGGATCAGGCAGAGCGGATGTTCCTCAGGCTGGTGTTGTGCTGGTGTAGGTGGGATACTGCATCTTTTGTTGCCTGATTGCTCTCAGGTTGGCTGAGAAGTTCACCGAAGGAGAAAACCCAGAATGATCCTGTTCATCTAAACAAAGTGAGAGGTGTTGTCTTCTATTTGCCAGAAATTCAGGCAGGGATATGGAGCCAGTCCTGAGCACTGGGACAGAGGAATTGAAGCTTTAACACCCATCTATAACTATTTCAGTTTTAGGTGATCGTGCTTTGCGGGGCATACCTTCAACTTGGTGGCTCAAGGATTTGCAAACAGTGAGTCATAACTCCCTGGGATCAAAATTGCAGCTGCTGGGGCACCAGGCATTGAAAAGTGTTGTCCAAGATAAAGCAAAGCAAACCTCTGCCCACACACCCTTATCCTTCAAGGCTGAGTATCTTTGCAACACTCTTCAAAAACATGCACGCATAATTATACAGGCTTCTTGTGGTTGTCATTGATACAGAATTTACTTCTGCTTTTAGAGCAGATAAGAGGGGATTGCAAAAATCTGTGATTTGAAAGAGCTGAGGCAGATGGATGTGAAGCTAATATGCAGCACCCTGTGCTTGCAGGGAGGGGGCTGGATTTTGAGGAGGGAGTTGTGCTGAGGGATGTGTCCGTGTCCTTCCCAGACAGGGTACCAGAAGAGCCCCCTGGGCCTCTGCAGACCACCCCTGGCCCTTCACATCCAGGATGGACCTGCAGACCCTGGAGAGAGCGCATGCAGCCGGTTTGGTTCCTACTTGTGGAGAGCTTCCCCTCTCCAAGCTGCCTTTGGGACGCTTTTGGGCACTGACTCACTGCTAAGGAAGAAGCGACCTGCGAGTCACCTGTACCAGAAAGTATCCCACTCACAGTGTTCACGTGGCACCAGGCTCCTGTCCTATGACACATTCTGAGTACAACAACAGCATGACACGGCCACCTTTGCCACAAAGCTGCCTGGTTGCAGAGCTCACGTGGCTGGTCCACCCCATCACACAACGCCCTGTGCAGGGAGCAGCGATGGGACGCAACCCGTGGGTCCTGCAGGGTGTTCCTGGCACCACCAGCCATTGGCCTGTCCTACCCCATAGCTTCAAACCCTCTAGTGTCATGAGCTGGGAGGTCTCAGGCACACCAGACCTTCACCGTCGTGGCTTCAGAACCTGGTAAATAACAGCTCGCAGAACCTGCTGCTCTGGTAACACACTGCTCTAACAAAAACTTGATTCCTGAAAAAAGGTTAGTTCTGCAAAGGCCTGTGCAGTTCTGTGCCGACTGTGTGCATTGCTCTCTAACTATTTTTATAGAATTCCTATGGTTTAAAAAAGTATTCAGAAATGTCCCTATTAAGAGGGACCTAGATCTAGCAAGGTAACTGACTCACTCTGGCTTCAGGGAGGTTACTTCACCCACTGGATCGTCATCTCCACTTGAGTACTGAGACCAATCATATGAAATTACCTGGCGTACTGCCAACACAGCTGTAAAAATTAATTAGCTGGTACTTAGTACTGGCTGTAAAAGTGGAAAGCTGTTGGTGTTGTTGGAGAACCTCTGTAGCCCGGAAGGCCAGCCGGGAGTCCCACAGGGGACAGCCTCCTAGCATAAATAGGATGTAGGCACCTTTCTGCCCCCAGCCTGAACTCTGGACCACAAAAACACCCCTTTGTCCTGTGACACTTGAACTGTTTGTGTTTCCACGGTGCTTTGGTTTCCACCAGTCCATGCTCCAGGTAGCTATGGTGGTGCCAAATGGGTAAGCGCAAGGCTGTGTGGTGGCCATTTTACACCGTGGCCCAGCAGCACATGGTTGCTTCTCCCTGCCTGCCTTGCCATGGCCAGTGTAGGTACTTGTTTAAGAGCATGTCCCCTGTGCTCAGCATGCTGTCCATGACCAAAATACTGCTGTAGGAGGCTGCGACTCAAAGGTAGAGCAAGGAAGAGATTTGGACCCTCGCATCTCAGAGAGTGAGCTGGCATTGAAAGGAAGGTGCCAGCCTTGCCTCCTCCTGGCATCAAAGAGATCACAACACAACAGTGGCTTCGTGGCTCTTGTGAAGGAGCAGGGGGAAGCCATGGAATGAGTCCAAAGCCATTTCTTTTAGGTGCCTGTCTGGTATGAGGAGGTGTAGCAGAGTCTGCCTTTGTGGCCCTGCAGGCAGGCCCCCACCCACTGCGTGTATCTCAGGCTTCAGTGGTTGCATTTAGACCCTTGATCAGTGCTTTGTGTTTTAAGATGTTCAACCTCCAGCAGCTGCATTTCATCAGTGAGCACAAATGTTAGTAATCCCTTATGCTATATGCAGTGTCCTCTGCACCTCGGCAGAAGCCTGGATCAGAGATCTGGCATGAGATAACATGATTGTAGTTGCTTCCTGTGGTTGGTATCTGGTGATCAAGTCTTGTCCAGAGCTGGTGCTTTACTTTCATGTGTTGCTGCTGTAAGACTTAGAAATCAGCTGAGGATTGCAAAGGAGAAAGCATTAGTAGATTACCAGACCGGTATTTGTACTGCAGGCAGGGATTAGAGAAGAGGGCAGGCAAAAGACTACAGCTGTACTCTTGCCAGTGGAAATGCATACGTGGTCATGTAATAGCAGAAGATTTCTAGTGAATAAAATGCCAGAAGAAGCAGGGTGAATCTGGTTTAGACTGGACTAAAGCAAAGCGTGACAAAGCTTGGAGAGCATAAACAACATATAGTGTGTTTGCTGCATCTTAGTTCCTTTTTTTTTTTTTTTTAATTTAATTTTAGTAAGTTAGATTGTTATAATGATAATTTGAGGAAGCTGGTCTGGCAAAGCCAAAGATGGCAAGAGACGAGCACTGCAAAGCCCTTGAGAGGACAGCTTCACACAGGGATCACTGTTGTCACTGAGCAGTTACAGCCACCGTGGGCTGGAGCTTTACCTTCCAGACCCCAGAGGCAATGAAGGGTCCCAGGGCTGTGACCAGCGATGAGGAGGAGGGACTGCAGGACTCTGGTGAGCTGAAATATGCTGGGCAAGTACCAGAGGAATGGGCAGGCTCTCCCTAAGCTTTTAACGTCACAGGTGGCCAGAGGTGGGGTAGCTGTGCATCCATGGGAAGAGGGTGAATGCATTAGATACTGCGAGGAATGTCAGATGTCCACAGCTAACGTACAGGGTTTGTAGGTACTATAGCTAAGCCAACATGCAGGTTGGCTCCCTGGACCTCTCTGCAGGCCCGTCTGAAATCAGCATGCAGCAGGTGTTTGTGTATCCACGCTAATTATGCTCACTGTGCCATTTTATGGACTGGGAAGAGGAAGGGAGGATCCCTTTTGGTCCAAGGACATGCAAAGAGATGGTGTAAGACATACCATGTTTTATTGTCTCTAATTGGATCAGGCAGATTAGTAAATAGAGATTAGATGTCACAAAGGGAACAAACTCAAACCCGGAGACATTCTTGCTTCCTGGTTTAGCGGGATGAGTGCATGAGATATGTTGAGGTTTCCACTGCGGTAAATGTCTGGACTGGTCGCTATAACGCAATGGATCTGCTCAGCTCTGTGAAGGTCCCTCAAAGGCAGAGAACTTATTCTGAGCAATGTTCGCGATTGGGAACAATTGGCATTGGTTTTCAAACTGATCCATTTTTATGAGGTTTCTTTGGGTTTTGATATTATCAAGTGGTCAGACGAGAAACCGCATTTTCTTCAGAGGCTACTGCAACTAGCTGTGCTGGGCTGCTTGATGCACAACACTCTGGTTTCACCCAAGCCACGTGTTTATTCTGGTGGGGAGGTGTGCATGTGTGTGTCTGTATAGCCAGGCAAAATGCGACAGCCACCGCTCAGTACTTCCGTTTGCCACTTTTTTGCCACTGTCTTTTCACTTTCAGCCACAGTGAATATAACTCATCAGTGCCAAAAGACAAGCATCCAGGCTGGATAGCAAGGACCTCTCTGCTGACACTCATTCTCCCAAGTGCCAGGATTCTATGTTCTTCAAGGCAGCAGGATTTTGCCTCGTCAGTCTGAGAAAATGCAGCATTCCCACAGAGGATCAGAAACTCATCATGAACAGCTATTGCATGACACAGCTGTTGGTCATGCCAAAAAAGCTAGCAAGTGACACAGGAACTTGGTGCAAGGTTATCCTCTGTGTAACAGAAGTATGTATTAGATGGTGCCAGGATCGCTCTGCAGTAGAGAAGGAAAGAGGAAATCTCACCCACAATTTTTGATTGTTTTTTGTATTGTGTAAAAAGAATGAAAAAAGGAAACTTTTAGGAATGAGAGCAGATGAACAGTTTGTAACTCACCATTACTGTCTGCTCATAACAGCTCAGCATGTGAGTCTTTGTTAAAGGAAATACAGCTGCTGGTGTGCCCACGTGCCCAGGGCCTGCAGTCCTGGGGCTGTGCTGAGTGAGAATCATAAAATCATTTAGGTTGGAAAAGATCTTCAAGATCATCATTCCAACCATCAGCCTGACCTACCAAGGCCCACCGCTAAACCAGGTTCCTTATCGGAATACCTCCAGGGATAGGGACTCCACCACTTCCCTAGGCAGCCTGTGCCAATGCTTAACCACCCTCTCCGTGAAGAAATTCTTCCTAATATCCAGTCTAAACTTCCCCTGGTGCGACTTGAGACCACTTCCTCATGTCTTAACACTTGCCACCTGAGAAAAGAGACTGACACCCTCCTTGCTGCAACCTCCTTTCAGATAGTTGTAGACAGCAATGAGATCTTCCCTCAGCCTCCTTTTCTCCAGACTAAACAAACCCAAGTCCCTCAGTCACACCTCTTAAGTCATGTTTTCTAGTCCCTTCACCAGCTTGCTCTTCTCTGCACATGCTTGAGCAATTCTGTATCCTTGTAGCAAGGGGCCTAAAACTGAACACAGTATTTGAGGTGCAGTCTCACCAGTGCTGTCAGAGAAGATACTGACCTTATCCAGAGAAATTATGCACTTTTGGGAGGTTTTTCTCCATCGTTTCACTAAGCAATGCTTTTCCTCTTTTGCCCAGTCCTTGTTTTAACCAGTACTGTGTTCTTCCACAGCTGTGTCTAATGGAGCACCTTAAAACCGTTAATAAACTGGATGTCACAGGCTCCTGTCTTGTGAGATGGACTGGTAATGGTGACACATTCCTGCAGATGGGGAAATGAAGGTACAAAACTGGTAATGGACTTGCCAGCATTATATAAGGAGAGCCCTGACCCCCATTCACCTTCTCTTAGTCTGCATTTCCACAACTTCAGCCAGCCACAGGACCAGTAGCAGTGTCCTGCCTCCCCCACTTCCCTTGCATGAAGCCAGTTCAGTGCATTAAGCTGGCAGAAAAGTTACCGATGCTGCTTTAGTTTTCTGCAGGTTTAGTGCTGGAGTGATGCAGGGCAGGGTCAGACAGGAATCAGCACCAGCATAAGGTCAGGAGAGGCTGTGCTGCCCTTTTTGCTGTGTGGCTGTTGCTGGCACGCGTGCTTCTCCGGACAGCAGAGCACTGAGTTGGGCCCACGGCCGCTGCTGTGCTGCCTCTCTGCGGGAGGACACCGCCAGTAATGCACCCCACGTGCCCTGCGATGGATAGTCCTCAGGAAGGATTCAGGCTCGTTAATAACGATTTTAATGGTATATTTGCTGTGCTATCGTCATTCTATTGATCTCAAACTGCTTTGCAAGTGTTAACGAGTCAGAGCTCCGCACCTGTCTGAGGTGGGTGCTCCCGTTTCCAGGTGTCACATAGGGAGATTGCGCTGCCGTGCGGGGAGGCATGCCGTGTGCCTCCTGCTGCGTGCCAGATGTGTCGGGGACAGGGGAAAGAGCGAAGATCTCCCGGCCTGCGGCATCTCCGCAAACCATTCCCCGACCCTTACAGAGGAGAGCGCAGCCTGCCGCACGCTGCCTTGAAGCGATTTTCTTTTTAATGTAGCTGTAAGTAGCTTTTATCTCCGGAATTAGTTCTAAAAATGCTTTTTGTCCTTGGCTGCTTCAGTTTTTACTTTCCTGAGCTCCCAGCTAACCGAAGCCACGATAATGGGGTGACACGGGTGAGCGCAACACGGCATTCCATGCTGAATATTAGGATGAAGTCGCTGCCGCACCCCAAGGCGGCCGTGCTCCCCCGTACCGAGGCACCGGAGGGTTTGATCCCGGTGCCGGTCATCGCCTGGGCGATCGGCTCCCGTCGCCCGCTCCTCGTTCCCCCTTGCCCCGCGCAGGGCAGCGCCGCCCGCCCGGCCCGGCCTCGCCGACACAAGATGGCGGCGGGCAGCCCGCGCTCACGTGACACGCGCGCCGCCGCCACCGCCCTTCCCCCCCTCCCCCCCACCTTCCCGCTGGCTCCCGGGCGGCGCGCTGACGTCAGGCACACCGGGCGTGCCCCGTGACCGGAAGTTATCGGGAGGAGGCGGAAGTGAAAG
>VXAA01004408.1:224652-247417 GCA_013399115.1 Anseranas semipalmata | reverse complement strand
GGGGGGGCGCTGCCTTTGTGCTGCCGGGAGCGCCCCGCCTGGGCCCGGCCCGGGGCCTGCTGTGGCCGCCCCGCGGCCTGCGGAGGGGGCCGGGGGTGGCGGCGGTGCTCGCCGGGTGTTGCTCTGAAGAGGAGCGGGCTGCCCTCGGAGCGATGAGCGTGGCACGACAGGCGGCTGGGGAGGCTGGCAGTTATTGCGAAAGTAGCTCTCGGCGTGTGTGAAGCTTGAGTCAGTTCGGCGAAGTACGAGTGGATGTTAGGAGTGCTTTTGGCTGTGAGTGTATAACGAGGTAAATTAAATGACAGATATGTTATTCATCTCCAGGCGTATAGAGACTAATAAATATGGAAATACCTAATCGTAGTTTTTAGGATAACTGTGCTTTCTTTCTTGTAAATAGTGGGATTCTTTTAGTAGCAAAACAGCTAAAAAAAAAAGACCCTATTAATCTGAAGTAAGAAAGGTAACCTCAGCATCTAAATGAGCATGTATTGCCCAATAACTCCAAATTCTTTGAGTCAAAGCTGGAGTTCCCCATGCTATTTTCCTGAAAACTAAAAATAGTTGCTGATAAGCAGAGCTGTTGGGATGTGTATCGGTTTTTATATGTGAACCGAGAACACATGACAGAACAAAGTCCTCCCAACTGTAAGCAATCTGCCCTTTGTTTGATAATAGCCAGTTTGAAGCTTTAAGACTCCCAGCACCTGCCACTGGCTGGCCAGCTCTGGCCTGCGCCTGGGACTCTGCATCGTGGTGTGAGAATCGGGGCAGGGTGAAGCTCTGTTTGGGGGAGCAGTACACAACCAGCTGTGAGCAGCGCTTGGCTGGCTAGAACTTAAAGGCTTACCTGTGGCTATTCTGTGTCTGTGAGCTGTGGTGGTCCTAGCAGTGTACGACAGAGACCGCAGCCTTGCTGTGCTTCCAGCAGGGCTGGGCTACCGGAGTGAATGTGCTCTGTTCTTAGCAGCTGTACTTGAGGTTGCAGTGGGTGGAGTCATTTGAATATTTCTTGTTTAATAATCAGGGCTTCATCGCCATACTTATTCAGGAAGAACAAGTATACTTGTCTCTGCCCCCCTCCTTGTGACTTCCAGCAGCTGACTGAACACATGACTTGCTCTCCATGAACTAATGAGCAGACCCACCATGCCTGGCCTGAGTCAAAGTAGCTCTAATACTGCTGCTTTAAAGTGCTGCCCTTTCTTTTGCGTGCTGTTACATTAATACTCTGCTTCTGGTGTAGAAAAGCTGTAAGATGGGGTTAATCTAACCCCTCAATAGGGGAAGCTCTTAAAATCCAGTAGCGGTTTGTTGCTCTCTGAACCTGCAGCATGAAGTATGACTGGTGAGGTCTCAAACAGTGGTTATGTTGAACTTTCCTCTCGCCCGTGGGTCACACGGTGGTCCATGTCCTCAAATAGTCTACTAGTAGTTCAACATGGCACACCAAGACTTGTGCCTTAAAATGCAAAGGTGCCGAGTTAAAAGCCTAAATAACTGTGTTGCAGTGACTGCACTACAGGCATCCTTGCCCTTCTGCCAAATCCAGTGGATCGGAGGCTACACTGACAGCACAGAGATGTTGCAATGTAGATGTTTCCTTAACTGAAAGTGAAAAACATACAAGCTCTGCTATAGGCTCTCTCCTGAATTCACCTACGGAAAATAACACTTTCATTGGTTTGCTACCTAAAATGAATGCCTGGGGACAAGAGGGTTACCAGATTGGATTTCTGAAGCATCTTCTTAAAGCTCCTGCTTTAAGACTCTTGACTTGAAGGTCATGTGAATTACCTGTCAGAGCAAATCTCTGGCAAAGCTTGTCCTTGAGGAAACATGACAATTAATATCAAACCATCTGCGCAAAACTATATATAGCGTTTGTCTCTAACATGTATGGGATTTTTAGTCTGACTTCTCTGTGAAAATGAGACTAGTTTATGCAGAACTTAGCATTTGGCTGTAAACAGAACTGCTTGTGCTTGATTAGGATGCACTTTTAAATGCTTCATCCTGAGATAGGTGCCTGGCAAGCCCAGGCTTAGGAACGAAGGCTTTAGAATAGGGCACTTGGATGGTCGCATTCTCTAACAAACTGGTGGGTGTCTGGGATCACACGCTTACTGTTAGTTGTCCGCCCTGTTATAACATACCGATTTTTTCAGCAACGGAAGTAAACTGAGCATTTGATAAGCACAGAACTCTCTCACCTGGCATGCTGCTGGTGTTCCCTAATGTCTTGTGCGCTTCTCCTCTGCTGTGACCTGAACTGCTCTGAAGCCCTTGCTGCTGGGGCCTGCTGGTACCGAGATTCCCTGCAGAGCTGCAGGGGGCTTGGAGCTTGTTGCCTTGGTGGGAGGGGGTCCGGAATGAACTTAGTGCTGAACTTGGCTGGGCATTAGCAAGTGCTGGTGCATTGTGTGCTGCTCGTCTGACAGCAGTCTGGCATCCCTCGGATATCAAAGTACTTCTTCCTCACACAGCATTGTTTTGATAATTGCAGTTTAATTGCTTGTTGAGTTGGAGTTCAGTTGGCTTCCCCCTGCAGCCTTCTGAAATGATCTCCTGTAGCTGCTGTGTAACAGTCTGCCTTCAGACGCGGTTCAGTTGTGACGCTAGATTGTGAGGGTAAAAGGCTCACCTTCTTCGGTAACGATCCAGACGCGGGCTGTGCATCTCAAAACTGGATCAAGTATGGGTAACAAACGGAGTGACAACAGCTAATATACTATTTGCAGGTCTGATTTGCTGCTTTATTGAAGGGCATGCTTCCCTTTAAAGGCGAATTGGATAAAACTTCCAAATGAGCGCCCAAGGTCAGCGACTCCACTTGTGCTGCTCAGAAATAGCAGGCGGCGAAGGGATACCCCTGTATCACATGGCCGCTCGCTCGCTTCCAGCACGCTTGTTGCTCTCGCTGCATCCCCGCGACCGGAGCGCGCTGGAGCTCGGCGTGCTGCTGCATTTTGTGCTCGGATCTGCTGCGGTGACGTCAGGGTTGCTGTTAGCGCTGCCCTGGGAGGCTGCTCCTCCTCGCCGGTGCCAGCAAGCAGCGCTCCACGCGTGAGGGAAGCTGTGTCAACACTGCTGTTGCTAACTCATGGTCAGTGACGGGAGGGAAACGAGCTCGTCAAGGCCGCAGAAGTGTGTTGGTTTACAGCTGAGCTCGAATAGCCTTGACTTCTCTCCCTAGGAAACCTGTTCTTGAGGCCATGGCTGTTTTCACGGGGCAGCGCAACTTCGGGAGGGGTGTGTTTGTGTTTGAGATGGATTGAAATGTAAACTTGCGGCACAGAGTCCTATTTGTGCAATTTAAAGGCACTTGATGTAGCGAGTGCTTTGCTCTCTTGCCCATCCATAACTACTTAAAATGCAACTTCAGGTGACTAATTGTATCTAACTGTAATTGCTTGAGTTTCAAGCAGGAATTTCTAAAAGAAATGGAGTAGATCTTTATATTGTCACTTAAAAACAGTATTTTTCTGGAGTCTGTCCTATCTCTCTGCGTGCTGTAGCTTTGATCACCTGGCAGGCTGGCTGGGCTCGTTGTGGTGGGTGAAAGTGAAGGCAGGTAGCTGGAGCTTTCCTTCAGAGGCTGCTTGGCTGGAGTACCTGGACCTTGATCGCCGGGTCTGCCAGTCTTATCTGAGCCTGCACGGAGCCCTTGGTCTCTCTTTGCTGGGAAGCAGCATCTTGTACGGTAACTTGCTTTGTTCTTGTCTCCTTCAAGTGGACTGACTCACTTGGCTCTGTAGGTATCTCCTCTTGGCTCCCAGACTGATAATGATATTTGAACTACAATCTGGCACGGCGATAACATTGTCTCAAGCACGAGCAGTGAGACAGCTGCGACTGAGTGAGGCATCCCTAGCTCTGATCTTCTGCCTTGCAAGAAGATGCAGTTTACCAGCACTGCCCTCTGAATCATGCCACGCAAGTCACTTCAGTGAGGCTTTTCTAGTCCTTTGTGGAGAACAAGAAGAATAACTGAGCTGGTAAACTGTCGTTGCAGGAGCTGTGCAAGAGGTACTAGTGTGTGAAGTGTGAGTCTGAAACCAAGTCTCCACAGTAGGAATTCCTTGTTAGGCACTGACTCAGCTGTCGCGGTAAGCTACCTGTACGCTCGCAGACTGGGACTGAAATACTTGTCCTTCCTGCTCGGCAAACTGCATTAGCATAGTAAGAGGTGTTGAGCGTGTGTAGGATCAGGAGTTCTGCTCGCAGATCCAGGTGTAGTTCTTAGATTGCAGTGTGTCTCTGGAGGAAGCCACCTCTCTAGGAGCAGACTTGTTCTTGAGAACAAGAGACCTTCTGGAATAGGTATTTAGGAGTCAGGCTTTTGCCATTAGCATTGGGTTTGTATTTCTCCATATCTGCTTGTCTGGGTTTGGATCTCCTGTCAGTGTTTGTCCTCTCTCTGCAGGCTCCTGGTGCTGAAGGAGGGCCAATATTCGGTCCAGCAGCCCTTCTGAGGCTGCTGTTAGTGACCTGAAGGCCTGAACCTTTGCTGAAGTCTCCCTTCAGTCCCTTGTTTCCTGGCCGGCCTCTAGGAACTGGGGAAAACTACCAGGCAGGAGTAGACAAATAGGGCTTGTTTACCACTGACAAGGCCTAAGATCTGCGCTTTGCTTACCGTTGCAAAGGTTATCTAACGCCTCCTGTTTGTGTCTCTAAAACTGAAAGCATGACAGGAATGCGTAAAATCTTAGCAAGCTGGAGACAAAACTAGAAGTTAATCCAAGTACTTGAAAAATATTGTTGGCTATGGTAAAGACCTAACAACTTCGCTGTTTCTTAATGGCCTGCCCAACCTGCAATGTTTTGAATTGGTCGAGCTTATCTTCTGGACACGAAGATTAACACCCAGCTGCCTCTGCAGCGTGCATCCCACTAATGTGGGAACCGAGCTGGGCTCTCCGTGTTTGTGTAGGGGTTGCTGAGACTTGTTTGGCTCTACTGGTTAGGTGGCTGCTTGCTGGCAGCCATGGCTGTATGAACCGGGCTGTATGGGCATATAGCTGTGTTTCGGTTGTATAAGATTTGTCTTGCTTGCTTTGGCAGGCCTCCACCAGGGATACTGTTCTGGTAGAGGCATGGCAACATGGAAGCTATACTGGTATAACTAAAATGCTTTGCGTAGGCAAGGCCCTTAGTCAAGACACATGGCTTGCTGCCTAGTGTCTCCCAGCAGCCAGCAAATGTGCTCAACTCTCCTCCCACATCCTGAGATTGTCTCCCCCAGGGCAGAATAGGGGAAGTTGAGCTTGCTCTGATAAAGGGGGAGGGGTGTTAAAGCAAGCATGCCTGCTCTTGTAACAGCCTGGTCCCTGGGGAAGAGCTGAGTTGACTGGGAACTACCTGAAATCCTGAAGGACTTGCAGGGGGCTGCTTCCCCCTCGAAGGTAGGGGCTCAGCAATACGGATCCTGAGCCATTGAGTGGCAACGTAACTTGAGCCTACAGAAGGAGGGCAGCTGAAGATGTTCAGGCTCTTGCTGTCAGCCTGTTAGGGCTCTACATGCCTGCACGTTCCTGGGAGAAAGGTGTCCTGCAGTATAAGGGACCTTCACCTCGTGGAGGAACTCTAGGTGGGGTGGACTAAAACTTCATGACTGGAAACATGCAGCTTTAAGGGAAGCTTTTTTTTTTTTGGTACAGCTTTCTCACGGGGCTTTTTCATTCAGCCTGAAGACTACTACTACAGCAGCCCTGGTTTTCTGTCTGGGTATCCTGGACTTGGTGCTGTGTGCTATTAGCTCTGAAGAGGCCTTCCTGCAGTCCTGTCCTGTGCACAGCTGCAACCTCAAAATACCTGCTACTTGCCGTAGAGATGGTGGTGATCGTCTTCAGGCTGCTGAGGAGCAAAGTGATCCACCCGGGATGGCTGTCCAGCATAGCTGCCTTCGTCGCTGGGGGTGCTGTGCGTTCCCTTCCTTTGGCTCAGGGCTCTTCACCTGGAAGAGCCTGCGCATGCTGCTGTGGTCTTAGGCTGAGCAGCAGCCTAGGTAAAGTAAAGTAGCGTTCCTGTGGATGTCAAGAAGTGGCCTCCAGACCTCTTCTACTGCTCCTAACTGCACAGGTGGTCTGACTAAACATGGAGATGCGTCTGCCTTGGTACTGTAAGAAAATGAATTTATGTGCTTGTTTAGCTCCCGCTTTCAAACCATGTAATCAGATCAGCACGATACCTTCTAGAGAGAAGGTGGCTGCAGTGATACCTACACCATTAGAGCTCAGTTTCTAAGCTTTACTCCTGGGTTGTGGAGGTGGGGGCTAGTCCTACCTCGTCTGGCCTTTTCTAGGGCAGAGTCACAGCTCAGTGGCAGCTTTAGAGCAACAAACTTCTTCAGTTCCACATCGAGCGGTCAGACATTGTGCAGGCACAAAACAGCTCTGATGTGGAGAAATGCCGGGAGGTGTAACAGGGCTGTGAATCAGTGAGGCTTGGACTGGAGAACTTGGCTTTGAGAACTCGGGCTTTGAGCCTGACTAATCATGTGCATCAGTGCCTCTCAGGAATGCTGTGCTCTCCAAATCTCTGCTTGCTGCCCTAACGGGGCCGTGGCTGAGCTGGGACCTTGGGGAGGGCTGACCCCTTCTCATGCGCAAGTCCTGTGATTCCACTGCAGGCATCGCTGCTACCAGGCACAGATGGCATCGCTTTTGCCTTCCCCGTGTCATCCTGCCTCGCTGGCCAAGCTGGCAGCTGGCGTATCATAGAATCATAGAATGGTTTGGGTTGGAAGGGACCTTAAAGATCATCTAATTCCAACTCCCTGCCGTGGGCAGGGGCATCTCCCACTGGACCAGGTTGCTCAAAGCCCCATCCAGCCTGGCCTTGAGCACTTCTTTGAGCCCATGCGCACAGCTGGGGGGAGGCCTGCAGCCTCTGGCTGGAGCTGCACAGTGAGGGTATGTCAGAGGCAAGCTCAGGCCTTATCCCCAGTGAGAGGGGAGCCTCCTGCACTGGCTCTGGCACTTGTTTGATCACACCACGAGCATGTTCTGCTCATGGCTGTTCAAAAGCTCTTGCTTTCTAGCTGGGTTTCCTCTGTGTTTCCCCAGGCTGCATGTCACCATCATTCTGTCTTTAGCACAGAGCTGTCTTAGCCTGTTATTTAGGAACAGGGTATGCAGAGTATGTGTACAGGCCTGGCATCGTATCCATCTAGCAGCCAGCTTGCAGACCAGGCCAGCTGGCTCCCAGCACCACCTCACACCGGTTTGGTGCTCGCATTGGGGCAGCCAGTGAACTAAGCTGCAGGCTGCACGGCTGGGCTGTGGCTGGCTGGTTCCTCAGCTTGGTCCTAGAGCAGCTGTGCTGGAGGCTGCAGCTCCACCCTCAGAATGAGGTGGGAATTTACTGCAGACAGATGGAGTCTAAAAAGCCAGTTCCTGTGGGATCCTGAAACATGTTTTAAGATTGTTTTGATCTGAGCCGTGTCAGTGTGCTGGGAAGCATGCAAAGCTCTAGGCTTTCGTCAAAAAGGTGAAGCTTTTGGCTTCTGATTCTCGGGGGTGGGAAGCACTGTACAGCATACCCACACCTGACAACTTGCAATATGATGTTTTACACAAGGAGGTATCAAAAAATGAATTGGAGCTGAGGCTCCCAGCTCCTTAAAGAGAGGCAATTCCTGCCTCGCAGGACGGGCTGGGAAAGGCAGCCAGAACAACTGGACAGAAGCCTGCTCCTGATGAAGCTGCAGTAAGCAGCAGGCAGCCTCGCTGCTTCTCCTGAGCAGGGAACGATGAGTTGTGCTTGAGCTCTTGGCTGGGCACCAGCAGGAGGGAATATGTTGGTTAGAACAGCAACGCAAACGTGTGGGGAGGAAGAAGGTGGAAAGCAGTCTTGAGATGCTACTGATACAGCAGCAACCAGAGCGTACCCTTCTGTGAAGCTGTGACAGAAATATCTTGCCAGCTGCTTTTGCTGTGGGCTTCACTTTAACTGGCTGCTTTGCTGTGCTGGGTTGGTGAGGCTTGACAGTACTTCTGAAAAAATGGACTGTGGTAGCCCACTGATCTTGTTCCGTAGGAGCCTCTCATCCAAAAAGGCAACCCACTTAGAGAGCAGCTCTCGCGAGCTGTCTACCTGAATGGCAAGATGTTCCTAACTGCTGCTTTGTCACAAAGCCAGTGTGTGTCCTCACTAAATGTGAGGTTTTTCCTTGATGGGGTCTCTCATCCAGCTGGAGAAGCCGAGCTCTTGGTGGACAATCACGGGAGCAGAGGAGGGTCCTGCCTGTGCAGCCCCTGCCATTGCAAGACTCAACTTGCTGTTAAAACTTCACGTGCTTCTGTAGCAGTCCTCAGTGTGAGGCTGCCGGGCGCTCGCTCCACTTAGAGCGCTCTGGTTTGGTAAGGAAAGGATACCAGCTTGGTAGCAGTCACAGAAGTAAAAAGCTTGTTTCTAGCTCCTTCCTTGAAGACAGCTTGCCATCTCTTAAGCCATGTTCATACACAAGTAACAGCCCCTGCTGATGGCTCTTGTGAGATGTTGGAGGCTGATCTCCTCTGGTGCCAGGTAAGCAGTCATGTTGAATTGCTTCATGCTGTCACCTGCAGCTCTCCAGCAGCAGACACTTTGTTCGCAATATCTGCGTGACCAGGTGGTTAGAACCACGCTGCTGTTAAACTATTGATGTAACTTGTTCAGCTCCCACTCGAGGCCACGCTGCAAGAGGAGACTGAGGTGTCAAGACAGAGGGTGTCTGGGCCACTTGAGCTCTCTGCAAGCAAATGGTGATCCCGGTCAGCTAACAGCAGTCGCAGACTGCTGGCCTTACCTTGGCATGAGGCCTTGCGTCTTCGGTGTAGCTGAACTGGAACAATTCATGCCTGCTCACAGCCTCGGCTAAACTTGGCTTGGTAAGTCACAGCAGGGCTCAGCGTGAGCACAGGACAGCCAGTCTGTGCCAGTCCGTCGGTGTGCTTGATCCCGTAAGAACATGATAAACATCCAGTGAGCGTCTCGCTTCCGTGGATGAAGGTCTGAGCAGACATCGCCTCCTGAGGTGCCAAACATCCTAGGGAACTTCCTAATTCTGGGAAGAAACTGGTTCAGTCTGAGCTGGTCCTGAGTCATTTTTCCAGCTTCAACCTCCTTGAAGAAATGCAGAACCATTGGGAGGGGGAATAAAAATAACTCCTTGGTGTAGTACAGAGGCTTAATGCTTTGCAG
Source organism: Anseranas semipalmata (assembly GCA_013399115.1). Lineage (NCBI taxonomy): Eukaryota > Metazoa > Chordata > Aves > Anseriformes > Anseranatidae > Anseranas > Anseranas semipalmata. The sequence continues at coordinate 238,231 of VXAA01004408.1, read as the reverse complement.
CCTCCCGCGTGTGAGAAAAGAGTGAGCAGAGGTAGTGTTTCTGTGTCGGAAATGTATATAGCTGCTTTTCAGGACACTTTTCCTGCATTCCAGGACTAAATTTTGTTTTTTTTTTTTTTTTTTTAGAAGGCTTTTGCAGTGCTCAAGGATGGCTCTTCCTCTGCTCAGTCTGGTCCCTGTGGTGAGCCCATTGCAGTGTGGTGTCCCTTAGTGGGGTACTGCTTTCTCCAGATTGACTTTCTTATGGTGTGTTTTTGCTAAAGGCCCTGTGATGTGCTGGAGAAGGGAACGTGCTGCTTATCAGACACAGCACCTAGAACAGGTCTGTGGTGCTTCAGACTCAGAGGTGTCTTTTTGTGGAACACCTACTTACTCTTGCCCTGTCTGCAGGACAGAAGAGTGGAATTTTCTATTTTTAAGTGTGAGTTTAGCCCTGTTTGCTTGCTGACCTACTGCTTTGCACCTTGTCTGTGTAATGTTAAATGTCCCTGGCAAAGGACACAAGGAGAGAGGTGTGGTCCAACAGCCTTGCTTCAGCCTTCTGCTGGTTTCTAGTGGAAGGTGCGGATGGCAGACTGTTAGATGGAGGAGCAGAGAACTCCTGATCAAACGTCCAAGTTCTTCTAGCTTCTGCTTAGGGTTGCTTTGCTTCTGGGTTAAGATTTTGATTTGAACTGTTTCATAGCAAAGCTGCAACAGTACAGACTGCTCCAGCAGCTTATCGGCAGGTTTAAAACCAGTTCACTGTTGTGCAGGGAGCTGTTGTCTTCTGTGGAGGTGTCCTTCCCTGCCCAAGGCTAGCTGCTTTTATGCCAAAACTGTTCCTGAGCAACTTTAGCAGAAGTAGGCCTTGTGATAGGAGCATCCTGTTAAGTACAACTAATCTGAGGTCTGGTGGGCCACCAGTGCAAGCTCCTGCTGTTCTTTGCGTGTACCAAGCTAATTAATATTGAAGTGCCTGCACTGTCACTTGACACATGTGAATGTCTCTAAGGAATCCTTAACCATCCATTTCTGCTTTGAGTTAAAACAGCTGCCCTAATATAGCAAATGAAAGGACAATTGTAATGTCCTTTGAAGCAACAAGGGAAGTCTAATTAGATTTGGCACAGACTTTCTTTGCGCTCGCATCTAAGCAATCACAGCGCTGCAGAGCTTCTTGGACAGTTTGGTTCCTCCCTCCAGGTCAGCTAAGCCCGTAACACACGCAGGTCTGGGGCGAGGGGTTCTCCCTGGCTGCTCCAGCAGGCCAGCCTTACAAAGGTAATAACGTTACTGGGGGTGAGCGTGCTGTACCAGGCTTAATCTCATGAGGGTTGACACACGTGGTCAATGGCTTGCTTTCTTAGAGGGGTAGGCATTAAAAATTCAGTGGAAGGTCTCCTCTCCTGTACTAGAGGCAGCTGTGTCACTCCTTTGGCACCAGTAGAGCCAGGACGAGGAATGGTGCTGACTGGTCTCTGACTGGAAGCTTTTGACAGCTCCTGAGCAAGGCTGATGGGTGTGCTCGTGGGCTGTTCTGGGCAGTCATGCAGGTGACCTTTCTAGGAGACTGCACGGTGTAAAACAAAACTGATGTCTTGGATCAAATCTTAACAAACAGGTTTTTCTTCAAGATTTCTCTGAACGAGGAAGTGTTTGTTCAGAAATGCTCCTGGGACTGGATGGGAGCCCCGTGTGAGCTCACACACTGCCATCTTAAGGGCTTATGCGACTCTTGCAGGATGCTGCCCGAGAATAATCACACCAAATATCATAAAGCAAGACAAGCTGCGTATATAGTGCAAAATACTTAGGCTTGGATACCACTGACTTGGCTGAGATCAAAACTGTGGCAATGCTCAAGCTGAGCTTGCTCTTTGCAAGAGCATGGGGGAAACCCCGCACAGTCTGCGTCTCAGGTTAACTCAGGAATTTAATGTTTCTTGCAGGTATGACTGGAGAAACTCCTCATGTGAACTAACTGCTTCTTCAGGTATTCAAACCTGCTTTATCTGTTGGCTGAAGCTATAGTCTTGGTCTCCCTTATTTTTACTAGCAATGCTCATCAGAAATGAGATTTATATAGCTTAGAGCGTGTATGTGGTCTCTGTTTCTGGGACACAAGGTAGTAATGAGCCCGTCTGCTCAATGCTGTGTAATGTGAGAAACAGCCTGTGTTAACGAGTGAATAATCATAAATTGCCTCTGACTCCAGGCAAGCAAATCTTTGAATGCTGAACCTGGGCCAGGGTTGGTTGTGTGCCTTGTTCTACTGACACCGCGCATGGCAGGCGGTAACTGGGACGGGGCGAGGTATCTTTGAGCTTACCTGAACTGCAATGTAGGGAAGTGTCGTCTGACATGAAGATGTATTTGCTGTTGCCTTAGTATGGGCTGGAGTCCCCCAAATCATGTGCATGGTGTTACAGGAGACAGTGGTGAGGCTTTACTTACAGGAGCCTCGGAGAGCACGAGTGTCTTTTGCTTCCAGTATCCCAGCCTGTTTGAAAGTGCTGTGGCTGGAAGCAAACACTGGAGGAGGCATGGTATCCTGTCCTTGGGGTAGTTTGACCCTTTGGCTTGCTTCATGAGAAACCCTAGTTAAGATAATGGGGTTTCTTCAATCCATCTGGATCTAAGATCTCACTAGGTTGAGTCAAACCTCTGTTTAGCACAAATAGCTGCTTTAAAGCTGGGGCTGCTGTTAGAGACCTGCTCAGCCAAGCAGAATGGGATAAAATCAGGGAAACAGTGAAAGTAGTGCTGTAGAGAGCAACTTGATGCTACTCAAACTAGAGGGGTTTTCTTCTGTAGGAAAGCTCCAGGAGATGTGGTCTCCTCTTGAAGTGGCAAGAAGCAACTCTGAATGGTGGGTCTGTTTCTGCCTGTCCCAAGAAGATTAAGAGGGTTTGGTCCATCAACTGGCTAGGCTTAAAAGCAAAACTCTGGGCAGGGAGGTCCCCAGCAGAGCTGGAGCTCCTCAGGCTGCCTCCTGGCCCATACCAAGTGCTGAGCTGAGGCAGCTCCTGTGGTGCTGTGGCTCCCTCACAGCCGTTGCATCACCTGGGCTGGAAGCTGAGCGCCTCACCTGACCGGTGCTCATCGGGCAGCAATGCCCTCCCCGCCGGTGGGGTAGCCTGCAAACTATGACAGGAAGGCAGAGTCAGGTCTGATTCAGCTTCCTTCCTGTGGCTGCTCAGCTGAGCTGCTTTCCAGGTAATGAGACTTGACGGAGCAGTTTCCCCTCGCTTCATAGGGGAACTTCAGGCCATGCTGAATTTGGGCACTGAGGATCCACTGTGATTTAGTGTTGTAATTCAGGGCTCAGCAAATCCCTCCCTGAGCACGAGAACTGATGCCAGCTTGTCTAAAGCTGCTTTGAATACCAGGAGGCAGCAAGTTGCAGCAGCTGATGGCAAGCAATACTAAAAACACTCAAAAGTGGAAGCAGTACGTGCTGGGTTCTGGCACAGTCACTTCAGGGTGAGTTGTTTACCCTCTGCCTTGAGGAAAACAAGTGACTCTCACCCTAGACCTGAACCTCTACAGATGTTTTCCATGACAGTTCACTGTACGTAGCTGTCTTGAAGTGGTTTCAAAGCTCTGCTTACTTCTCTTCTTACTCCATCTGGGCCAACTGTGCTGCGGAAGTCTCTGGCTTGGCTAGCACAAGTGTTGCTTTTGCTACATGCTCTGAAAACACAGGAGGTGCAGTCTGCTTGAGGGAGTTTACGCGGGCTGTTCTCCCTGCTGCTGCAGAGGAGATGAGCTGGAGTGTGGATCTTGGCAAGAGCAGAGGCTGGACGAAATGCTGGGCTTGACTGGTGGCTTTCAGCTGGCTGTGGCTGGGCTGATGTGGCTGGGCTGTCAGCTGGGTCCTCCAGCAGCACAGACAGCCTTGGGAAGGAGAGGTGTTAATCCTGGGAGTCATGGTCCCGTGCAGGCTCTCCGGCACCTGCTAACAACCATCTGAAGATGGTGTGAGCCATCTGGATGGCCTGCCGCTGCTGTTCGCTCACCACCTCTGGCTGTTAGCTTCTGAGCAGCGTTTCTCATCCTGACGTGTCACTAGATGGATGAGGTGGGTGCAGTCCGACAAGGTGTAGCTGTATGTGCACCACTACCCATAACAGCACCAGGAGGGCTTCTGCAGCATTCCCTGGTGGTAAGGTCTAAAAGGCTGCACTTCTGACACTCGGAGCTTGATGATTAAGGCTTTCTGCAGCCAGACTGCATCTAGCAAGAGGCTTCTGCAGCTTGGAGCATATTACCTCCTGTGGCAGTGGGATGAAGCGGGTTGCAGTGATCTCGCAGCCTAGGCTGTTGTGTATCCCAGGGAATGCACAGGACCAAGCTGCTCAGAAGACGCTTATATCCGTGCTGTTGTCAAAGCAGAGGCCTCCCTAGCTGTGGAAGTCAGGAATAGCTCCTGAAGAGTAGGAGTTGTGTAGTAGAATGAATGCGAGTTGGTGTGGCAGGATGGAAGTTTTAGGGTAGCCAAGTTCCTATTTAAGGGATTAGTGTATATGAAGCCTGTGTCAAAGGTCTTTGAATTCAAAGTAGCACAGCTGTAACCATCTTCTGGCTCCTCTCTGTGTAGAGAGCCTGCAGAGCTCCTCAGGGAAAGCCAAGAATTCCTTGTGGACCAGGTCAGTACCGGACTGGGGCCTGTGACCTGATCAGGCCTGAGCACCTAAGATAATGTTTTGTCCCAATTTTGTTTTTTTGGTGGGGAGAAGGGCCTCATGGGAGGAGGGGCACGCTGGATTGCAGCTTGCTCAGCTGCTGATAGCAAGGCTTCATACTTGCTCTCGCTATACTAAAGCACATCCAGAAGTGCATTTGGGCCTGCTATAGCTGGTGTACTTGTAGCTTCTTCCTAGATCTGAAGGAGACCTAGGGGCAAGTAGCAGTGTGAATCTCTGAAGCTCAACTGTCACTCCTGCTAATTGGATGGACCATTAGTGGCATGTCTAGGGCCACTTGCCCATAAAGTGGTCTGGAGTAATGGCAGGATGCAACTCATGCTCTAGCAGAGCAACAGACCAAATGTTATGAGGTTTGTCACTGCAGCCTTACTCGTCCTCCTGCTGAAGGTGAGGTGCTAGTAGCTAGCTTCGCGTGCTCTCAGAAGAGCCCCGTGGTCTGGTAGCAGTTTGCCTTGTAATCCAGCCTTCCAGCTGGCCTGTACGGTTGTGCTGCTGCTGCTTCCCCCACAGCACGTTCTAGGGACTCAGCGCCTTCACAGAGTACAGCCGTTGCTTTTCCAAGCTGAACCTGAAAGGTGGAGGGAGCCTGATTTTATTTTCTGCCAGGGAGACTACTGAGCAGTATAAAGCTCGTATGTGGTACTAGACACACCTCTGCTTACATCTCTTATGTGTAAGAATTAGCCTAGAATTTAGTGAGCTTACTGCCCTACCTCCAGCGGGGCTGAGGGAGATGGCTTAGGCTAGCATATCCAGAAAACAGCCTGGAAACCACGTCCAAAATGAACTTGGTACTGTGAAGGACAAGTTTGTGGCTCATTTACTGGTTGCTATTAAGTTGTCTTCACTGGTCTGACATGGCCTTGCCAATGAAATGGGCAAACACCTGGTTATTGCTCAAGTGAAGCCTTGAATTGAAGGAAGAGTCTGGTTTCGGGAGTGCTGGGCTCTGCCAGTTGCTGGTTCCCTGCTGGGAGTCTGGCTCCTCACACTCCAGGCTTGCTGCTTTCTGCCTTGAGGAATGACATGCTGATGGAGTCTGATGGGATTGTTCCTCTTCCTTTCTAGTTTAAAAGATGACTTCTAGGAAGAAAGTGTTATTGAAAGTCATCATCCTTGGAGACTCCGGGTAAGTGGAAGAGCCTATAAGCTGCCAATCTGCATCTGGCTGGAGCAGTGCTCTGACTAGTGGGAGTCTGGGTGTACGGTAGGAAGCCAGCAGTGCTGGGAGGAGAGATTCTTACTGCCCTGGATGGTGGTGTTACCTTATGGCTTTAAGGACACGTCACAACCCTCTGTCCTGAATGTGTCCCCACAGTTTAATATCTTGAAGTCCTTCCACAGTATTGAACAGGAGAAATGAGGAGGGCAGACCACCCTGGTAGCAGAACTGGATAGCCTCTCTACAGGGAGGACCAGCATGGTGTTGAAATAAGCATTTCACCATACTTAAAAAAAACAAACAAACAAAAAACAAAAAACCACTAATAAGCAATTTTGGGTGACTTAAAACTACCTCTGTCAGAGATGAAGCTATACCGAGCCACCTTAGCTTCTATCTGATCCGAGTAGAGCCTGCCCCTTGCAATAAGGCTCTGTTTACTGTGTTCTCTTGGGCAAGGAGCCTGCTCTTCTGGTGCAGGTTACGGGTTTGCTGTGCAGGCTGTAACCTGACTACCATGACATCGGGCTTATTTATACCACTGTGCCCAGCGAGCTGTTGATCAGGGAGAGCTTCTCAGCTGCAAAGAGGGCATGTGAACCCTCTAAGCTGGTTCTCTGAGGAGGATCTCCACCTCTGGGCCCCTGGCAGACGTGTACATGAGCTGTTGCCATGCTGAGATTGCCTTGTTCCTCCAGCTCCTTCTTCTGCAGAGGCTGAAGATAACTGGTTTTGATGGGTTTCTCTAGGGCACTTCATCTTCCAGGGTCGCCCTTATGATCATAATATGATGCATGCTGCTTACCAATGATCAGATTACTGATGGGGAAAACAGGGTTTCTCAAGACCTTAATCCTTCATATCCTTATGTGGCTAATGCTTTTGGTCAGCCTCTTGCCACAGCATCTATTGCTGTGAAAGCCCCTTCTTGCAGAGGTGGGTGCATTTCCCCCCGAGTCCCCCTTTTGGCCAGGAGGCTGTGGTGGAAGGTAAAGGGCAGTGGGATATTCTGTTCAGAGTGGTTAATTCAAACTCTGTAGAAGCAGCCTACCTAGTCTTTTTGTCTTTCTGTACAGGGTGGGAAAGACATCGCTCATGAACCAGTATGTGAACAAGAAATTCAGTAACCAGTACAAGGCTACGATAGGCGCAGATTTCCTGACAAAAGAGGTCATGGTGGATGACAGGCTAGTGACAATGCAGGTAAGGAGCGGCTCCCTGCTGTGAGGGGTGTCTGGGCCATGCTTGTGTGGAAGCATCTGCTCCGGTGTAGCCCAGAGCAGTGCAGGGGGCAGCACGCTGGGTGTGAATCCTGCTTGCACCTAGCTGCTCTGGGTTACTGCTGCAGCTGGGCTTCTCTACAAGTCTGTACGTGGGCTGAACAAGGGAAAGCAAAGATCGGTTTGTCTGGGCTCAGCTAAGGGCAGCTTTGCCAATGCCCAGTTTAAAAAGAACAGTACTTGGTACTGTCTTTTTCTACTGTCTACTTTCTCTTGGTAGAAAGATGCACTTCCCTAGTGATCAGGAACTGGAAAGGCCTGGGAAAGGACTTCTTAGGACATGTTACTTGTGCTGCCCTGATTCCTGTGGGTATAGTGTGAACGTGCCAGTCTGCATCTCTGTGGTATCTGGTGCTTTCATCTCTCCATGGTGAGACTGACAGCAAGGCAGCAAAAGCCCTGTTGTAGCCAGCAGAAGAGTTTGGGCTGTGCTGGTACCCCAGTGTACCCAAGCGCTGCAGGCAGGTCACCATCTGCCCCTAAGTCCTGTTTGTCCACAACAATGATCCACTGAGCAGGCTGGACATGCAAATAGTTAACTCTACTTTTGGAAGGGTGTTTCTGGCTTGTGAAACTTAGTTCCTACAGAAGATCCCAAACCTTCAGGTGCTCCTTCTCTCTTGTTACATGGGGGGGGGCTATAGGTGCCTAGTGGGGAGTCTTGAAACGAGTGCCCTAGTTGTGGTCTGACTGTCTTAGAGCAGAGCTGGCTTATCTGCCCTGTCTTTTGCTGCAGATATGGGATACAGCAGGACAAGAACGATTTCAGTCTCTGGGAGTTGCCTTCTACAGGGGAGCAGACTGCTGTGTGCTGGTGTTTGATGTCACGGCCCCTAACACATTCAAAACCCTAGACAGCTGGAGGGACGAATTCCTCATTCAGGCCAGTCCAAGGGATCCCGAGAACTTTCCTTTTGTTGTGCTGGGAAACAAGATTGACCTAGAAAACAGACAAGTGAGTACTGTGACTTGCTAGCCTCCTTTTAGGAAACTGCTGGAGTGGGAGACCTTGTTGGAACACATGAGGGTTATCTGAGAAACAGGAGTGGGAGGTGCATGCGTGGCTCTGCTGTTGCATGCCACTGGGGAAGGGTTTCTCCAGGTTGTTCTTGTCTTGTGGAGGGGTCAAACCCCTGTGCGTGACACGCTCCTGCCCAGCAGTAGAGAGCCTGCAGCAGCTCCCTGCGTAGATTCAAGAAGATCTGATTTTTTTTTTCTCCATTATTGCTGAGTAACCACTGTGGGAGCAAGTCCCTGTGCTGTGGTTGCCTGAGCAGTCTGGTCTCATCTTCTGTGGGCACGGCCCTGCTTGCCGTGGAGCTGAGTGTACCCAGTGGCAGGTGTCTCCTCCTGTGCTCCAGCAGGAGTTGGCCCTGCCTTTGACAGAGACTCAAACAAGCCTGTGAAAAAGCTGCTCAGCCCTAGCTCTGCTTCTAGAGCAGGGACTGCTGGGTGTGGGGGACAGTGTGAGGGGTCTCTGGCCTTGACCTGGAAACAAAACCCCTTTTTTTGTCAAGCTGAAGGTGGTGATGCTGCTCTCTGTCCACCCAGGTCACCACAAAACGGGCACAAGCCTGGTGCTACAGTAAAAACAACATCCCCTACTTTGAAACCAGTGCCAAGGAGGCCATTAATGTGGAACAAGCTTTCCAGACGATTGCACGAAATGCACTTAAACAGGTAGGGAGGGGGCTGGTGGGTGCCCTCTGCTGGTGGTGGGCTGCCCTTTTGAGCTCAGCTGGGGAGGCTTGGGTTCTCCAACAGCTTTCTCCGGCTGAGAATGGCCCCTTGCATGCCTGGGGCTGTCCGTAGAGCTGTGGCACTAACTCTTCCCTTCCCTCCCCCTAGGAAACCGAAGTGGAGCTTTACAATGAATTCCCCGAACCCATCAAACTAGACAAGAATGACCGAGTGAAGGCTTCTGCGGAGAGCTGCAGCTGCTGAGGGAAGAGGGAGGGGTTGAGCACAGTCCTTCACAAACAAATATCACACTTAGGCCTTCAAACACACAGCCCCTCTTCTGTGTTTAAAAACAAAATTAAAAAAAAAATTTCCATCTCCAGCTGCCAAAATCCACCCATCTCCCACGAGCATCTGAGAGTCCAGCACTTCAGAGCTCACATCCCTGCACCATCCACATCACACTTCATGGTAACAGACCTTTCTCTTAGTTTAAAATGGAAACTCTTATGTATGTTTGGAACTGAATCTAATTCCAGGTGTCCAACGGAGAGAAACTGTTTACAGGTAATCTGTGTAACAAGTTACATACATTTTTAACTGTCTTGTGTTTTCCCCCGTGAAGGCTGCAACTGGAAAGGCTGATTACCCATAGTTCATTGCAAGCTCAGCACTCAGTCCAACTAGGTTGAGTTTTGTATGTATCTCTGTTAATGCTTGTTACTTTTAACTAATCAGATCTTTTTACAGTATCCATGTATTATGTAATGCTTCTTTAGGAAAAATCTTATAGTACATGTTAATATATGCAACCAATTAAAAATGTATAAATTAGTGTAAAATTCCTGAATTACATGTTCAAGTACTGAAACACAGATTGTGTAGAAAGCGAGGAGGACACTTGTGAACTGTGGTGTGCTAGCAACACAGAGTCCAGATAGAGGCAGTATTCTGTACAGTAGAGATGAACTATGTAAGCCTTCTTGTTCTGAGGCCAAGAGGCTTCATCTTCTGGAAAATCTGTCTGGCTTCCTTGTATCTAAATTCTCAGATTTGCATAACAGCATTGATATGCACACTGGGTTATTGGATTTAAAAATTAAATACAGCTATGAAATGACCTCATTTGTTCACCTCCCCTACTGCTTAACTCCTAACATCCTGGAGCGAGTATGAGAAGGAGCCAGAGCTGAGGTGTTCCAGTGGCTCTTTGTACTGTGGAAGGAGCTCCTCTCCCACCTGGGTTGTGGTAGCTGTTTCTCAATGAATTACCTGGACTATGAATCTTCCCTTTCTTCTTACTGACTGCTAATCTGGATTTTTTGGTATGGAAAAACTTGGCGATCTAGTCCCTTTCCTCTCTTCCTTTCTTCCTGGTATTTGTTCTTGCGTTTGTAGCTTGCTTAAATGGAGCCCTTCTACCTGTTTTCCAGAGGTCTACATTCTAGTACGTAGGCTGAGCTCTTATGTAAAGAGACAAACATGATGCCAATAAACTTAACAAGAACAAACCTCCTTGTTTACTCCTGTTTCTGACTTTTTTTTCTTCACTAACATACTTCCTTTCCCCTGTTTGATCACCTCTTAGCAAGCTGGTGCCTGCTCCTTGGAGGATGTTTCTGCTGCTTCCTTACTGTCCGTCCCTTCCAGAGGGCTTCTAAAGAGGGGGGCGGGCAGCCCCTACTTGCTTGGGTGACCCCAGAGCCTGCAGTAGTGCAACTCCACTCTGCTTTCCTTGGAGCTGCTTGCAGTGGCAGGAACTGTGCTGCATCTGGTCCTTCTCCTATTGGCATAGTCCCTCATCCCCCTCTGGGGCATGCAAAAACCCTTGGCGTGGCAGGGAGAAGGGCAGTGCTCGTAAAGCTCTTCTCCCTCCTCTCCTGCCTGGGGGGTGAGGAGAGCAGGGGGGTGTGAGGGCCCTTCCAGCTCACTGGTAACTGGTAAGCTGGAGGCCTCCATGTCTGGCAGTGGGGCTGGAACCTCACCTTTAACAGGCAGATTTGGGTGAGGAAATGCCACCAGCAGCTGCAATGCCTGGGCTAGCAGGGACTTTAGGGGGTGAAGGACCTCTCTGTGGTACAGTCTAGTCGTGCTCGGGCATTTAGGTCCTGGGCAGGACCCTCTGCTCTCCCGCCACCTCTGCTTGCACTCAACAATGCCTGGCTCGCTGCTGCTGTGCCTACAGCAAAATGGAAAACAAAGCATAGAGAAATGAGGCCAGTTATTTCAAGAGACATTTAACAGTCTTTGTGCCCTGTATCCTACTTTATGGCTTCATCCTTGCACACTTTTCTCTTGCTTGACTGGGCTTCTGCTGTCCACATCCATTTCAAACAACTACTCTGCAGTAGCGCTGTGTCCTGATGGGGCCACTTTCCTGTCTGCGTCTCTTTGAAAGGCTCAAGCTTTCTGCTCATCCCCACTGAAAGCATCACTCTGCATTTGTTTTCTGTAGGTACAGTTCTAGCAGCGAGAAAGTGGGGCTGAGGGAGGGGGGAGCAGCAACTACAAAGTCATATTTTGGGGAAGGAATTGCAGTTCTGCACATACATTGGGCCTTGGTTGCTAGAGCCAAGGGACAGGCGGTAGCACGAGGAAGGGAGGCCAGAAGGGCTGCGTGGTGCAGCTCTGGAAGAGCCCTGTACAGACACTGTTTAATCTCTGTTCCATTAAATAAACAGGCAGCTACACAAAGCAAACACAGCGCTCTACACAGGTGGGTCAGCTGCGGTGCTCCTAGCCACGGGATGTTATGGATGCTAAAGGGGAGGGGAGGATTCAATAGACCACCTCCAAAACTGTTGGTTTGTAGGTGGGAATGTGATATATATACATGCACAAGTGTACAACAACCCGTGCAGGAGGCAAGTGGCTTGGGACCTGGTGCTCTGAGCTCGCCCTGCTGTTACCCTGGGGAAGCTGATGCTGGCACGGGTGGGCTCCGGTGCTCCTGCAGGATGGGGTCACATCATCACCGTGGCCTGAAGGAGCCCAGGGATGGAGATGCTGGCTGGGCTGATCGTCCCTGCAGGGTGCAGCACGTTTAGGGTAACCCATTTCTCTGCTCAAACCCTTCTAAAGCATCAGTAAGGCCTCATGGCTTTTGCTTCTGTGCTGACCTTTTTGCCTGATGACAGGCACACTGATGCGTGCCACGGGGACTCGTGCTGAGCAAATCACGGAGGAGAGCCCACCCAGGAGGAGGATGGGGCGGCGGGCTGATGCACAGAGGCTGCTCCTGGGATTGCTGTTCGTCAGGGCTGGGCTGGGTGGGAAGGGGAGACCCGAGGAGCACAGCTGGTCAGCTGGAGGCGAGCAGGATCGGTGCCAGCCCTTCCATGCAGGAGGCACATGCAAGACAGCGTTTATCTTAAATTTGAAGTGAATTCGAAATTCATTCAAGCTTTTAGAAGGAAAAAAAAACATCCTCCAATCCCTTCCCACCCACAGCAACATCAGGGAGCTGGGAAAAGCGAGGGCCCTATCGCCACGGGCAGCATCTCCTGCTCAGCCCAGTCCTGGGGAGCGCGGGGCAGCAGCTGCCCCTCTTGCAGGACGCCAGCACCCATACGAGAGGCGGGGAGGTGCGCGACCGCATTGGTGCTGCATGCGGGGAGCATCTCAAAGCAAAGAGCGGCCGACCTCTGCCCCCCCGTGCCCCGTCCCCGTGCACCTGCAGCCCCAAACGGCTGCCCCCCGCTGCCGCCCTGACCGCAGCACCCAGGTGTGCTCGCATCCCCCAGGTGCATGGGGGAAATGCAGACGTGTAAGCACAGAAACACATTTGTGGCTGCATGGGTGTGCAGAAATGTTTTTAGCTAAACATTTGTGCATGGTTTACATTTAGAAATACATTTACACAAACTATAATGTGTGTGCATATATATATATACACACATATATACATACATATATATATGTGTGTGTGGTTATGCATACTTTGAGAGCTAGAGAGCAAAAGCTCGAGGAAGCACAAGGGCACAAACAAGCCAGCAGGTCCATGGGGCACATCTGTGTGCCTTTGCTGTATGCACTAATACAGACACACAGCCCAAGTGCCAGAGAGCACGTTAGTTGAGTTATAGGCAGCTGTTTATTTGCAGAGCTGCACAGACACAAACATACTTATGGGGCTGCAGGCTTACTGATGTACGTGCATGCAGCATAGAGTATTTATGTGCCTTTTTTGTGTGTAATTATATACAGAGCAAGAGAAAAAAAAATCTCACACATAGATATGGCTACCCTCATATGCATTTTATTTCTATTTCTCTATAAAAGTATTTAAATATGAATATACACACACATCAGATTTATATGTACATGTGTGAGTGTGGGGGAAGTGAGAGGTAGCTAGAAAATATGGACACACACAGTTAATTGCATATATAAGTACATAAAATATATGTGGAGGGGGATATGGGGATACCTGTGTGTGAACTTTGTTACACAGCATATATGCTGGGAGAATATGAGAGGGAACACTGCATGTGTATATGTGACCATTCCTTTTCTCTCTCATTATATATGTACATGTGTGCTGAGAGAGACAGAGAGAGAGAGAGAGAGAGATCAGGTTTCCTCCCCCCATAAGCAAGTCTATGATGTGTACACATACATAGAGGAGAGCGTGTATGTGAGCACAGTTCTTTCTCTCTCTATATATATATACATATGCTCATATGTATATATAAATCGAGAGAATTATGTGTGAACAGCTGTCTCTATGTAGCATGTGTGCATGATATGCATATATATATATATAT
>VXAA01004408.1:196600-212783 GCA_013399115.1 Anseranas semipalmata | reverse complement strand
GGTGTCGGGGCACCCGCTGCAAACCGCGACAGCATCAGGCGTGCAGGCAGCCTCTGGTAAAGGCGTTGTGGGGCCATAACGCTTCCCCACTGAACCCTCAGCGGAGGTTTTCGGTGATGACAACGCTGCCTGTGCTCACAGCCTGCAGGGAGATAATCTGCACCCTGCATCCTTACCTCGCCCCTGCCTCTCCAAGGGGAGGATTGTGCCCCCCAGCTATGGAAACAGAGGGAGGGAGGTTTCATTCATCCTTCTGGTGGCTCCCAGAGGCAAGAGCAGGCGAAGGTGAGCGTCCTCCTCCCGTGCTCAGAGCGTCTTCCCTCCCTGCACAGCCCCTGGAACCTGACGCACGTTTGCAGTGGGCCGGTGACCTTTGGAAACGCCTGGTCCGGGGCTCTCTGAGCTGAGCTGCTCGCCCTGGCGGAGCTGGCCGGGCAGGGAGAGAAACCTGCAGGGGCAGGCGTGGAGGTGACAGCCCCAGCGGCTGAAGACCAATTTATTCTGCCAGGAGCTGCTAATGCAGCGACTCCCTTGCCTTGAGTCACCGTGGGAGCGATGAGGAGCCAGCCAGCAACAGGCTTTCTGGCTGGAAATCCTAATCCCTCCCCAGCTTCCCATAAGCCAGGGACCTTCTGGGCTCAGCCGCCTCCGAGGCACGCGAGGGATTCGGATGCGGATTTGGCCCTGAGAGCGCTCTGGTTTCCCTGGCTGCCCATCCCAGGCTCTGCATCCCTTCTCCAGGGATGAGCCCCCGCTACGGCTGCCCCTGCCGCTCCCCAGGGACAGAGCATCGAGAGCAGCCCTGAAATGGGTCCCCCCAGGGAACATTTTTCACTGGCAAACAGCAGCTCTTCAGCAACACCATCCTGCCAGTACCCTGGCAGCTCAGCTGCTGCTGGCTGGTCTCCCCTCGCAGCTGGCGCGAGAACACGGGCTGTGCCTGTCAAACAGAAGCAAGGGGGCTGCGGCGGGGAACGGGGATGCAGACACGCACACGTCAACCAGTTAATCCCATTTTATTGTTTCCAACACAAATTAGGAACTGCTTTCCAGCCAGGGGCCCAACATGTAAGGCTTTTGGTCTGCAACATCTGGCTCTGTTTACAAAATCCCTGACCTCAAAAACAACGGCCCCATACTGTTCTGTAATGGCACTTTGGTTATCTGGGCTTTAATGAACGACCTTTATGAGCAAGGCAGAGTGCATCCATCCACAGATCAAGAAAATCCTCTCTAAGCCTTCCAATCCCATTAACAAAATGATTGTACAAGCAATGTGACCAAGATGTTCCCCCACCCCACTCCCTGCAGGGAAACCCAAGCAAAGTCCAGTTCCTCCAGGGAGAATTTTTAACCTGTTCCCCAAGGTCAGGTCAGCGCCTGGGGCTGGGATTTTGTCCCAGAGAGAAAACATGGAAAAAGTATGCACCTGTTCCCCCAGTTCTCGCTAGCAAGTCGCTCTTCGTCCCTCCCAGGCACAGCTGAAACGCCTCCGGTCCAGACCCACAAGTGCAGGCTGCAGCGCTGGCGCAGAGCGGGACAACTGGCAGAGCTTCCTGGCCCTCGGTCTGCTCTTAGCATTTATTGCATGTGCCTCTGCACTGCAGACGTTTTTTGAGGGTGGGAGTATTAGAAAGGAATTTGTACAGAATTGATATGGAATTAAATGGAAAAGAGGTATGAGTTTAATACAAAGAAAAAAAAAAGAAAATGAGACGAACACTAGCCTTTAACAAACACAAAGAAGAGATGACAACCTAGGACATCATATCAACACCCGAGAGGCTTGGAGAATCTCAACAGCAGTCTGCGAAGCCTTCCAACAAATGTTCTTCATTCTGCTTTGGGAAATCAGGAGGGAGACGGGCGGCAGCCACCCCAGCTGCTGCCTAAGCCTTGCGTTTCTTCGCAGCCGGCTCTCCCTCCTTCCCTAGCCACTGATGCAGGATATCCGCGCTGGTTTTCTTGGGAGAGGGGCTGTGGATGAACTGGCTCGTCCACCTGGGCAAATCATCTTCTTTCTTCTTGGGAGAGCCCTCCTGGGAGTTTTTCAACCAGCCCAGCATCACTTTGCTGCTCGTGGTGGCTTTGACCTCCTGGAGAAACAAAAGACAGCAGGAGAGAAGTAAGATGCGCAGCGAGAGCCGGGAAGGATGCGCGCACACAACGGCCGACAGAGCTGGTCCAGAGCGGGATGCGGATGCTGGAGCAAGAGCAGTCAGGCACGTCTGCAGGAGCTCCCAGGGCTGCTGTGAACAAGCTTGTTCCAAGCCCCATTTCACATGGAATTTGCCTCATTTGGCAGAGAAATCCTGGCACAGGGTGACACAGTTTATTGCTGGAAGTGGAGTGAAGGGAATCCGTCTGGGGCCTCTGCTCTCCAGCATCTAACATGTGCCTGTGCCACGGATGCTGGTGGCTGTGGCCCCTTCTGGAGCCTGGCAGCACCGTCCCTGCTCAGGGATGTCCCCGGGCACCAGCTCTCCCCAGCAGATCCTGGCCGAGCCTGCCCCAGCGCTCACCTTCTTGGCTCCCAGCTCGATGGGCGCGAGGCACTCGGGCGCGTCGTTGCGGACGCTGTTGACAAAGGTGGACACGGGGTGGAAAATGATGTTCTCCGTGGGCCGGATGAGTTTAACCGCTTCCTGGGTGGGCACTTCAGCAAAGTCCAGCCACTTCCTGATGGCCTCTTCCCCATCCAGGATGGCCGGCATCCTAGGGACACACAGTGGACCCGTCGGTCACGGTGCCGGCTGCTGAGCCCAGCCCAGCACCAGCGCTGGTGCAGCAGAGCGCAGCATCAAAAGCAAGACTCGTAAGCAAGCACGGAGCTGGCAGCGCAGCACAGCGCTGCCTTTCAGAAGCCCTGGGGGGGAAAATTAATTTGCGGGATGCTCGAGGCAGGGCGCGCACTCGCATCGCCCAGGTGGCTGCTTTGCTGGAAGAGGCAACGGGGTTGATCAACGGGTCCTGGCCAGCCTGAGAGCAATTCGACTCCAACTGTTATGCGCCAAGGTGCTAAGATGGTGATTTATGGAAAGGGCAGGAGGCAGTGACCCGAAACAAGCCAGTAATGTTGTAACACTCGTCTCTGAGGGCATGGGGAGGAGGCAGGGCTCCCTGCCCGTGTTAGCAGAGCGGCGTCTAAAGGCAGTCTCTGACCCGCTGCAGCTTTCCTCCCCTGCGCTCCCCACCGCGCTGCAGCCCTGCCATGCGCTCGCACTTGCCTGTGATGGATGAAGCTCACGTCCTTCGAGGCGTCCACGGTGATGATGGTGTACGTGTACAGCGCTTCTCCTCCTGCCGGCGGCTCCCAGCAGTCGAAAATCCCAGCCATGGTCAGCAGCCTCCAGCCTTTCCATTCCTCGTCTCCATCTTCCCCCTCAGCCTGGAGGAGAGACACGGCCCCGTCGTTCCCACCCCAAGCCAACTCCTGGCAGCCGAAGCTCTGCAGCCTTGCCAATGCCTCGGCAGGTCGACGACTCGGATCTCATTCCTGATCCGAACTACTCTGAGGGCTCCCAGGCAGGACAGTTACCCGGAGCTTCACCTTCCCAACCTGGTGCCTTCCTCCCCTTCTCTACATCCCGGCCACCAGCTCAGCCGAAGGAAAAGAGGTAGTGAAACTCGCGGCCGAGTCCCCTGCGAAACATGTCACCCGCCCATGCAAATACCCAGCGTGCGGGGAGCAGCAAGCGTGACGGGTGGGGACGCTGCGGGACCGCGTACGGCCACGGGACCGCAGAAGCAGGGACCCTGCAGAAGGGGACCCCGCTGAGCCCACCACGGCTCCGAGCCCTGCTCATAAATGCCCTGGGCAGCCCACAGCAGGGCTGCGCTTCCCCTCGGGACAGAGCTCCCAGTGCAGGAATCACTTGTCCCAGGGTGGTTCATGTCCCAGTTTTGTCCCCTCCGACATCCTGTGCACCACCCCAGGTATCAGAGGGCTTCTAATTAATATCCCCAGGCCACTTGGAGGGAGCAGGGGGGCAGAGCTCAGCGCCCCGCATTCAAACACCGAGAGTGACTCAGTACCAGGTCGTGCTTGGTCTGGGGGAAGTAAATGAAGTACGGCTGCTTGCCCCCGCTGCACTGCTGCCACTCGTAGAAGCCATCCGCCAGCACCACGCAGCGCTTGCCCTTGAGGAGAGGGCCCTGGGGGAGACAAAACACAAAACTGCAGCCCCGGGGCAGCCTGCTAGGGAGGACGGGCACCCGGAGGGGCAGCTCCTGAACCTCTCGCACCCTCCCGGGGCTCTGCGAGCTGCTCCCCGGGATGCACAGCGCGGTGCTCGATGAAGAGCCTCGCCAGCAGCAAGCAGCCACCGCTCCTGGCCTTCCGCTCGATGGAACCAGCCGGCGCTGCAGCGCAGGGATGCGTGCAGGAGGATCGCCCCTGTGCAGTCGGTACCCGGTACTCGCCAGGGAGGCACTTCGGCTCCACCAGCCACAAGGTCTCGGACACGGAGAGAGCAGTGACTCACCTTGTAGGAGGACTTGGTCAGCATGGTATCGCTGCGGCAGTTGGAGGTTTTAAACTGCATTTTGGAGGGGTCACCCGCTTTGAACCAGGAGGGAACCAAGCCCCACCGCATGTCCATGAGGACCCGCTCGGAGGAGTCTGCATCCTTACAAACAACCAGAGAAACACCTCGAGTCAGCGCGCCCCGGGGCAGGAGCACAGAGAGTTACCGGCCGTGTACACAACCTTCGTCACCCCGCAGCCGGGACCACGAGCATCCCCGCAGCTGCGGGCAGGGAGCTGTCGAGAGAGGGGCTTTGCTGAGCGCTGCGAAAGCTGCTGCTTCTGCCGCAAGGGGAGAACAGGCTGCGGCTCTGCTGCGGGCTGCGCTGGGGCTCACGGCTTCCCCAGGCATCTCCCTTGCCACATCTGCCACTTCTCTTCTGCAGGGACATTTCAGCGGCACTCAGAGCAGAAAGGTATGACCGCCTCTCAAAAGTGATGCAGAAATAGCCACTAATTGTAAACCTTCGCATATGCTCAGTGCCTTTCCTGTAAGAATTCACCTTCAACACAGAGTGCATGGATATTTTGCAGGAATAAATAACTACAATGTTCTCAGTGACATTCACCCTAAAAATCTGGCTGCATTGTACACCTATCCAGAGTAATGAATGCAGATCTTCTGAAACAGGAAGAGCCTGGCGATACGAGCTCTCCCTCCCTTCTCTGTTTACCGAATAATATCAGGCTAGCGTTAAGGTTCTCAGAACTTCCCTATTTAAAGAGAGTGTCCCAAAGGGCATAAATCTCACCTTCATTTTAATAACGTGATTTCTGCTGACCCAGTTCACTTTCACTCTTTGCATATTGTCTCAGCTTGGACAATGGAAACGGCGCGGTGGCTTTCACTTCTCCCCCGGCTCACTTTCGCTTTCTGCCCGTGGCCACCAGCCCCAGAGGAGCACAGCTGGGGCGAGCGAGGCCCTGGGGCACATCTGCTCCCGAAGAACCACGGGGTCATGCAGGAGATACATATAGGGACATATACGTGCCCAGATCTGTGAACCCTTCCATGGCCTCCCCCAGAGCAGGAGCGGCAAAGAAGGGGCACCTTGAGCTGTGTCTGTGTCCCAGTGGCTGAACAAAGACGGCCAACAAGCGATGTGCGCCAGCTCAAAAGCCGCTTGCGCTCGCCACAGCGCTCCAACCCGTCCCCACCGAGTGTCCCGTGCCGTCCCCTCCGCCCGAAACGGCCACGCGCTGCAGCTGCCCCGACCGGGCAGGAAGGGCGGCGGGAGGCCAGACCGGGGTGTCTCAATTCAGCGCCCCCAGCTTCGCCCCGCTGAACATGAAAGAGCAGCAGCTCGGTGGGCACCCGCTTACACGGAAACCCGGCGAGATGCACGAACAGTTTTACGGCCCGCTCAGGTTGTCTGGGGACGGTCTGTTGAGGCTTAAATTAGCGGGGATAACGGTCACCACAGGTGTGCGGTGCATTTGTCAGCTCTGAAGATGAGAGGTTTTTTTCTCTGCTCTCCCCTACCCAAGCGACCCGGACGTTCAGCAGCGTTATGAAATGAAAGAAAGTCTCAGGAAAGCAAAACCAAACCTGCAGCGCAACTTCAGGCAGTTGGGAAAAAATTCTACAAAGGTTAATCACTCATATACAACTTTGCACAGAAAATACAACCCAGGAAGCACGGCAGTGATTCCCCTCCCTCCTCAGGAACACGTAAACATTACCGAGAAGAGGCATCTTCGCAATTAGCCATCTCAGAGCACAGGCTGAGCAAAGAGAAGCAAACCGAGAACTCGCCAGCCCACCCCGCTCCCCTGCGCGNCGGCTGCGCTGGCCAGCTGCGGCGACACGGGGCGCGGGGGCGTCCGGGCTGCGGCTGGCGGCAGGGTCGGGGTGCTCGCAGCAGCGGTGGAGACGGGTAGAGGAGGGTGCACGGGGAAAAAAGGGGAGGTGCAGGCAGCCACGTCGGGCAGCAAGGACCGAGACCCTCCCCGGCAGAGACACAGCGTTTCGTAACATCAGACCGTAACACCAGCGTTATTTTATGGANAGGCATCTTCGCAATTAGCCATCTCAGAGCACAGGCTGAGCAAAGAGAAGCAAACCGAGAACTCGCCAGCCCACCCCGCTCCCCTGCGCGGCCAGCACCAAACCCAGCCCGGCTCCTGCCCCGCGGCAGAGCGCAGGATGCGGCCGGCGAGCAGCGCCCTCGCCCTCCCTTCGACTCGTCGAGCAGCCCGGCTCTCGGCTTCCGCGCCGGCCGGCAGCTACCTGCTGGAGATGCTTGCGGGAGAGCAGGACGGGGCCGCNAAGGACCGAGACCCTCCCCGGCAGAGACACAGCGTTTCGTAACATCAGACCGTAACACCAGCGTTATTTTATGGACAGAAGCACACAGCCAGGTCGTAGGCGTAGTGCAGAGAACACAAAAACCGCCGAAGTGAATGTGATCCCTGCTGCGCTGCCAGAGAGAAAGGAGCACGGCCCCGCTGCAGGCTCGGAGGCGGAGGGCAGTCCTGCAGCCCTATCCGACCGAGGCCATGATCACATCCACAGGGAGCTCCTCTCCGCTGCGGGCAGTGACCTGCATCGTCACGGTGTCGGTCAGGACAAGACGGGACCGTACCAGGAGGTCATGGCCACCCCGAAACACACCTGGAAGGCAGGGCAGAAGGAAGGAGTGAGTGGGCTGCAGGCTGCCCGCCCCTGCACGCTGAAAGCCTGAAGATGAATGCTACTGCTCGGTGGGTGTAGTCCAGCAAATCCCCAGCAGTGGGCCAGCAGAGACCCCGAGTGGCACATTTTTCATTCGCTACAGTGTGCCTGGGACTCTGCCATATAAAACCTCATGAAAGCGAAGTTTATTTTAAACTCTAGCTTAGAAGAGACCCAGGTAATCCTTCAGCGACTACCAGTCACTCATCTCCCACCTCTAGCACGTTGACTTTGCTGGGCAAGGGTATGGTACTTTTCTCCTTGTCCTCACTCCAAAACAGAACGCCACAGATCGCCAAGGCAGCAGATTCCACCCAGCTGAACCTGATCCCAACATCCCCCCACCCCTAGCACCCTCCCCTGATTCCCATACCAGTTGCCCTCCACTTGCAGAGACAGAAACCATGGCAGGGACAAGCCTCCAAGTCCTACCCTGAGCTCAGTGGGCTACATCATGAACTCCTGCTCTGATTTTTAACAGGCAGCTCTGTGCTATCTCCCAGAGCTGCTCCTTGAGCAGAGACCTCACCCCACAGCTCACCTGCCAGGTACAACGTGTGGGAGTTCTTGTTATCTGGCACTTTATCCGACCGCTCACAGGGCTGCATCCCCAGGAACTTCACAATATTACTGACCGCCTCTGTTAAGAAAAATAAGTAAAACAGACTCCATGTCATGGGTGTCTTGACAAGGACACACAAAGAGAGCACCAAAAGGTGATGAAAGCCCAGCTTGCACCTTATAGTTCATGTTCCTTGTCCTGAGGGGCACATCACATTGGCCAGTATTGTGCTTTAAAAGGCCACCAGGAAGGCAAAAGCAACACACAAGCAAAAACAAACAACAAAAAAAGCCGCCACCACATGGCAGTTCTGTTATCTGATGCAGCAAAGGTGCCAGTGCAACAGAAATAAGAGGGTGAATAGGAGAGTGCAGCCAGCTGCACGCTTACTGCACAGCCCTGACAGCAAGCTGCGTCCATCTCCAGATAAACAAGAAGGAAGACGACACCTCACAGGAGAGACAGGTCTTCAGGAGGAATCTGAAAAGGCCTCGGGGTGGGTACTTCAAGCCCAAGGTGCTGTGCAAGGAAGCACGCACATGGCTACAGGACAAGGACACATTTCCAAGTCATCAGAAGGACCATATTTTTATAGGCTTCTCAGGAACAATAAACTGAGTCTTTAATACATGGTGAAAGAGAGGAGGGCTTACACCATGAGCCTGCCCACCAACCTCATGTCTTCTGCTTTTTGCATTTTTTTTTTCTTGGTCTTGAGTCCCAGTGCCAGAGCATCTCCTCCTTTCACAGAAGGAAAGTGAGAGCTCACAGATGAACTATGACCTGTTTGGGAGGGTAGAGTGCAAGTATTCTCTTGCCTCCCACAATCCAGCTTGCTCTCCATAGGGCCCAGAATACTCATTTCTTTGTTGAAGCCTGAACTAACTTGTTATCGCATTAACTGTAGGCGCACATTTAACAGCCGTGGTGAAATTACTTGTGAAGGATTTTGCCCTATTTGTCTTTCTGTGAGACATGTAACATGAGCCAGACTGCATCTCCAGTCTTTGCCTGCTGGAGGGAGAGATGTGTTAAGAGCCCTGCTGGGTACAGACACCCCCTTACCTTCAAGGGTTTTAATAGCAGATAAAGTAAAGGTTTCTTCCTTTTCATACTCATCACCCACTTCATCCCAGGCTGCTCCAAAGTTTGGCTTCAGAACTCGCTGGATGTGATCAGCCACTGATACCTCGAGGTCTTCAAGCTGATGGTAAGAAGAGGCTCAGGTGAAACATGGCTGATACTCACCTTGCTCTCTGTAGAGTGAGCTTTAGATTGGATTCCCTGAGATCTGGTGAATGTAGGAGGCAGCCTCCACTTCTACTCATGAATATGCAGGAGCAAGCCCTGCCCCTTCTAGTTTGCTCGAGCAAACAACAGTTGGTTGAGCAACTGCTTGGCCTGGAAAAGCCAAGTCATGCCATTTCCAGGGTTTACAAAGCAGGTTTCCATTCTGAGCGCAGCCCTTGGCCTGACAAGGATCAAAGCACTAGGCAAACATCCAAAACAGAGGACAAAACACAGCTAAGAAATAGTTGCTGGTGCTCACACAGATGTACCATTTGCTTCCCTGAAATGCACGTAAGCTTGTATTTTGCCTTTCTGGCCCATCATTTTGCAGCTGATAAAGTATAGTGAGACACTGTCAGGTGCTTGCTATCACCTAACACTGTGTGCCAGGTTAGCTGAACTGCTGCTGTGACTACGTCTGTGCAAGGCAGAACTGGGTTTGTCCCTCCAGAGCATGCACCTAAGAGCAGTCAGTGCCAGAACCTGCCATACACCAGCCTTCATTCATTTCAGCAACTGCTGCAGGAAAGAATCTCCTCCTGAATCTAGTTGAAATAGATGGAAAAGTTTCAGTGTCACTCAAATGACCTGGTGACAAGCAGACAAAGGGGTCACCCTTGCATGTTCCTTTGGAAAAAAAAACTCCCCACTCCTTCTGGGAGGACGCTGTGTCTCTAATCAGATTTGCAGCAGTGACAGGCAATGCATAGGAAACAGCTTCTGGAGCTAACAGGGCAGGCCGAGGTTGTCACAACATCCCTTTGTCTCTGGAGGGCGAGTACCACCCTCTGCGAGGCAGTCCCAGTTTCTGACCAAGCATAAGCGTAGCTTCTTCCTGTGCGGTAAAACAGCCAACAGAGGTGCTTTCACAGCATCAGTGCTTTTATCAGTCTCAGTGCTGGGGAGGGAAAAGCCCAGCCTTCCCCAGAGAAAGCACAGATGGAAACCTCCCTGCATCAGGCAGGCCACTAGGCAATTAATGGTGCAACCACAGAGAGCAACTTGTGGAGACCAAGAGATGACCAACAGCCCTCTGTCTCTACAAAACTGACTGTGCCACTGCTGGAGCCCGTGGGGAACAGCCAATCAAGCCTGTAGGACACACCACAGATATCTTGCATAGCCAGGTGTCTGCCTGGAGAGCAACAGGAAGATACTCCAGATGAGACAGGCAAGCTTTCCAAACCCATATCTTGCATCCTGGGACAGACACCACAGAAGCAGCAAGACCCTCCTCTTCTTGTGATTCTGTCCACAGCAGTGTCAGTGGTTACATCATTGCTTGCATAGCAAGTTAATGGGTACGGATCACAAAGTCCCTCAGAACAAATGCAGTTTCCGAGATCGGGTACACGTCCAGCTCCTTACCACATACTCATCCTCGTAACCCTCGTCGTCCGCCTCACCCGTGTTCGGATCACAGTCCTTGACAGTGAATTTCATCATGCAGCTGAACGTACAGGCCACTGGAGGCAGGGGAGGCAAAGGCAAAGCTCACATTACCACCAGATCTGCACTCCTCTATAACAGAATGGGACTGGGCAACCTGGGGCAGCTGGGTTCTCCCCCTCACAGCCAGCAGCACGGGCTTAGCGCATGACCTAGAGAGCACTCTGACAGCTTCTCTCTCTCAAGGACAAAGTATTTATTTGTAACACTAAGGCCAGCAAACAGTGATAAATACAAGCTCCTGATGGTTGTATGGAACCATAATCCTCAGCTCAAGTACTGTTACTGATGAACCTCAAGTTGCATTAGAAATACTAACTAAACATGTCCCACCAGCACATTGTGAAGGAGGCAAGATCCTTATCTAGGGATCAGTTCATGCACCTCGGAAATGAAACCACCTTGCACTGCAACACAGCAGCTGATTAATACCACTCGGCTGGGAGAGGAAGTGGCAACTCATCTCTGAAGATAGGCACTGCCGGTTGAAGGGCAGCAACACACAGGTGAGCAGTCTCAGAACACAAACCAGGTAGACCAAAGAACAAGTAGGGCCTGGTTCATGTTCTGGACAGTGACAAACGAGGGGATGTTCAGTTTAAATAGGAATCACTGAAATTCTGGTTGTTTGTCTGAAATACTCTTGCTACTCCCGGTGTCTGGGCAATTATAGCACTCCACAGACAGGCAGACAACCACTGCCTCCCCACATACTAACACAAAGAATAGGCAGGCTAAAGGACGCACCAGGGTGCACGGGAGATAACTCAGCAGATTTGAATGCTCATCTGCCAGTTCCCCCAGCCTGACTCGACAATGCTACAGCACAAGGGAACTAGGAGAGGAGAAGGGAGGCCTGACAGCCCTCAAACTCTGAAGAGAAGTCATGCTCAGCATCACTCAGGGCTGCACCCACACACAAGCTATAAATATCTGGCTCGGATGCAAGGTAGAATGCATGTGGGCGTGAGCAATACGGTATGCTTCATTTGGGGGATATCAGGAAAAACAGAGGACAAACTGTTTACCTGCTGTCGGATCCTCTTCAGACAGTGCCACCAGCGTGTAGCAGGTACCCGGCTGGTTGTACACCAGGCTTTTGGCAGGTACGTAGCCAATGACCTCATACCCCTCTGTTGGCTCCATCTGCACCGTGACATTCTCCAGGATCTGATCATTCAGGGTGTTCGTGCAGTCAAACTAAACAGGGAAGGGAAGAACAAAAACAGCTTGAAGCTCTCAGCTATAGATGTAATAGCAGATTCACTTTAAGCATAAACAGGAGCATGGTATCAACTTGTGAACTCCTGCCTCTGTGTTTCAACAGTGAATCTGGCTATCGGCTGGCTAGCCACAGGGCTTGTGTTTCAGTTTAGTCACAGAGGAACTGGCATTTAAATGCTCTAGGGGAGAAGCTAAAAACCTTCAGGGGACTCCAGTGTTCCAGAAAAATATTTATTTACTTTAAGGAAACGACACTTAAACCAGCATAAAACTATCCAATGCCTGACCTCTGCCACCCAGACAGGAGCCCAAATCCAATGAGGGCAGGGATGTATCAGCTTCTGCCTGTTTCAGTTCACCAGTGTGGAACTTCCTAAATGTACTTTGTCCTTCCTCCCAGAAGGATAGTTCCCAGGTTAACTCTTTGCTGCAAGGAAATATTACAACTCTATTGCCTACATCTCCTCACGTGATGCTGCAGGGATGCAGCACCCCACAGCAGACAGGAAGATGATCCTCTGTACAACTCAAACTAGGAGTAATTTGAGCAAGTTTCAGCAAGCTTAACGATTTCACAACTCTAAACTTGCTGTTTAGACTTTGATCTGGCTGCAATGAGAAGTCACTTAACCTTATACAATTGTTTTAGGTGGATGGACAACAGAAACAAAGATCAACTGTGTGAGCAGTTCTGAGCTTTCAGGAAAGAAGCTGGCTACGAACAAAACGCTGCTGCTCACAAGTTAGCAGGGCGGCACAGCCAAGGCCAAGACTCACAGAAACAAGCACCTATACTACAAAGGCTAAAACAAGATGCAGGGGATGAAGAGCTCTCTCCCACCATATGACTTTCTTGGGTAAGATTTTCAGCCTCTCAGATATGGCAAGCTTCACTCTTCTATGGCCAAAGCATGTGCGTGGGGACCCTGAGGAAAGAACACAGCTCCCCTTGCCAACTACTTAATGAGAACAGCCCCACCTAGTGCCTATCTGATTGTTATTTTGACTGTACATGTACACATTGCTGAGCCAAAACTGCACGCACTCCCTAATTTTTTTTTTTTCCTGGGGCTCTGCTGCCTTGGGAGAGAAACTAAGGACTCACTGCAGTGACACGCTTTGAACACAGATATCCCTGAGCTATTTCTTCCCTGTTTTTTTTTTTTTTTTTTAACTGGTCAGGAGCTTATTTTCCAGTCCTCTTTTGGCACCACATGCCATAGCTACCCACCTGGAACACCATGTGGCTGACAAACGTGTGCTTGGTGCAACGAACCACATACTCTGTCTCCAGCTCTGTCAGGGCAACAGGCTCTGGGGAAGACTTGAAGAGCGGGCCCAGTCCCCGAAACTCTGGAATTGCCCCCAGTTGCTCTGAAACAGAGGACACAGAAACCATTGCCTTCCCCAACACAAAATGTTAGTAGTTCTGAAGCCCTCAGTTAAACAGCCAGAAGCTCCTGCAGCAAGGAACCATTCACCAACCATCCATAAGCATTCACTAGGGACTTCTAAAATTAAAGGCAAAGTCATCTGCCATTTGCCCACATCTACTGCAAGCTGGACAGAACACGACTACAAGCACCCCCACAACCCAGGAACGAACAGCTGACTTAAACTGGGTGCCTATGTCACTCCCTAGGAGGAGACGGGGAAAAAGAGGCACTAGGCAGGTTTGGCAAGAGGCGGACATACGGTTCTCACACACAGGCATAGGAGAGGCCCGCATCAGTTTACCTTGGAATATTTCTTGCCGTGTTGCTGCCACCTTCTCTGGCTGTTTGACTACAGCAACAGGGGCATTTTCTGCAAGGGAAAAACAAAGAAAATACAAACTTATTACTCTTCAACTTCAAATGTTGTAACTAAATCAGATAATAGATCAATGCCTGAAGAGGGATTTGACTAAGGAAAGGGAGCTCATTTCTCATCTTGCTATGGACTAGATACCCGTATTTAGCTTCCTAAATACCTTTGGTAATCCTCGTTGGAGCTACTGCAGTTCCAGCTATTACTATTATTAGCAGTTGGACTAAACTGAAACACTAATGTGGGAGCAACTAGATTTGCTGGCCTTAGTCTTTACAGAAGATATAATCCCACAAAATTCAAATAGGATGGAGCTCAGCAATTCCCAGCAAGCCCAATGCAGTCTACTGACCAAGGGCTTGGACAAGCATTCAGGGGACTGTGCCTCACCTGCTCTTTGCTCAACAACAGGAGCTGTTGCCAAAGGAACAGACTTCAAATCAAAGGGTTTTTCAGAGGGTTCCAGGGTGTACTGATGCAGAGCCCTCTCCAGGCCAGGGATGGACACTGTTAAACCTGGGGACAGAAGGGACAGGTCACTGAAACCGGATAACACCAGCTGTTTGTCATGTGTTAAACCTGGAAAGAAGTGCAGACTTGTTTTGAGGACTTCCTGTATTACCATTCAGGATGTAGCCAGCATTGAGGGCTTTCTGCTTTTGCTCCAGAACATTCAAGTAGAATGTGGCTCTGTCTCTCACTTCGTTGTCATCATCCATCACACACCTGAGAGGAAAGCAGAAAACTTGCTTCAGCGCAAGGCAGCAGAGTCCACATGAATGAATCCAGGTGACTGAGACACCTTACATGGCCAGAAAGAACATGCTACAGGAGACAACAAGTTACCTACTAGTAATTGTATCAGACAAGCAATCATCCACCACACATGGCTTCTCATGTCCACTTTGTGGTACTGAATGCAGTTGGTGATCCCATCACAGGATCCCAGGTACCTGCTGCACCTTCTCAGACCCACAGATAGAAGAGAGCATACAAGCATGGGGATGCTGACAAGTTCTCTCAAGCAAACAGGGGTGTTCACCCATGACACTGAGAAACTGCAGCGTACTGTGACTCATGATACCTCGTGCACCTGATTCCTGGTAATAAGGTTAGCATAACCAACACCATTTTTGTAAAGTAAGTGGCCATTATTTGTATGCAAGCTGGTCATGTGTCAGATCCCCTTTTCCCCCTCCTCGCCAGCCCTGAGGACCCTTGGTTCCAGGCCAACTTTTTCCCTCCCCACCAGCCTAGAAGGTCCCAGGCACCAGGCCAACTCGGATGTGGCGACTCCATCACAGAACAGGGAAGTGTAACAGCACACGGAGCACTGCCTATAATGTCAAGCAGTGCCAGTTCTAAGTGGGACTTGGACTGGAACTGCTGCTAGATGGCAAGACCTGTGAACCCCCAGTGGTCAGGGATGCCTCCACCCTAAGTGACTGGTATTCCTTCACATGTATTCCAAGCCTAGTTTATCACTATCTTGTACGCCTAGTATTAAGATTTGACTTGACCTGCACAGGGTTCAGGTGATTAGAATACTAAATAACTATAAGCTACACTGATCATAAAATCCTGTGCTACACTGATCAAATAATTAAGCTTTATTATTTCACATAATTTTAACTAAAACTTAGCATCCTCGTTCTGCCCAGGATCCCTAAAGAACCTGCCTGTCCTCGTAACATCAGATGACACTCACCTTTTCAGTAACACCAAGATACTGGGTAACATCTCCTCATTCTGGGCTCCAAACTTGGCCAGGGCACTTACAGCACCTGTAGCACAAATCATAAAAACAGAATTAGCAAACAAGGAAATCAGCTGAAGTTTCCTCCATTTCCTGGATGTGCTCAAATGTCACATCAGAGACGCTAGCCCCAGTATAAAGCATTACTTTAACTAGAGAGAAGCAGATGTATTACAGTGAAATGCCTGCAAACCTCCTCTGTCTAGTTCCATGCAGTCATTGCATCCCCTCTCCACTCCTCAGCTGCAGGCCAACTCTTCCATTAATACTACTGCAGGATCTTTGCTGTGTAAAAATATCCACTCAGGACTACAGCAAATCACAATCCTCAAAAACAGAGGTGTTCATGCACTATATTTCCTTGACAATCTGTCACAGGGCAGACAGCTTTCCAGGTGTGTCCTTACCTGCCCGGACTTCTTCATGCTCTAGGACAACTCTGTTGTAGATGAAGCGAATGTATTTGGAGGGATTATTGGTTTTGGGCCCTTCCTGGCCCAAGAGGTGGAGGATACGAGTAGCCAGCACAGTGAACTCGCAGTCCTCAATGAATTCGCAGAGGTGAGACAGGCCTGTCTCTTTGCTCTCCGAGTTCTCCTCAATAATGCTGATGATGCAGTCCACAATGGCTCGCTTGTACTCAAAGCCACCCTAGGGAGCAAAAAGAACGGCTCAGCTGGAAAGCTCAAAGCTCGTTAGACACTCTGAATTAGCCAGGCAGGAAAGAATTTCCTTTGAAAAGGTCACTCACACCCAATGCTTTTAATCTGTGTTTGAAAGGAGAAGGGCAGTAATGCTGCCCACCTCTCCTGACCCTCTTTACTCCCAGAGGAGCAGCTAATATTCAAGCTCTCTTGCCAGCATCCTTCAGAACGGCTGCAGTCAGGAAAAAAA
>VXAA01004408.1:166979-183079 GCA_013399115.1 Anseranas semipalmata | reverse complement strand
TCTGGGGAGCCTGATTTGAGCCTTGTGCATGGGGGTGGGTTTGGGGAGGATGATGGGGACGTGGGAAGCAAATTCAGTCACATCAGCTGGATGTCCCCATCCTTTTCCACAGCTCCCCGCTACCTCCATTCAGATGCTCGCTGTCCCTTCCCTTTCACACCCCCCAGCCCTTTGCCACCCAGGGGCGGCGGCAGCATGGGGACCGCGCGGTGTCTCCTCCCGCAGCCGCTCCCCATCCCACACCTGCCCTTTGGCCGGGGACGTGTGACGTGGGCTGTGGGGCTCATGCCACCACCACCTCCTTGCACGCCGTCCCCAGTGGGTGCCACCCTTGCGGGGCTGCCCAGCTATCTGGAGCAAAAGCTGCCCAGCCGGATGGGACATGAGGCAATTTGTCTAAAATAAGCAGCGGGGTGACGAGGGCACGAGTCCAGCCATGTGCGCTGCATCCTCAGCATCCTCCTCTGCCCGGGACCCTGCGTTCCTCCCAGGGCTAGCTAGAAAAAAGCTGGAAAGAGGACAACAAAAGGCAGCCAGCCTCCTGCAACTCATCTCCTGGGTGAAACCCTTTGGAAAGTACCAGAGCAGGCAGCCGGAGGCATCTGCATTATCTGGAAAGAGGGAGGTGAAAAGCATCCAAGCCCCCGTGACCCATTTCCCAGGTAACCCCCCCTGAAAGCACCGCCGCGGGGTGCAGCCTCACCATTTCCAGCGGGTCCTCGTCCCCCCAACGCTCTCAGGGTGCAGGGGTGGCAGCCGGGGGTTTGCCCCGCTCCCTGCTGAGCCCTGGCTCTTATCCTGCCCCAGCTCCACCTCCCGCCCCCCCGGCGACACGCGGCAGGGGACGTTATTAATACATTTTGCCTAATCACAGATGAAATCACCCCGGAATGTGGGTGGGTGTTTGCCCCCTTGCAAGTCAATGAGCTGAATTTGGAGGGGATTCCAGGAACTCAGCCGCATCTCAGGCATAAATAGTTCGCGTCGGACACGCGAGGGGATGTTTCTCCATCTAACTGAGCCTTCCTGTAGGCTTTGCTGTGGGCTGAGTACTGCGGGAGCACCCGGGGTGCTCAGGCTGTGGCAAGGAGCCAGTGCGGCAGAGCTGCCCGCCCGGGGCTCGCCCCCTGCACCGTGCCCGCAGGCTGGCGGAGAGAGGAAATAACGGGGGCCCTGTTCCTTCTCCTGGAGACGGGGCAGGAACTCACCCGCTGGCATGTCAGAGCAGCCAAAATTAGCTCGAGGCACTGATTCACCCCGACCACAGCCGCACGTGCCCACGTGTCACTGCCACTCTTGGGTCAGCCGGGCACAGGGACCAGGCACCGGGGTCCCCTGCGTGGGGACACCCCAGGCAGGAGGACACGGGCTGCCAGCAGCGAGCGGCCGCGTGGGGAGAGGTGTTGGGGTTGGCGTCTCCAGCGGCGTGCCAAGAAGCGGGACATCTTTCCATGAGCACATCTTTAATGTCACGCCCCCCGCCCCGCATTGGTACACATATACATTCGCTGTATACAGATATACACAGAGAGCAGCAGCATGTACGGGCGCCCTGGGGCTGCCCCCGCAGAGGCTGCGGAGGAGCCAGCATCGCTTTCCCAAAGCCTTTGAGAGAGCGCACGCGAGCAGGAACCTCCTCTAACATAGCACCGTCCTCAGGGTTTCCCTGGTGGTTCCCAGGCTGAAGGCAGGTACGCGAGCTGGAGGGTAGCGCACGGAGAAAGCCTCCGGCCTTCCTGCAGGTCACTGCCAAGCCATCGCACCCGCAAAAGGGGAACCGGGTCCCGGTTGAGGTGAAGGTGAAATTTAGTCAAATGGAGCGAGTTGCTGGGGCGGGAGGTGCAGGGAGGCGCTTCCTCGGCCAGGGATGGAGCAGGAGGCAGAGACAGCGGGGAGCAAGGTGGGTTTCTGGGGGCCTAAGAGGGAGACGAGGGCAGCCTGCAACCTCAGGAACAAGGATGTTGGATTTGGGAAGGGGGCCCAACCATGCCAACTCCCAGCTCCAGGCAGCCAAAGGGGAGGACACAGGGCCAAGAGCTGTCCCATCGGTAGCAAATAAGTTAAAAATGAAACCAGCAACAGCCTGCGAAGGCTCGGGTTTGGAAAGGGGGTTAAAAGGCTTGTGGAGAGCTCCTTCTCCCATTTGATGGAAATTTCACCTTAATGGGCAATAAAACCAACGTGAAGGGAAAAACCCATGAGCAATAAAAAGAGACGTTAGAAATAGCACCAGGTTCCTGCTCGGGGCCGGGGCAGCCCAGCCCCGGCTGGAGCAGCGGCCGGGCAGCCCTGCGTGGGGGGATGCTGCCCGTGCTACGCCTCCGGCCGCCCGCCCGCGCTGCTGCCGGCACCGCCACGGGCACCTGTGGAGAGAGGCGAGGCGGCATCAGGGCATCGTCCCCGCTCCGTGCCAACACGGCCCGCGGCACGGGGTGGGGACGCTGCCGGAGCCGGCGGCCATGCTTTGCCTACCTGCCCCCGGGTGCTGCCCGCAGCGGAGCTCGCACTCCTCCCGGCTGCCGAAGTGGTTGAGGTTGCCCCCGCAGCCGCTGTAGACGAAGGGCCGGCACTCGGTGACTCTTTGGTTGTAATACCAGCGCAGCGTGTACCGCTGGCAGTCCCCCTCGTCCAGGGGCTGGCCGCAGGGCTCGGCTGCGGGGGACAAAGGGCGATGGTGAGGGCACGCAGGGCGCCGCGGTGCTGGAGGCACGGACCGGCCCCGCACAACAGAGGCAGCTCATCCAGCTGCTCTCCCGCCCCGTGCTGGTCTGCTGCCTGCGTCCCATCGGACACGACGGCCACAGGAAGGGTACTGGTGGGACCCCCTCTGTGTGCTGCTGGGGCTTCCCTACTGTCCTGGGGGCTTTGGGACGCCCGCTCCGTCCTCGGTGCCCCGCAGGCAGGGGGAGCTCACCGTCCACAGCGGGCTGCTCCGAGCTGTCTGCCTCCAGGGCTGTGTCGTAGTCCTCCTCCTCCCCGTACACGCTGTCGTACTCCAGGTCATTGGTGACGAGGACATGCCTGTCCTGCCCTGCAGGCAGCATCGGCCGTGAGCGGCCCCGGTCACCCCCCCAGCACCCAGCGTGCCCCAGTCACGGCCCCATCTGGGCACGTGTGCACGCCTGCACTTGCACACACGTGTGCATGCACACACA
The DNA here is from genome assembly GCA_013399115.1 of Anseranas semipalmata. Lineage (NCBI taxonomy): Eukaryota > Metazoa > Chordata > Aves > Anseriformes > Anseranatidae > Anseranas > Anseranas semipalmata. The sequence goes on along the minus strand of VXAA01004408.1, from coordinate 179,924 downwards.
CGCGTGCACGCTCCCTATCGCTTCTCCTCTCCCCACTCTTCAATTAAAGCTCCTTGGGGACTGAAAACACAGCACTGCTGGGTTATCCCGTGGGAATGCAGGCATCCCCGGGCACCTGCGAGCAGAGGGCTGGACACACGCAGAGCGGGGGTAAAAGGGACTGCGACAAAAAGCACAGGGATGGCACTCACCCTCCTCCTCCTCAGCGTGTGACAACTTCAGCACGGGGACTACATGAGCACTGGGGGCCGGGAGCGTTTGGGCGGATGGGTAGTGGGGGAAGAGACCTGGGAGGGGAAGGACAGCACAGGCATCAATGGGGATGCGAGGGGAGCTGGGGGCAGGCACCCCCTTGAGGGTGCGGAGCAGCCCAGCACTGCTCGGGCACTGCTGCAGCCCAGGGATGGGGTCCTGGAGACACCCCGTCCCCCAGGGGCTCGGAGGTCCCCGCTGCCAGCCCCCAACACCGTGTGACTCCTCCCAGGGAGGTGGCAGGGGACAGGCACAAGGTGCTGCTGCCCGAGACAGGGACGGCACAGGGGAGCATGCACTCCCGCTCGCCCGTGGGGCTGGGGCTGGCCGCAGTTCCAGGCTCTCCATCACCTGCTTGGCTGTGTTCCCTCTCCTGGCGGACGCTTCTTCCTCCTCCCTGGGCAGAGTGAAGGATGCTCCTGGCCTGATTCCCCCAGCCTCCTTGGAGACAAAGCACCCAGCTCGTGCCGGGCCCCCCCTTCAGCCCCTGTACCCCATCCCACCCATCGCTGCACCCCACATCTCAGCAGTCCTGGCCCCTGCCAGCTTGCCTGTCCTCCCAAGCACCACAGCAAGGACAGGGCGCAGTCCCTGCGGTCCCTTCTCTGCTGGGCAGACCCTGGCAGTACCTGGACCCTGGTGGCACTCATCCCTGGCCCAGCCATGCTCTCCATCCCATGGAGCTGCCTCTCTCTACAAAACCTGCTGCACCATCACTTCTGTCCTCCTCCTCCTCCCTGTGCCAGGGCCCACACCGATGACCAAGGCATCCCTGCGGGTCCCAGTGACCTCCACCCCGCCAGAACTGGTGGCATATCTGGGAGTGCAGCCCCGCTCGGTGCCGCAAGCGGGGCAGGGACGCAGGGAGAGGAACGGAGACGCAACCTGAGTGCTCACGTGAATCCAGGCGCCGCGGGAGCTGCCCTCCACACGCTGTGGGAGAGACGGGGCGGGGGGTTAGGGGCTGCGTGGGGCAGACCCCCAGCCCCGGGAGGGGTATGGGGTGCTCACCGCAGTGCTGGCTCATCTCCTGCCTGACGAAGGCCCGGATCTCCTCCTCCTGCCGATGAGCAGAGGGGGGAACGATGCGTGTCGTAATGAGGGAAATTGCGATTAGAGACGAGGAAAAACTTTTCCCCAGGCTCACGTGCTGGAGCAGAGCTCAGAGGTGGGGTACGCTCCCCCATCAGCAACAGTGGGACGGATCCAGTGCCCCTTCCCACCCTGCCACCCCTGTGCCGGGGTCCCCCAGCCCCTTACCGTCATGCCCGGCTCCCCCTTCTCCCCACGGAGCCCCTCGGCGCCGGGACTGCCCTAGGGACAAGCAGAGCGGAGGTGGGAGCCGTCCCCAGCGGGGCTCACCCGGGGCAGGGCTGGGCACCACTCACCCACCTGCTCTCCTCGCTCACCGGGGATGCCGGGCACACCGCGGGCCCCCATCACCGCCTGCCCGGGGGGGCCTCTCTCCCCCTGCAAAGGACACGGGCTCAGGGTCTGGCCGGTGGCTCCCTTGTGAGCCCCAGAGTCTCCATGCCCTCCCCAGTGCCCTGGATGTGCTGCTTTCCCTGTTCCCACACCCTGGGGACGCTTGTGCCAGCAGGGATGGGACAGGCGCATCTCAGCAGGGTCCAGCCCAGCCCCAGGACTAGAAGGGTCCCAAACCTCCCCGCTCCCATCCCCTCCCTGGGCAGGGGGACACAAGGGAGGTCCCCAAAGCCATCAAGCTGGCAGCGCGGGCACAGAGCTGTGACATGGCTCCTGACGCCACCAATTCCTTGGCCTCTCCTGGGACAGGGTCCTGCCCTCACCGTAGCAGGGACTCACCTTCTGGCCCTGCATGCCCTCAGGACCTCGTGGGCCAACGCTGCCCGGGGGACCAGGGGGGCCGGGAGCACCATCACTGCCCCGGGGGCCGGGGGCACCGATAACGCCTGGTGCGCCCTGCGAGAGAGCAGAGGGTCAGGCTGGGGACGTCCCAGAGCGGGACCACAGGCGTGTCCTGGCCCTGCGGCTGGGCTGTCCCCAAAACACCAGCTCCCTCTGGGCTCCTGCAGGTGCCTTCTTTTAAAGCGATTTGCTGTCACCCAGTTTAGTGACACAACGCAGAGCCCTGGGTGGCTCTTTTGGGAGTGTCAGGCTCCAATGCCCTTTGGGGCAAGGCTTGAGCCGGTAAAGGCAAAGCGGTGCGATGAACTCCGTCCCTTTGCAGCCTGCTCACCCGGTCTCCTTTCTCCCCCTGGTCTCCTTTGGCTCCCTGCTGCCCATCGAACCCCCGGTCGCCCTGGGAAGAGGAAGGTGCAGGCAGCGGGGAACCGGGGGCAGCAGCCCCAGAACCGTCCCCGAGGTCCCAGCACGGCCCCATGCTGACCTACCTTGGGTCCCATGAGTCCCTCCTTCCCGGGGACACCGGGTGCTCCCGACAGACCCAGCTCTCCCTGGGGGACAAAGCAGACGCCCATGAGCCCCCGGCTGCGCGTCCCCGTCCCAGCCCGGTGCCACGTGGTGCTTACCGGCTCGCCTTTCCTCCCCGGCAGTCCCGAGCGCCCCGGCAGCCCCGGCTCCCCCTGTAGCAGGGGAGAGAGGCAGGGCGGTCAGTCCTCACCCTTGGAGCTCACCTGGGCAGGAGCAGGGGACCCTGGTCCCTGTGACCCTGCTGCGGGGCTGAGGTCCAGGCACAGCCATCCCTGGCTGGTGGCTGCGGGATGGACGGGCTCCTGCAGCGCGGGCACCCGCTCACCTTCTCGCCCTTGTCCCCATCGAGGCCACAGGCGCCTTTCATGCCACGGTCACCCTGTGGGGACAAGGGGATTCAGAGCCCCCGCCGAGCCGGCATGGGTCCTGGCCATTGGGCAGAGGGGACAACCCACCTTGAGACCACGCATGCCCAGGGGTCCCATGTCCCCCTTCTCTCCCCGGGCTCCAGTGATGCCGTCCCGGCCAGGCTGGCCCTGTGGGAAGTGCACAGCGTGGTGGGGACCACTCCTGCCCCATTGCGGGGCAGCAGCGGCACCGAGACGCGGCTCCTCACCGGCTCGCCAGGCTCCCCCGGCACCCCAACTTCTCCCTGGCAAAGGCAAAGGCATGGATCAGGGCTGTTGGGCAGGCGAGGGGGGACGGTGACCCCAGCACCCCCCAGCGGTACGGGGTGCCCAGCTCCTCACCTTCTGCCCGCCGGGGCCGCGTGCCCCAGGGAAGCCTGTGGAGCCCTTCTCACCTTGCTCGCCCCTCGCCCCCTGCAAGCAGAACCCAGATCAAGGCAGGGCAGGAGGAAGAGCTCCAAGGGCAGCTCCAGCAGCTCCCCTTGCCAGCGTGCTGAGCACCGTGCCAGGGGCATGAAGGCACCAGCACGCGGGACACAGGGACACCGTCATGCCCCCGTCCCTCCAGCCATCGCTGGTCTCCAGCCCTCCTTGGTCCCCAGCCAAGCAGCCCTCAGGGTGCACGAGCCCCCCGCTCCCCAGCTCTGCCCTCCAGCCCCGTACCTTCTCTCCAGGCATGCCCGGCTCCCCCTTGTCCCCCTTGTCCCCTTCTGTGCCCTTCAGGCCACGGTCTCCCTGCAAAGAGGGAAACAGAGGAATGGGGTCAAGGGATGGGGTGGAGAGGAGAGAGCTCCCAGGAACATGGGGGCCCGTGGGGTGGCCAACGAGAGGGGACAACATGCCATCCAAGGCAGGGTCCCCCAGCAGCGAGGAGCCCCCCAGCTCTTACCGGCTCCCCCTTGCTGCCCCGCGCCCCGGCGGGCCCCTCCACCACCACGCTGTCACCCTGCACGCCAGGAGAGAGGTGGGTGTGAGCAGGGCGGGGGGACAGCGCTGCCCCGCTCCCTGCGGCCGCCCCAGCCCTGGGGTCTCACCTTGTCTCCTTTGGGCCCCGCGGCCCCGACGTCACCCTGCGGGGGGGGCGATGGTGAGATGTTGCGAGGATGGGAGCGGGCAGCACCTCCCTGGGGAGGTTTGCCCCCCCCCGGCTCCCCAGCCCCCAGAGAGGGTCCCTTACCTTGTCCCCGCGCTCCCCTCGGTTCCCAGGCAAGCCCTGCAGAAGAGAGGAGATGGGTGGTTGGGGGGGGCCTGGCCAGGGGGGGCAGCGAGCAGGGGGGTACGTACCGTCGGCCCGCGATCGCCTGCCAGCCCCGGGCGCCCGTCTTCACCCTGCGAGAAGAAGGGGATGTGAGAAAGGGGGGGTCCGGGATGGGGGCACCCCCGCAGCGGCACCCTGCGCCTGCAGGGTGGGGAATGGGATGTCCCATCCCTGGTGGTGGGGACACGGGGGTGGCTCGGGTGTTGGGACGGGGGGGTCGATGGCGGTACGTACCCGTGGTCCTGGGTCTCCACGCTCGCCTCTGGCTCCTGGCAGCCCGGCCCCGGGGTCACCCTGCCGGGGGGAAAGCAAGAGCTCGTCCCCGCCCAGCTGCCCACCTCCGCGTCGGTGGAGCAGCCCACGGCAAGCAACGGTCCCCATGGCCCTAGCTGTGCTGTGTCCCCCCCACTACCATGCCAGGGGACATCCCGTGGCCCCCCATACTGCCCCAGGTGCAGGCTGCCATGTGCCACCATCCAGAGTGGGCTCGGCATCGCCCGAGGTGGGGGCTGCAGCAGGGACACCGCATGAGAGGGGCAGCCCCACGTCCCTCGTGCTACAGGGCTGTCCCCAAGCCTTACCTTGTCACCCTTCAGGCCAGAGGCCCCTTGTATGCCCTAAAAGAAAGGAGAGGGGTGAGCGAACCATGGGAAGGTGATGCCAGGAGCCCTGCAAAGCATCCCTGGGGCTCACACAGCGGCTCCTGCCCTGCACCGGAGCCAGGAAGGTGCTGGGCGGCCCCATCGCCCTGCCTGATCCAACATGGGACCAGGGACACATCCTGCACCCGCGCCGGGGACGCTGCAGCACCGGAGCCCCACACTCACAGCTGGCCCTGGGGGCCCCAGGGGTCCTGGTGGTCCGGAGGCACCGTCTCTCCCGGGAAAGCCGATCAGACCCTGGTGGGGACGCTGCGGTGAGCGGGCAGGGACCAGTGCAGGGACTGGGGCTGCTGAGGCCCCGCTGGTGCTGCCCGAGGCCACCCCGGCCAGCGAGGCCGAGTGCTGGCCGCAGCCGTTACCCGCTCTCCCGGGGGGCCCGGCGGGCCAGGCTGCCCGCTGTCCCCTCTCAGGCCAGGCTGTCCTGGTGCCCCGGCGATGCCCGCTAAGCCCGGGGGTCCTGGGGGTCCTGGCAAGCCGATGTCACCCTGCAGCGGGGAGGAAAGAGACGTGGCCCAGGGAAATGGTGCCCTGGGAGCGCGCTTCTGCCTTGTCCAGCTGAGCCAGGATGGCACCCGGGCCATGGCGAGAGCCGGGGGGACACATGGGCAGGGGCTACCTTCAATCCTGGAGGCCCGTCCTGTCCTGGTGGTCCCCGCACACCGACACCCGGAGAGCCCTGCGTGGTGGCAGAGAGCACGGGGACAGTCAGCCCTGGGGAGCCCGGGGGTGCCAGGGCACCGTGCCCCCGGGACAGGGACACTTACCTTTTCCCCCTTGACCCCGGACGCCCCCTTGGCTCCCTGCAAAGACACGGAGCCGTCAGGGAGGGCTGGGCGGTGGTNCCCCGCGCCTCCTACTCACGTCTTCCCCGGGGTCTCCCGGCTCCCCGGATCCTCCGGGCTCCCCCTGGCAGGGGGACACAAGCAAACAGCAGAGGTGAGTGACTGCTGGGGGGAGCGGAGGCGACCGGACCCCGGCGGAGCCCAGCACCCCCGCGGCACCCCCCCTGCCTGGGGCAGCTCCTCACCTTCTCGCCCTTGGGGCCAGGCAAGCCTCGGGCGCCCTTGGAGCCCTGGGGAGGGAGAGCGGCATTAGGGACGGGGGAGCAGTGCCGGGGGCTGGCTCGCCCCGGGGGGGGGCACAGGGAAGAGGTTAAGGGCCCCAACTCACGGGCTCGCCCAGCAGCCCTCCCTCCAGCAGCGCCGGCTCGCCCTGCAGCGACACGGGCGTCAGGCACGTCGGTGCCCTGCAGACCCCTGCCTGCTGTGGGGTGGGGGTCCCCCCACCATGCACCCCAGCTCCTTACCTTCTCGCCCTTGGCACCGGGAGGGCCGGCAATGGCCTGGGGCGCAGGGGAGAGAAGCAGCAGGTTAGCGGGGCTCTGGTGCTCCCCCAGTCCCGGTGAGCAGGGGGAGCCGTGGGGAGCGCTGCGCTTACCTGCCCCGGGGCTCCGGTGTCCCCTGGCTCCCCTTTGGGGCCGGCAGGGCCCGAAGGTCCCGGCACGCCCTGGCACAAACCATGCAGCCCTCAGCCAAAGCCTGAGCGGGCGCTGCCCCAGCTCCGCAGCCCGGGCTGAGCCCCGCAGCCCCGGTGCGATGGCACCGGGGTGACCAGCACCATACCATCTTCCCGGGCATCCCCGGCTCGCCGTCCTTCCCCGACACACCGTCTCGCCCCGGCACACCCGGCTTGCCGCTCTCCCCCTGCGGATGGCAAAAGCGGGGCTGAGGCTACGCACACCCCGCAGCCGGCCAGCCTGTGGGGTCTGGCACCCCCTTGGGATGACAGCAGCCTGGGTGGGAAGGCACGCTCACCACTTGTCCCGGCAGCCCGGGGGCACCCTGCGGGCCCTGCAATGGAGGCACGACCAAAAATCAAGCCATGGCCCAGGCACCGGGGCCGGCTGCTCCCGAGGAGCGGGTCGGGGACCCATGCAACACCTACCGCCAGGCCGGGGGGGCCAGGGGGGCCGGGCAGTCCCATGCTGCCCTGGGGACCAGGCAAGCCCTGCAGTGGAAACAGCCAGGTCAGAGAGGAGATGCCACACCGGCACATCTCTCTGGGACAGCCGGGACCTCAGCTGTCCCCTGGGAAGGGCTTTGGTTTCGGGGACCAGGCTGGCGCTGATGGGGAGGGCGTGGAGGCTCACCCGGATGCTGGCGCCAGGCTCCCCCGGATCGCCCTGTGGAGACAGCGCCTGCGTCAGCCCCACCGCGCCTGCTGCCACTGTCACAGCCATGTCCCCACGTCCCCCGCACCCGCCAGGGGCTGCCCCGGGCCTGGGCGGCTCCAGGAGGGGGCCAGCCCCAAATTTCTCCCCACAGCCCCCAGCACAGGCAAGGCACTGCGCTTTCCTCTGCCAGGTCAAACGTGGCGATGATGATGATGATGATGATGTACCTTCGTCCCAGCTGGGCCCTGGGTCCCTGGTGGGCCAGCGGTGCCCTGCAGGGAACAAGGGGACATTATGTCTGGGAGGTGTTTGCTGGTGGCACAGCTCCTCGGGACAAGGAAGGGGCACGAGGACAGTGCGGTCCCAGCACTGCCATCCCCACCCTGCTCATCGCAGGGGACGCTTGCCCCAGCTCATGTCCCCCTTGCATGGCAGTGCCCTGCAGGTGACACGGGGTGGCTCCTTACCGGAGGTCCTGGTGGCCCCGGCTCTCCCTGGTTGCCCTGGGAGGGGGGAAGAGATGCGATCAGTACGTCCCCGGTGCACGGTGGCTCTGAGCACCCACGCCAAGTGGGGACAAGCCCAGCCAGCTCCCGTCAGGATGCGCCAAGCACCCACCGAGCAAGAGCCGGGGGGGGACAGTGACATGCAGTGGGACGGTGACATGCAGGGGGACAGACACCTACCGGGCGGCCCAGCACACCAGGGAAGCCTGGCAAGCCCTGCAAAGAAGCACGTCAGAGCCAGGGGGTAAGCAGGACCCCGTCACCTCCAAGCAGCCCCGCTTGCCCCAGGGGCTCCCCAAGGGATGAGCACGGTGCCATTGTGCGGTACCCAGCAGGGGGTACTTACTGGGGGGCCGGGGGGCCCTCTAAAGCCCTGTGGGCCCTGTGTGGGAGGGAAGGAGGCAAACAACATGTGAATGCTCCCGCTGGGGCTGGTGGCAGCTGGTGTGGGACCATGGGACCTCCCCACCCCTCCCAGCCCGCATCCCCCCGCATCCCCACTCACCGGCTTCCCCTCGGGGCCGGCCAGACCCCTCTCTCCTGGGAGGCCCTGGAACAAGAGATGGAGACAATGGGGATGGAGACGGGGACCATGGGGATGATGGGGATGGAGACCATGGGAGCGATGGGGATGGGGACCATGGGAGCGATAGGAGGTAATGGGGGTGATGGGGATGGAGGTCCAGTGCCACACTCACTGGGGAGCCATCCCTGCCCTTCTCGCCGGGCTCTCCTCGCTCGCCGCGCTGCCCGCCTTCACCCTGCCGTGGGGAGAGGCGCGGGGTTGTGGGACCTGCGCTACAGGCAGGGACGTCCCCGTCCCCCAAGCCGGCCCTCACATCCCGCTTGCGCCCAGAGAGGGGTGTCCCCAGCTGTGCCCCTGCCCGGGGCTTCGCTCTGCGGGGCCGCCCCGTTGGCAGCACGTGGAGAGGGGAGAGCAGAGAGCCGGTGCCGAGCCCAGAAGGGGAGCGCGTGAGGGAGAGAGAAGCGGAGGAGCCATGGGAGACTTACTACACGCAGACCTTATCTCCTTTGGGTCCTCGCTCGCCCTCGGCGCCCAGCTCACCCTGCGGGGAGAAGGAGGAGGAAGAGGAGGAGGGAGATGCTGCCAGCCTCACGTGCTGCAGCTGGGCTGCCCCCTCGCTGTCCCCCGTCCCAGCCCAGCTCATCGCGGCCGTGGGGTTGTCACATCGTCCCTCCCCAAACAGCTCTGGGGTGCTGGCTCCGTCGCTGCCCTGCTCCTTTCTCCCCGGACACGCACCTTCGCTCCCTTGGGTCCGGGGGGGCCGCGCTCTCCCGGGAAGCCCATCAGGCTGCCCTCCATCGCGTCTGCCTGCGGGCACAGCGCGGCTGGGGCTGGCACCTGGGGGACCCCAGGGAGGTCCCCCCGTGGCACAGCCCTCCCCAAGCCCCCGTGCCAGGACAGCGGACGTGGTAATGTCCACCCATCCACGGAGGCACCAGCTGGCACCTCTTGGGGAGGGGCTCCGGCAGCATCTGTCACCTACCTTGGGCCCTGGGGGCCCTGGGGGGCCTGGCAAGCCATCTCTGCCCTGGGGATAAGGAAATAGGTGGAGCATCAAAGGGACAGCAGTGCAAAGCGGGGCAGAGCCATCCTAGCACGGCCAATCCTGGCCCCCATGGGGCAGTCCCACGTCCCATAGAGACCCCCCCATCACACGCAGAACGCAGCACAGGGGGACAGAGGGGACAGTGTCCCCATTCCGGCTCACCTGCTCGCCCCGGTCGCCCTTCTCGCCCCGGTCGCCCTGGGGAAAGGATGTGGTGGGAGGTCACGGAGCTGTCCCCAAGCCCAGGGGCTGGGTCCCCCAGCCCGCACCCCCACACTCACCTTCTCGCCGGGCCGACCGGCCTCCCCCAGCTCCCCGGCCCGGCCCGGCACCCCCGGGATGCCCGGCTTGCCAGGCTCCCCCGGCTGCCCGGGCGGTCCCTCAGGGCCCCGCTCGCCCACAGCCCGGCCCACGGGGCCCTGGGGGCCGGGGGCACCTTGGTCCCCTTTGTCCCCTTTGGGTCCTCGCTCGCCGGGGAAGCCTAAGGAGCCCTGCAAAAAACAACGCGGCGCTGCCAGAGCCAGGACTGCGGGGTGGGCACCCCAAGATGCACGGAGCTGTGAGCCCCCGTGGAGCACCTCAGGGCTGGGGGATTCGGCAGCCCCAGGAAGGAGGGGGCTCACGAGGCCACTGCCAAGGCTCGCCCGGGTCTCCGAGCCAGCTGGGTAGGGGGAAGCGGGGCAGTGAGTTTGGGCAGAGCAGCGGGCTGGGAAGGCACCCGCGGGAGCCCCCAGAGCCCAGCACCGCTCACCTCCCGGCCCGGGGGGCCCCGCTCTCCTGGCTCCCCCCGGCTGCCCTTCTGCCCCCGCAGAAATGAGTCCGAGCTCCCGTCGTAGGCACCCGTGAGCTCCTTAAGGGATGAAACCTGGGCGGGAGGAAAGAGGCACCGGTCAGGGGGCCGTGCTCCCCGGTCACGGCAGCATCCCCAGCCCCACCAAGCCGTCCCGGGTTCCTCTGGCCTCCCACCACCACCCAGCCCCCATCACCGTGTCCCCCCTCCAGCTGCAGGAGAGCCCCCAGCCTGCGTACCTTGATGCCGAGGGCTTCCAGGCTACGTTCAATGTTCTGCAATAAAAGGACATTAAAAGGAAGCTTGCGTGTGCCTGTGCCACCATCAGGGTTCTGGGGGCTTCTCCATCCCTCAGGAGCCCAGCACGTGGGTGGGGAACTCACCACTGGAGTCCCAGGGTCTCCACGGATGCCAGGTCGCCCCTATGTTTGCAGAGAGAGAGCGAGAGGGAATGAGATATATGGTGGGCAAGGCGAGCAGTGCTGATGCTGCCCTCAGTAGGTTTCAGAGTCAACGCCACAGGGTGCTGCCTAGGCAGGGGCTGCAGTTCTCTGGGGTGCTCTCAGCTCGCCAGGCTCAATGCTGGGTACTCACCGGCTCCCCTCGTGGTCCAGGCTCCCCTGTGTCCCCCTGAAATACAGCAAAGGTGTTGGGGGCAGCAGGGCCAGGCTGCCCAGCCCGGGGCCCCAAAGGACTCGGCCCCAGACCTTTTCCATGGATCAGGAACACACTTACCTTCGGTCCCGCAACCCCGCGGAGGCCCGGCGAGCCCTGGAAGACACAGAGGGGACACGATGGCACCCACGGACATGGGGCAGTGCCCCCGAGGGGGCCGTGGGGCAGGGGTCCTGCTCGCCCTGGGTCCAGTGCTGGGTGGCACCGAGGGCTTGGGGACTACTCACCTGGCCTGGGGGGCCAACCTGCCCAGGGATGCCGGGGAGGCCAGGGGGGCCAGGGGGCCCGGGCACGCCGCTGTCCCCCTGCTCGCCCTTGGCACCGCTGCGGCCCTGCCAAGAGAGCATCGTCACCCCAGGACCCGGGTGCCCGGGCACTGTCCCAGCCTGTCCCCAATGGGGACACCCCACCAGCATGCAGGGCACCGGGGGGGCCCCAGCTCCTCTGCACGGAGGTACTCACATCTCTGCCGGGGGCTCCGGCATCACCTTTGTCTCCCTAGCCAGGGGAGGGAAAAAAAAACAAAAAAATAAGACTCAGAAGGATGCTGTCCCCAGCCCCAGAGCCTGGGCAGGGAGGTGACACCGTGGGCGTGGGGACCGCGCTCCTCTGCTCCTCACCTTCCTCCCGTCTTCTCCCGGTGTCCCGTCTTCTCCCTGGAGATGGAGGCTGCGAATCAGCACCCGGCCGAGCCCAGTGCCCCTGGCACAGGGGCTGGGTGGCACAGGGACAGGCACTGGGGTCACGGCTGTGGGCTCAGAGCTCAGGGACCCCTCGCCGCACGCCTCCCTCGCCTCCGTGTCTGATTGGGGTTGTCCACCCTCGGGACCCCCGGGAAGTGCCCCGAAGCCAAGCCCCGCTCCCCCACTCACGTTCTTGCCGTTGAGGCCAGGCTTGCCGTCGTCGCCGGGTTTTCCCTGGCAGGAAGCAGAGGCAGTGAGACCCCCCCAGCACAGGCAGCCGGGGGGTCTCTGGGCCCCACTGCGGTCCCAGGGGGAGCGGGGCATGGGGCGAGACGCGTCCCCACGGCACGGGGTGGCTGGTACTCACGGGGATGCCGGGCGGTCCCAGGGGTCCCACGGCGCCAGGCGGGCCCTGCTCCCCACGCAGCCCGGGCAGCCCCTGCGGGGAAAGGAGACGGGGGGAGGCCTCTGCAGCCGGCTTTGGGAGCAGGGCCGGGGACGGTGGCACTCTGCCCGGGGCGGGGGACAGTCCCCGTGTGCTGCCCCGGATCAAGGAGCACGGGGCAGGACCTCAGTGCCTTGCAAGTGCGATGTCCCCAGCAGGAGCACAACCCAAACCCGCGCCCCCAGGAGGTACTTACGTCCCGGCCAGGGTCCCCCTGTTTCCCCGGGTCCCCCTGCAGACAAGGAGGACGTGAGGGAGAGCCCCTTCCCACGAGCATCTCCATCCCGAAGCAGAGGACATGTGGTGGGACGGTTCCACTGCCTCCTCCAGCCCCATCCCATGGCCCCCATTCCCGGTGCCCCCACCCAGGACCACGCTCACCCTCAGCCCGGTGGGGCCCGGGGGCCCGGGTTTCCCTTCCAGCCCGTTGCGGCCGTCCAGCCCCGGTGGGCCACGCTCTCCCTGTAAGACAAAAATAAAAAGACTCAGAAGGATGCTTTCCCAGCCCGAGAGCCGGGGCAGGGAGGTGCCACCATGGGCTGGAGCCACAGGGAGGGACGGGGGTGTCGCAGGGCAGCCCCCAGCCCCCTCACCTTCTCTCCTGGCAAGCCTCGGTCCCCGGGGTCACCCTACATGGTGGGAAGAGGAGAGAGTAAGCCCGTTGTCACCCCTGAGAGGGGGCTGAGCAGGGCACGGACCCCACTGTGGGGAAGGGGGCACTCACCCGCGTGCCAGGGGGGCCACGGGGACCCTCGATGCCCTGCAAGAGAGAGACACTCAGCGGTGGGGCAGGGGGAACCCCACTGCCCACCCTGCACCCCCCGGCTCTCCAGAGCATCGCTCGCCTCGCTGCCCCACACCAGGGACCCCGCACCTACCCTCTCTCCCGGCAGGCCAGGGGGGCCGGTTTCGCCCCTGGCCCCCTTCGCACCGTCCTCGCCGGGGTCCCCGGGGTCCCCCTGGCAGGGAGGACACCGTAGTTAGAGGGCACTGCCCATGGCCAGTGCAAAAGCCGCAGGTCCCGCACCAAAGTATCATGCCAAGCACCTCTCGGTGCCAGCTGTTACCTTCTCGCCCTTCTCCCCCGCTCCTCCGAGCCCCACATCAACCT
>VXAA01004408.1:132382-149909 GCA_013399115.1 Anseranas semipalmata | reverse complement strand
CCTGCGGCGGGGCCGGTTGGGACACGCTCCAGGAATGTCTCTCCCAGTGCCGGCCGCTGCCGGCTCCCCCAGCAAACCTGGGCACGGCTCTTCCACGCCGGAGGGGGCATCTCGTCGCACCCCCGCCACTCGGGCCACAACCGGAGAGCTCCCTCTCTGCCCAGAGGCTGCGGGATGAGGGATGCTCCCGGCTGCAGGGGTCACGGCCACCACGGGGGCAGCAGCAGGGGGGTCCCAGCAGCACTGGGCTGCGGGTGAAGGGCAACGGAGAAATGGCCCCGCTTGGGTTCCGTGCCAGGGCTCCCCACGGCTGCTGCGGAGGGGAAGTTTTTCCCTGCGGAAGGGAAGTTTTTCCCTGCCCGTAAACTGTTGTGTCTGGAGGCTGCAGCCCAGATGCTGCCAGCGCGGCCGCACACCAGCATCTCGCAGAGCTGCGCTGGACCACGGCCAGCCCCCGCCGCCGACGTGGACGGGGCTCGAGGAGGGAATGGTGACACCGCGGGGATGTGACCCCCCCTTGGCTGAGTCAGGAGGGATAAAGCAGCCCTGGTCAGCCTGACCGCAGAGGCGTGGGCCGTGCTGGCTCTCCGGGACAGTGAGGGAGGGGAAGCCAGGCAGCGATGGGAGCCTGCGAGGACTGAGTGCCAGTGGTGCTTTGCAACAGCGTGCTGGGAAGGGACGGTGACAATGGGGACAACGGCAGTGGGAGCTGGCCTGGGACAGGGAACCAGCTGTGTGTGGGGCAGCTGCCACACAGGGCTGGAGGGTCCCAATGTCACATGCTATCCTCATCGGCTGCATCCCACAGCAGGGCTTTGGGGGATGCCCAGAGAGGCTGTGCAGCTGCTGGGGCTGGGTGCTGGGAAGCTGGGGGGGGCACAGGGAGGTTGGGAGCAGGCAGGGGCTGAAGTGTCCCAGGAGGGTACATGCCCCGTGCTGCAGGGAGCGACCACCCACGCAGCCTGGCTCGTCCCGCAGGAATCCGGCTTGTCAGTGGCTTAGGGCACGGGCTGCTCCCCACCCTGCCGCCCCTACCCGCAGCAGGGACAGGGCTCTGCAAAGTGAGCAGGACCTGCTCGCTAGGATGGGGGTGTGGGGTGGGGTGGAAACGCAGGGACCGGGTGCAGCAAAGCTCCCCCAGCACCTCTGCGTGGAGCCGGTGCTGCCTTTCCCCGTGCCGACCGCCCCGTGGGGTGCACGTCCCCAGCCAGCCCGGCACACACGTCACTGCGTACAGCCCCAGGGTGAACACTCACACTTCTTTGTAGCAGCAGACAAATTCCCTGCCCTGGGGCCACTTCAGTACAGCTGGGATTAACGAGCTGCCAGCCAAGCCCTGGGTGCGGGGTTTGCGGGCACCCACTGGGGCGGTTTTGTGCACGAGGGGAACGTGGGGACCCATCCACGGTGCTGGAGCTGGCAGAAAAGCAGCGCTTTTCTCCCCAGATGCTCACAGAAGGAGAAAGCGAAGGCAAGCTCAGGGAGAGCCACCAGCTCCCGGCACGGGGCGTGCAGGAGCCATGGCCGCGATGCTCCGAGCGTGACTCGACACGCCGGGCGGCTGGGCCAGGCGGTGCCCGCCGGCACCGGGCTCCCGCACACGCCGGCACCACCCTGTCCGTGCTGCCGTGGGGTCCCCGGGCCAGCGTCACCGGGACACAGAGGGGAAGGGTGGCATTGCTGGGGGTGTCCCCGGGGACAGCGGGTTGGAGCCAGGCTGGGGCACCAGCTCCCGAGCCAGCAGCACCTCCGCGCCCCCTGTGTCCCATTACTGGCAGACAAGCAGCACGGGGCTGGGGCTGCTCCATCCCTCCTCCCCCAGCCCTGCAGCTGGTGCACAGGGAGACAAGAAGGCACGGCCACCTCCCCGAGCTGCCCTGCTGCCCTCTCCAAGCTCTTCCCCCTGCCGGAGCCTGGGAACCAACCCAGCACGCAGTCCCCCAGGGGCAGCTGCAGGGCCCTGGAGAGCTGGGGGGGGAGGAGAAGACCCCTGCCACGCAGCAGGGGCTCAGCAGCCGCTCGGGGGCAGGGGGATGAGCAGTGGGAAAGCAGCCGTGCCCCCGGTGCTGCCAGTGGTGCAGCAAGCAGCAGCTCATCGAGGAGGGGCTGCACAGTTTTATGGGGCTGCGAGTATTTGTTCTTCCTTTAAACAACAGCAGAGGCCTAAGGCGGTTACTGCCTGGGACCTGCTCTGGAAACAAAGAGGAGCTCAGCTCTGCTGACCAAACCCTGCTCTCCTGTATTTCCTTCCCTTTGGGACAATCCTGCTCTAATTTCCCCAGTTTGCAGTCTGGGATGCAGCTCTGAGCGCCGGGAGGACAGGGTAGTTGCTCAATGCTTCCTCTCTGCCTCTATTAAAGTGTTTCACAATCTGCACCAACACCCCACGCCCCTCTAAAAGCTAGAATTTCTGGCAACGCTGATGAAAGAGCCCCCCTCCCGCTCTGCCCAGGGCTTGGCCGCTCCTTGTGCAAGGGCCACGCCGTGCAGCGCCGCGTGTCACCCTGCGCCTGCGGTGCCCGTGGCAGACGTGCGTGGGGACACTGCAGCCCGGCAGGCAGCCACTGGCATGCGCTGGGTCAGGGGGGGACAGCACGGCCTGCACCGGGTGCAGGAGGGGGCCCTGCCCAGGACAGGGATGCAGAGAGGGGTACGCACCGCTGGGGAGCCAAGGGCACGCAGCAGCCTCCAGGGCAGGGACTTCTGTGAAGGAGACATCTCTCAACAAGTCTTGGGTTAAGGCACATGGGTAATGGCACAAGCTCCTTTACCTGCAGCGTGCCTTCCCGTACCAGTTGCACCAGTTAACAGCACTGGGCCCCCAGCAGCAACCCCATCTCCTGCAGAATGCCGTGCTTCCCACAGCAGCCACGGTCCACAGGAAGGAAGATACAGGTTGGGAGAGCAAAGAACCGGGCAGCCCAGCGGCTGGACGATGGAGGCTGCGGGAGGGACGGGAGCACCCCTGCCTGTGGGGCCGCAGCCTGGGCGCGGGGGAACTGTTCTGCGGAGGGATTTGTGCAGCTCACGAGACCAGACTTGTCCTCGGCGCTCTCCCCCGAGAGGCTGTGCCATTGCTCCTTCGGCTCTTTGGCTGGGTGCCCGACTCCAGAAGAAAAGAATAAAAAGGACAAAACATCCGCCCTGCCCCGCCAGGGTGAATCGCTGTCTGTCACCATGGGAACTCCTCCCCTGTGCAGACCCATCCGAGATGACTTCATATCTCCACCGAGCAGGAGGGCTGCGTCACCAGGACGGCACGGGGCGGCCGTCCACGCGTCTCACGCAAGGACCTCCGCAGGCCCGGCGGAGGACACGCGCGGGATGCTGCAGAGCTCCCGCGGGAAGGCTGGCTGGCTCGGTGACCATCCCGCAGAGGACATGGGTAAGGTCTGCATCCAAGCGGGTCAACCCCAGAGGAACAACTGGGGGCTGTCAGAGCTCCAGCTCCTTGCAGAAAACATTCCTCCAGCACCTCTGCGTCCCTCCTCGTGTCCACCTGAAGGATGGAAGAGCATCCTGCCTCCTGGCCCCCCACCAGCCCGGGACCCTCAGCCCTCCCTGTCCTCCCCAGCAAAGCGGGGCCAAGTTCACCTGTGAGTCACCGCCGCGCGTGCGAGGCAGTAACGGGAGATATTTGTGTTCCCATGTCATAGGGGCTCCTGCCAAGCACGGCGAGGATGGAACGTCTGTAAACAGAGCAGGGGAAGCGGGAGAGCCACAACGGAGCACAGCTGGAGGCAGGGGGGACCTTCAGCCTTGCTGCAGTCGGTGCGGGGAGAAGGGGTGGAAGTGCAGAGCTGCCACGTGGAGCCCGGGCGCAGGACACACGTGGGGCTGGAGCACACTTACCGGGCGCCTCTTCCTGGAAGTCTCCTTGGCACGCCAGGGCAATCCTCCACACCAGACGAGCCGAGGCAGCAGCTCTCCGCAGACACACAGCTGCTGGGCTCTGCCTGCCGCTCCAGTTCCCAGAGTCACCGTTGCCTGTCCTTGACCATTTCCCTGCCCCACGGCACAGCCAGCTTTCCTGCTCCAGCCCTGCTGCCCTCCCAGTGCCAGCTCTCATCCAGGCACGCTGGCTGGGCCTCCGCTTCCCCAAGCCTCCCCCGGGGAGGCCCAGCGATACCTGCCATGTCCAAGGGCAATCATCACCTCACAGTTCCCTGTACCTGGAGCCTTCCTCCAGGTCTGATGGGCAGCACGAAGTCCACTTCTTGATCGCTATGATCGCACTCAAGAGCTATGTGATCTAAACGGGGAGGTCACAGTTTTGGTGTATATGAATCTGTGCACGGCTAAGTAGTACACCGAGATCAGAATATCAGTTTTCTGAAGCTGAATATACATTAAATCCTAAATCTCAAAGCAACATAACTGTAATTCCCTAGGTGAATCCTCATTACTCAAATGAAGAAGAAAAAATCCCCCCCCTCCACCCGCCCCCAAAAGCGTCAACTCACTCTTAAGGAAATGTGCTGCTTATCCCTTATTTGTTACATTTAGGTTTGCAGCTTTATCCGAGTGCCTCCCTGGACCACAAGTTACACATAAGTCAGAGACAGCGCCCAGCACTGTGCCTGTTTTACAAACACTTTGCCCGCCTGAATCACCGTGTGCTGAGGGCACTGCTCCCAGAGCAGCTCTGTTTGCACATCACGCTTTGAACGTCAGTAT
Organism: Anseranas semipalmata; assembly: GCA_013399115.1. Taxonomy (NCBI): domain Eukaryota; kingdom Metazoa; phylum Chordata; class Aves; order Anseriformes; family Anseranatidae; genus Anseranas; species Anseranas semipalmata. Next base: position 145,232 of record VXAA01004408.1, on the reverse strand, counting down.
CCCCACGGACATCTGGGCAAAGCAGTGCCCGGACAAGCTGAAGGCTCAGTGTTCCACTGGAGGTTCCTGGCGAAACTAGGAGCAGCACTCGAGTATTTGGGCTCCTGTTTTCAATATCTTAATTACATAATTAGCCTCGCTCAAATCAGGTCATGTGGCATTCGATCCAACTTCCTTTGCTGTCCTCGTGTGGTCTGTGCTATGTAATTCTCAAGCCAAAATAGCGTACAGAGCCTTAAATAACTCAAGAGCATGCGAGAGGCTCAGCAAGCATGCAGGAGGCTCAGCGAGCGGCTCTGACGGGCGATTCAGCGCATCTAGAAAATGCGCATGGGAATGGAGCCGGAAAGATGAGACTTGCATGGAAAAGTGAGAACCACTGACCCTCTTTGGGTGGCGTGTGGGGTAAGGCAGCTTTTAATGAGGACGTCCAGGGCTCAGGTTCATCCCCTTCTGCACAGGCTGTTGAAGAAAGAGCTGAGACAATGAAGACCAGTCCCGTCACTGTGCCCCACTCAATCTCATACCCGTCTGGGATGGCTGGAGCTGGCAGTCAGGCCTGGATGGGCCCTTTGTCCGTTTCTTTTCCAAGCAATGAATACACTAAAGCTTTAGATGAGCTGTTTCCATACTGGCTTTCTGGATACGCATCCAGATACCGCTGCCCACTGCTACTCTCTCCTGGCATGCAAAGTCCCATGTCGCACAGAGGGGCAAGGTGACGGACAGGAGGCCCGGGCAGGCCAAGCCGGCAAGTCTGCCGTGCCCCAGGTACCGCCCTCGCCCCAGTAACCCTGAACTGTGCAGCGGTGATGCTTCGTCGTAAGGAAAACTCAGCCTTCCTCTGAGCAAACCGCATCATACAGGGGCTGTCTTGGGGAAAAGATCCCTGGTCGCAGCCATGCCAATGCCTCGGTTCCATCCCTGCACCGAGGGGTTCAAGCAGGACGAGGATCTGGCAGCACAAAGCACCAGCAGAGCTGCACTTCTACCCTGTCTTCTAAACCCTGTTCACCTATTGCACCCACAGCAATTTTCCACTGGCCTCAGCAGGAGAGCTGGTACAGAACCAGGCCTGGAGGGCTGAGGGCTCTCCTCCCAAAAGCTCGCTGGCACTGAAGAGAGGCATGGCTCCAAGCCTCTCATTTGCGTGAAAGCCTCTCTGCAGCTCCCTGGTTCCCCGAGGACAGGCTTGGCTCAGCACCTATGATTAGTATCAACTGTACTTTCCAAGGGGGGGCTAATTAGTTCAGGTGAGGCAACTACTGACAATTGGCTGCTGTGGCCAATCTCTTGGCAAGCGCCCGAATCCCAAACAAGCAGCTCACATATCAAAGGGGCTGCCTGCTCCACAGGCAGATCCACCCTGCACATCTGCCCCTGCCCCGCAACCCGCTGCTGGGGGAATCGATAGCTCTTCCTGCTGGAGACCAGCGAGACCTGGAGCACTGAGCGCAACTCCCTACCAAGTGCTCCCCATTTTCGCTACTGGATTTTATGCTCTTGGAAGAGCTCTGCGTGGTAGAAAGTCACTGAAATACCGTGCAGGTGGCTTTACAGAGCCTTGGATAGGGTGCACACGCACAAAGCAATGCACAGCATCCTCCTTTCCAAATCTTCCTCTCCTCCAGCCAAGAGAGGGAGAGCCAAGGTGTCAGGGAGGGAAAGCAATTGCCTAGAGGTAGGCGGAGGGTGTAAGCTTCAAAGAGGGAACTTTACAGGGAAAGGATAAGACAGTTAACACTGTGCAAAAGGGGAGGGAGCAAAGGCCAATTCATACACCAAACTAAGTTCATCAGCACAGTCTAATGGGATCCCAACTAACCTTCCAAGTGAAGTAGCAAAATAAAACACTTAAGCCATTGAAAACTAGACTGGTCAAAGAGCCCCGCTGAACAATCCTTCATTGTCCAGGCAGCCAGGAAACAGATTTATTAGGTCACCCAGGCCATCTCTAGTTTCAGTGAAATTGCCCTGTTCTAGGGATGGTTCCAACTCCCTCCTTTGGCACTGCCACTGTCCTTCGCTTGGCAGCGGAAACCACAGGAAAGGGAGGGGAGAGCTCCAGCAAAGGATCTCACTTTTTCAAGGTTCAGGAAAAGCATTTAGGTAAGACACTTCCATCGTGCCAGACGTTTCCCAGTTTGGATCCCCTTGGACTGAGGCTGCTCTGATGGAGGAACAAAACCACACACCTACGGCTCAAACAGCGAGAGACCTGCCAACTAGATTAGAGCTTCACTTCCTCCAGCACTGAGGGATTCAGCTGCCAAATGCCTGACGACTCTGCACGAACTCCAGTTTATGCTTCCCAAGCCCCTCAGTAAGGCTCAGCATAAGGGTATCTTTGCCAAGCAGTAATACACGAGACTCCTGAATGGGTTTCCCCTCCTCACCTTCCAGATCTCCACTCTGGCTGCTTACAAAGGTTGTTTACCAAGTAAAAATATCACCTGTGTGGTATCGCAAACCTTGCGCTTCTTAAAGTTGGTGCGACGCCCATGTTTCTGGAAGCACAGACTTCCACAGCACCCAAACACAACAGGCACTGCAAGGCAACGTGCCACGGGAACTGCAGCCAGAAGATGCCAACAAACGTGAGGGCACAGCACTGCTCAGCCATCAACTCCCAGCTGCCAGCGGACACCCAACAGCACGCTGCACGTTGCTCACCAGGGCACAGTTCCTAGTCTAGATCAGCCCAGATACTCAGATTTCTGCATGGATAAAAGCATCTAAAAAATACCTTCCAGTGCTGCATAACCCAGCCACCCTTGCAGAGCTGCAGCCTCTGGGTGTTAGTCCTCGCTGAAGCGCCGGGAGCACACTGCTCAGCGCAGCCAGCCTGCCTCTTCTGCACAGAAACCAAGCAGTCTGCAAAGCAACAGTTGCAGAGGGGGTGGAATCTGTTCCTCGGTACAAAGTAGTTCAGGAGGGGCTGGGGCACTATTCAAGGAAAACAACCATTCCCCAGAAGATACCTCCAGAGAAGAAAACTTGTAGGAAATGCTGAAGCACGGATGTATGCCTTCCTTTCCTTGCATTTCTCACCAGTTGTAAAGCACCCTGGAAGCTCACTGAGGAGTAAAAATATATCTAGCAATGGAAGACAGGAGGATTACAGCCTAATTGCAATCACAAAACCAAGACAGAATCATTTACTGGTTCCACGAGGCTTAAGGCGTAAGTGAGCTTGTTTAGTTTTTCAGCCCTCAGTGCACTTATAACGAGCCAGAGCTTGCGACGACAGTTAAATCCAAATTGCATCAAGAACGTTTAACAGTTTCAAACTTGTCTAGTATACGCAATGAGTTCAGACACACCGGCTCTCTCATCAAGAATCCAGATTCAGCACAAATGATTTAGTACACTGGATTAGTCTCAAGTGTAATGACTAACTCTTAGAAACTTTTACACTATTTTTAAATCCCACTTGTCAGGGCAGCACCTGGAAATTAAATGAGAATCCCTGGGAGATTTATTCCAAAGACGAGAACTAAAGAGGAGCACCTCACAGCTTCCCACTGTAGCAGTGACAGGCTAGTGCCACCTGGTGGGAAGCTTTTCTCCAAATTCCTTGCTCCGTTTCATCCTTTCAGTTCCATGTTCCAGCTTCCCGGAGGCAAGCCATGGGAGCACCCACCAGAACACCACCAGACAAAGCAGAAAGGGCTGGGTAGCTCTTTCAACTATTCAAACTTAGAGATTATCTTCCAGACATAGGACAGGTCACTCTGTACTTCAGTTGACAGCTTCCTAGCTATCGCACAGGTGGGACTGACTGGATGGATGGCAGCTCATCTGTAGGAGGAGTGTGTAGACAAACACCAACAAGCTCCACAACAGTCCCTGCTTGTCACTGAGCTGGCTTACAGCTAACCAAGAAGCTTAAGATGAGAGGTACCATATCCCAGTATAGGCTCTGGAAAGGCGTCTGTCTAGCAACAGCTGCAGCTCCTCACAATGTCCTGACGCTGCTAGAGATAGCTGCCCCAATTGCACTGCGGCAGTATCAGGAAATCAGCAGTATCAGGCTGATCACCTTCACCCATTTAAACAGGTGGCGGGAGCTCCAGTGGCCAGTTTTGCCTGAAACTGATCAAGGATAGAGGCATTACACAAACTGCCCCTTCTGGAGGGAAACCCCAGGGACAGGAAGAGGGCAACCTTTCTGTAGATACATTCTGATCTCCTTGACAAGCAGTAAGGAGAGCACAGAGGCCCTCTCAGATGAGGGCCCTCCATTCTCAGGTCTGCACAAACAGGAATACTACAACCCCAGTTAGACCATGCTGCCGCCCCACAAAAGGGCACAGAGGAACTGGCCAGAGCTACCCCAGCAGCCTCATACCGAGGAGAAGAGTTCCTTCCAGCCTAAAGACAAGACCGTTGGCCTGGCAGGACAGTGCCAGCTCAGGACAGAGGAGGGAGGGGCTGCAGACAGGTTTCTAGCATGAGCCCTGACAAACCATGACTTACTGGTCCAGTACCTCACCAGTTTGGCAAAATTAACAATGCTTACACGTGCAACCCAGCAAGACATGGTCAACACCCAGCAGAGCCAACTCCACGTTGGATGTATTTTTTTTTTTATTATACATTTAACATGGAGAAGACAGCCGTTTTAATGCGACTCCTCCTTGTCCCAGAATACAAGACATTCAGAGTCACAGACAACCATGGGAGCCCTGTCACAGTCCAGAGCTTCAGTATTTCCATCCAGCAGGTAGACGTCCTAGAAACGGATCCAGTACATGGCACTGCGGATACGGTTGTAATCCAAGAGCTGTTCAATGGGACCTGAGTGAGCAGAACAAGTTAGTCACTGGAGTTGTAGTTAAAATCACTGTGTGATTTCCCATGATTGCAAAGCAGATGGTGGCAGAGCGGACTGTGCTCACAATGCAGAGCAGCTATGCGCAAAAACAGGCAACTTCAGCTCAAATCTTTATCAGGAAAACTGGCAGATGCCATCTCCTGACAGGGAAACTGTTACTTCTTTCCTCAGAATAGGTTGTTTTCTCATTGTCCTCCACAATGCTCAGTACAGCTTCACATACAGGTACGAAATAAAGGGAGCCAGCCACAAAGTCACAGTGATTTTGGCTAATTCATTCCAACTTCCTGTTTGAAAACCCTCTCCCTTTTGAAAACCCTCTCCGTTTTGCACTGCTCTGCTTTGAAGGCCCAGAGGAAGCAGCTGCATGGAGGAGGGGAATCCACAACACACAGGGAGGAGGAGGCAGCAGAGCGGAGCTGAGCTGCTCAGGCAGGTTTTCTGAGAGGAATTTGTCCTTGGCCAGACAGACATGCCAGAGCAGCACAAGAGAATCAGGCCCCTTCACTTCCCTTACATAAACCACCATGACCCCAGGGTAAGGACACCTGGCAGATACCACCAGGCCCACACCCAGCTATGGGACTCCCAGTCTTAGTCACAGCCCCACAGCAAGCAGAGGTGGGAGGACAGCCAGCAGCTCACTGCCACTGCATCTCCATCACCTGCAGGTTTGATCTCCTGGCAAACATGCTTTGGCACACCTAATGTTCAGATGTAGGAGGGTAACAGCAAAGAACCAGAGTGGTTAAGAGGCCAGAACAGACATGTAAGAAGTGCCTGTACCTCGCTTCCACTCAGCTCTTGACCACCTCTTGTTTTTTGAGCTATCATGTACTAATTGCCTAGTCACTTACCAACTGCTGCAAGCGCTGGGCATTTGTCATAGATGTACTTGCTGCAGACCTCCCTCACCATTCTTGCATCAACAGCCTAATGAGTAACAAACAAGTGATTAATGACTTACATTTCTCAAAAGTTGGAAGTTACTATTGGCATTACATATGAAGATCATTAAAAACATGCTGTCAGACTCTTGGGGGCCAACAGTCCAGCCCTTGTCTGCAAGGATGGCTCATGTTCTACACAGTGCATTCCTCAGAGTACAGAAGATATGGCAGTCCAAAATCTGAAGCTTTCCAAGAGATACAATGGCTGCAGAATTATACAAACTAGATGGTGGCTGCATCTAGGGGAGCTGCTAAAGGAATTTCAAGTTGTGCTGTTTAACATAGCCTTATGCCCCCTTTCTGGTATAGACTGGAACCAGCCACAGGGAAAGAGGATACACCAAGTCTATGCCAGCTATTCTAATGTACTCCTGTCAGCGTCAGTGACCTGAGTGCCTGGGCCCCAGGCAGCTTGACTGAGGGAGAAGCAAGCCTCACATTACTGTGGCAAACTAAGGCCAGAAAACGGCAATGCCAAGTGTGCTCAGGACACCCAAGCAAAACAAATGGATACCTACAGAAATCCTGGCATCCCATTCCTCCAGAGGGATACGGCGTCCATAGTTTAACAGATGGCTTCCAATAGTTTCACACACTGGAGTAGTACCTAGATGTTGAAGATATCACACTGTCAGCAAAGTAGAAAGGCTTCCCAAATTTCACAGACTGATCATCCGTCAAAGCAGACAGAAGCAACTCTAGCCAGGTTCTAATGAAGTCCTGGTCATAGTTACCACACTGAGCAGCTCCAGCAATACAAGCATTCTCCCTGGTCTCCAAAGTGTTACTGTCAAGGCAGACCAGCTTGAGGATCTCAATTCTAAGTTTACCAAGCAGCGTGATTATTCACTTGCAGCAAGAAAATGACTAGAAATTTACAGAGTTGGAGCTAGCCTGGAACAGGCTGTGATCAGCTACTTTGACAACACAGGAGGAAGAACAGAGAGCAGAGGAAAGGGAATTTGCCCAGCATCTGCCAGCAGTACTGTAACACCTAGCAGAGCTCCTTCTTCCCACTACAGACATAAGTGGTTAAGCCTCTGAAAGCTGCAAAATGGTCAATCTATAAACCAGAACATACCATCCAGTTGAGCCACCATGGTGTTTCGGAGATAGTTCTTGGCTCTCTTCACCTCTGACTCCGTGGCACTAGTGCACAGACGCATCCTGCAGAATAGATGGGATGACCACCAAAGCTGTTAAAGATGTTTGTCTACTCAGACAGAAAGTGCATTCCTCCCTTTGCCGAGCCTCTGCAGAAATAAGCTATTAACATCACTTGTCTTGCAGGCCTGAGATTCATTCCTGACCACCGCAGAGTAGCTAAGAACTGGGGAGCAATGAACAGCAGGAGGCAAGAGAAAGAGCTCAAGCTCACAGTCAGGGAACATCAGCCAGCAGTTTACATGCTGAGTTACACTCACAAAGGTCTAAACAGCCCTAGTGCTGACTCTAACTTGCCCATCAGGCACATCGGCAAGTGGTCTGTGGTATGCTATCACAAGAGAAGAAAGGAGTGTCAGCTATTCCCACACACGGCAAGCTGCTATGGAAACTGATGCTGAAAGAACGAGACAGTTCTACAGAGTCTGTTTGGACTCCAGCTGTTAAATCCCTTCCTCCCCTGCCAACTGCAACGTCTCTGGGGCAAGGGCTAACTCCATCTGCTCCATACACAGCACGGCACGGCTCGGCTCTGAATCTCAGATGTAGCCTTGAACCATTACTGGGATATACGTGCATAGAGCAAGACCAGCAGAAGGCCCCTGAACACTGGCACGACTCCAGCAGCAGGGCACACATCAGTCACAACACAACCGTTTGGGAGGCAGGAACTCTGCCAGCTTTCCTCAAACTTAACAGGACAATGGAGATATGTCTGTTAGGCACCTAGGAGAGCCTTGTCTCTAAGGAATGGTCTCACTTGGATATAAAGAACCAAAGCCTTAGTGTTAGTATGTGGAAACCATGAGCCAAAGACCGGAAGAATCCTAGGGGATCAAAATAGCTCCTCAAAAGCCACATCCCGACACAATTACAGAAACCACTGACAGGATCACTTAACCAGAATGTGAGTTATTAAGACATTTATACAGACACAGCACTCTGAAGACCTAACATTGCCTCCACCAGCTCAGTCTCCTACGAGAACAACAGACCTTACATAGAAACTTTTGCCAAAGCTGTACTTACCACTCGCCCTGAGCACAAAACATCATATCGTCTACGGACAGAGGATCAGAAACAAAATGGAAACCGAAGAGGCCAGTATCAGAGTAGGAAGTGTTGAACGTCTGGAAACTGTGGCAGAGTTTATGCTCCACAGCAAGTGCAGCTAGCCTGCTGGACTGATTCTGTAAATAAGGAGATACCATCAGCCATTTCAATCTGACAGCTTCCTCAGAGCTCAAATTCTTTCCAAATGAGCTGTTTTCACAGAGACCGCAGACAAGACGGAGCGTAACGCTTTTCAAAGGAGAGCTTAATTTAGGCCCTTCAGGTGGTCAACAGATGAGAGTCACAGTTGGAAAAGTCACACACAATGGCCTAAGACTCCATACAGCAAAATCATTTCCCTTCCCAGCAGCAGATGAGGAGCTGGTGTACATACCAGCGTAGGAGTGGGAGAATATGGCAAGTACAAGGTCTCTCAGCAGGGGTTAGCATAGTTATGCAGGCAAGACAAGTTATAGGCAAGAATAGATGTAATTTTGGGATTTTAAACAAGTTCCAGCTGCTTTTTAGTTGCAAGGCAATCTTGCATCATGAGACTACAGACTACTTTGTCCTGCGTCCATCACCATCCCCCCTGAGCGGTCAGTTCATGAAGGCAGGAAAAGCTGCTGAGAATTCATCACCTAAATTTCTTCCAAACTTAGCAGAGAAGGCTCAACTCATCTCCCAGCATCACATCTCAAGAACTGTTCTGGATTAGCCTCGACTATACTTCTATCCTATTTTCCAGATTCCTGATCACTTCACAGTTGGAAGCTAACCACAACAGCCTCCCACAAAGCACATTCACCCAGGGTCTCCATAATATTTCACAGTAAAAGGCTCCAGGCTCTCCCTATCACGTTCCCGGGTCTCTTACCTTGCCACCTCCAAACGTGCGGTCATAGCGTCCAATGATAGCATTAGCCACATGGAGGACTACGTTGTCTGGATCAGCCCATCCTGGCCCCTCCACGGCAAGAGCAACATGGGCAACGGGCAGAGCATCATCTCTGGCACGGATCTATAAAGTCAGCAAGGAGCAGGGGAGAACTGAATGAGCACTGTGGCTTTGTCTGCAGTCTGCTGCAATGCCAGGTTGAGAAATTGGAGGACTTGATATTATCCCAGTGAAATAAAATCATCTCAGGCACTACTGAGCACAAACCAGTTGCTCTGGTATGAGTTTTAAAGGAGATGATGTGAGCAATAGCTTCACATTCCTAATAGAATTTGTTCCTATCTAAAACCCGACACGTTGTGGCAATAAGCCTAAAGAACAGAACATGAGGGCACTACCAAGATACTGTGTTATCAGCTTCTGAGATACCTGAACAAATTTTTCTTCTCAGAAGCAACCATAGCTAGTTTCACACTCATTCAACAGTTTGGCAACAGCTGTTTGTTTTGTTTGGGATCAAAACAACTTTACCTCGCTCCCTGTGAAACGACAGCGTGGCAGAAGAGGCACAGCATCCTCTTTGTACGTAAAGGGCACTCCACTGAAGTGCTGCCTAGCTGCATCTACCAGCTCCTTGTGGGAAATACCTGGCAACAGAAATGAGACAAGTTTACAGTCTTAAACAGCTCCACTTAAAAAAAAATCATCTTATTTTAAGTTAGAGACGTGTGACAGGGGTTTGATCACCAGCTTGAAAAGACCCAGGTTTCCCAGAGTCACAAGGGTCTAGGACTTACCTCCAGCAGCTGCCAGGACCATACGAGGTGCCTTGAAGTGAGTATCAACATACGAAGCTAGATCTGCTCGAGTCAGATGCCTAGAAAGCACACAGAGAGACCTAATATATCAGCTTCTCAGAGTTGGAGAGATAAGAGACTTAGTTCATAGTGCAGAGACAGCAGGGATGTTGTCGATTCTGTTCCTTATGGGGTAACAATACTTTTCAGAAGCATAACTGCACTGCCTGTTTTCCCTGTGCTCTAATTCCAGAACACAGAGAATGGAAACAGACATGGAAAAAAGGAGAGTTAAGGCCAGAGTTCAAATGCAGACTAGAGAGTGCTGACCCCTGGTCACTGGGCTACCAACACCCTAACAGGTGTGTATGCTCAAGGCCACTGCTTTAATGAGCATCCCTAGCTCTTAATCTCTCTAAAGGTGTCAAACTGACAAGTATGGGAAGAGGTTCAGCCGGGCCCTACCAGCATCAGATCTTGCATGAAAACAAATTCTACAGAAGAATGCGTGCAGCGTTGCACTTTCACCAGCACCAAGGGGGAAAACACAGTCCAGACACAATGAGGAGCCCATGGGCACAGATCAGCTCTGTGTACAGCACCATTTGTTCCTTGCACACACCCTGGACTGGTTTCCTTGCGCAGCCACCACTACTGAGAAGCAGGAGTCATGCACCCCAAGGACTGAACCCACAAGATAGGTTGTGCATCCAGTCTATTGCTCACTTGATGTTCTCCGTGGTCCCCTCGACGGTGCGGGCCAGTGCAGTGCCCTGGAAAGCAGTGGCGTGAAGGTAATCAAAGGTAACATCTGTCAAGTTGGTGTCGATTTCTTTCAGCTCCTGAAGGATGACGCCACGTTCCTTCTCGATCTGAGACTCCTCCAGTGCACAGTTGTGCACAATGTCAGCCAGAAGCTCCACCACTGCAACACATTTGCTACATTAGCAATCCTGCCGCCTGACTGCTACCCAGTGCTGCTGAAAGGAGAAAAGACAGGCAGGCAGCAGGGACACAACCGTGCTGGGGTGCGGACACAACATAACAGATGTGAGCATTCCCTGATCAACTGTTAGAAAGTAAGCTGGTGGGGGAGAAACACAAGGACGCACGCTTGCTTTACCCTTAGCCTCCTTAACTCTGCCCACTGGCCATCCTACCTTTGGGCATGTCCTTGGACAAGGCTTTTATGTAATAGGCAGTCTGCTCACGCGAGGTGTACCCGTTAAGGTGAGCACCCATACTCTCCACTTCCTTCTCAAAGGTAGCACAAGGACGCTTCTTTGTGCCCTAAAAGAAAGCAGAAATACACAATCATGAAATGAACAGATTTCCTCCGGGGCAGAATTAAAGCAGTAAAAAGAACAATAAAGACCTAAAACAATAAAACCTGTCATTTGATTCATAAAAGCCTAGAGCTAGCGCGGAAAGCAAGAGATTTAGAACTTGGCTTATTTACTCTAGCTAAAGAAAGGGTGAAATGTATTTTGAAACACCAGTTGAAACCCAACAAGGGAAGGAGAAGACCTAAGCTAAGGTACAACAGTGGCTGAAGCTCACATCAGTGCAGGTAAACCAAGAACAAGCCAACACCAAAAATAAAAAGCAGGTTTCTAGCCATCCAAGCAGAAATATTCTGAAGAAGCCAGAACAGGAGCAGAAAATGACTTCTACAGTAAGCTCATCCCTTAAGGAGCAAACCAGATGCTGCAGCTGCCTGTGATGGCGTGGGCTGGACTTGAGTCAGCAAGTCCCAGGTTTAGATGCCTTTTGTCCTAGGCCTGTTCAGCAGACACGTTATTAGCAAAGTAAGAGATGTAGTCTCCAAACTTTGCCGATCCACTAACAAAAGCAAAGACAAATAAATGGCAATAAGGAAATGCTGATTTCAGCTCTGCCTGGTACCCTGAAGAGTCTTATGAGTGTGCTAGATAGCAACTTGGATAGTCAGGAACCACAGCATCAGAGACTCAGTCTGACTTGTTACTCACAATTTTTTTCCTTTAAGCTGGGAAATACCAACCAATAAATAAGAGTTGCCTTAATTCATGTATGCTCGCAAGTTGCCCCACATTCAAACAAAGAGCACCATATAGACTAGGTAACTTTTTAAAGTTTATTTTTATACTATATGCAAAGTCTCTAAGATTCAGACAAACAGATTTACAGCTTCTTTTAACACCTACAGCCTCCAAAGCAAGAGCAAGAGCTTTGGAGGTATAATACGTCAGTATTAATATGTCAGCAAACGTCTAGAACATTGTCTCCGAGCAGTCCTATGCCAGACCTAGCACACTGCCTTACCTTAAATGCCAGATGTTCCACGAAGTAACCGGCCCCATTGTTCTTCTCATTTTCATAGCGGCTCCCCACCCCAATCCACACGCCAACCTAACAGCAAAGGCATCAAGCACACATATTAGAAGAGAAAACAAACAGCATGTTTGAGCCTCACACCATAAATGTAACAGGAGGGAAAAGAAGTCCACCCCCCTAGTAGCACCAAAATAGTAACAAGTACCAGCAACTGTTTCCAGTGCACATTTAGGCTTAAAATAATAATAATAATAATAATTCATACTTTTACCAAAACTATAACTACTTCTGGTCACTTACTGCTTACATATGAGACTATCTCCACATAAAAACTGTGGAGCTGAGGAAACCGGCAGAGCATGAAAGCTTGACTACAGACTTCTACAAAGCCAGGCTGGGTTTTGTAGTGCTACGTCACTATGGCCAATTAACAAAGAGAACTGGGATGGTCTCCATCAGAAACTTGAGTTCAAATGCTGATTTATCACTTTTGGAAAATCTGTGACAGACTAGGCAAAGCTGACCGTTCCAAGTAAATCCTTAGCTTATCTTAGGCTTACCGTACATGTGGGCTGACTGGACTCCTCTGAAGCTACACGGAGACCGTTGTCCAGAGTGGTGACTTGCGTCTCAGGAATATTATGCAGTGTCTGCGCGTAGGTGGCAGCACCCCGGTTCCTTGTCAGAGTCAGTAAGGCTGCCTAAAGGAGAGGCTGGCATCAGGGACAGCCGCTCTCCTCCGTGAAGCGGCCCCGCGGGACGCAGCTGGGTGAGGACGCCCCTGCTGCAAACCCTGCGCCTCGCACCCGCCTTTACCTGCCGGGGCCCGGCAGGC
>VXAA01004408.1:97463-132024 GCA_013399115.1 Anseranas semipalmata | reverse complement strand
GGGGGGGGACATGGCGACGGGGACCGGGACGAGGGCAGGGACCCGGGCACGAGGGCAGGGACCCGGGGACGAGGGCAGGGACCCGGGGCCGCGGGTGCGGTCCCCGCCCGGAGCGCGTCTGGGAGACAGCAGGCTGAGCAGGGCCGGGGGGACGCGGTGGCTGCGGGTCAGCCTGGGGGCCGCCCGCAGGGAGACATCCCACGGAGACGGTGCTGGCTGCGGGCGCCTTTATTGAGCGAAACGCGATAAAATGGAGCCGTGGCCACGGGGCCCTGGCCACGACGACAGCCCGCTGCCGGGTGCGGGGCCCCTGGGTTCGCCCTGGCTGCTGGGGGCTCCCTGCTGCCCCCCCTGCAGCAAGCCGAGCCCACGGGACAGGCCGGTGCCGGGCACCCCTCGGTGTCACGGGCACCCCTCGGTGCCACGTCCCGTGCCGGTGCCAGGCCCTGGGGCAGGGGCAGCTCACGGCCGGACAGGTCCCCAGCGCCCGGAGGGGCGGGCAGGGGCGCGAGGTCTCCAGGCGCCAGGGCAGGTGAGCGGCGAAGCCTCCCCAGCGGCGTGGGCACGCTGGCCCTGCTCCTCGAGGAGCCGTCTCCTCTCGCAGGGCTACATTTTGGTGCTGAGAGGCGCCTGAGGGGACAGAGAGGAAGGCGTCGGGTTGGCTGTCCTTGTCTGTGGCAGCCGTGGGGATGGCGAGGCCAGGTGCTTACCGGGGCCGCGTGCCGCTCCCCACCGAGGTGGACCACGGCATCGTGCACCGAGGGGAAGAAGCAGTGCTTGGTGATGGTTGAGCTGAAGAAGTTGCCTCGCTCCAGCTGGGCGAGAACGGACGCTGTGCAGAAGGAGAAGCACACAAAGCTATGGCACCCAGCCAAGCCCTCCAACACACCCCCCCGAACACTGTGAGGGACACTGGGGATCGAGTGTCACCAGCGGCTGCGGAGCTCAGACTGCATCCTCAGGGCAACCTGCAGCCGGTGGGGACCGCCTGGGGAAGTGGCACCCCACGGTGTGGCTCTGCAGCTGCTGCCCCCGGGAAAGCCTGGGGATGGGGACACCACAGAGGGCACAGAAGCCCTGTGGCCAGCGGCTGTGTCCCAAAGGGGTGGCCGTGCCCAGCAGGGGCTGACAGCTCTGCAGTGTCTCCTCACCCGGGCAGCTGGCAACAAAGACATCCACTTCTATTTCACGGAAATCCCTGAAGATCTGCAAGTGGCAGAAAACATGTCAGGGAAAAGGGACGGGCCAGCTGCCATCCAGCCGCCCTGCACCAGCGCTGGGGACGCCCTCGCCCCTTACATTCTTTAGGATCTTGATGGAGACGGTGTCCACAAAGTTGATGGGGCTGAAGTCCAGGATGACGGCATGGAAGTCAGGCTGGGGCAGCCCCAGGGAGCGCAGGGTGGGCTCAGCGGGCGCGCCGCCCTCCTCCCCGCTCAGCTCGATCACCGCAACACCCGGCCCGTTGCACTCAGCCTCCATGTCCTGCAGGGAGGGAGGGAGACCCGGCTTCACCATGGGGGTGCTGGTGGCACCCTGGGCCAGGCCGGCAGAGTTGTGTCCCCCGGGGCCCTGGGTTTGTCCTGCCCTATAGCACGATGGGGTTTGGAGAGGCTCTGGCTGCGTTAGGGCGGCAGGTGACCCCAGGAGCGGGCACCTTGCTCACACCCACGCCCCACTTCTGGGTTCTTTCCCAGTCTGCTGGCACCTCGGGGGCTCTCCCTAATGACTTTCTCCGGAAGTGGCCTCATTAGCCTGCTGGCCCTGGTCAGCCTTTGCTCTCATGCTTAATTTTGATGATTAACTTGCCAGACTGCTAATGACTCACCGGCTCCACCACCTAATCATTAATGACTGTAGCCTCCCCTGTCAACCTTGGAGGTGACGCTGGTGGCCCGGGTCTGTGCCAGCACCTCTCCTCGCCCAGTGGCCGTAGACTGAACCAGGAACCCCATGGATCACCGAGCATGGGCAGGAGGGCCAGGGCCGGGCAGATTGGCGCTGTGGGATGGCACCAGAGGAGTGCACTGGGGGAGGCAGGGAAGACCCCCATGGCAGGGAAGCACCTTTTTCCTCTTTGCCTTCTCCTTCTCTGCCTTTTTCTGCTGTTTCTTCAGTTTCTTGAGTGCCTTCTTCTTCTTCTCAATCAGGCGATCCACATCGATACCGCTCTGCAAAACCGTACAGCCCCATGGCCCCGGTGCCAGCACGAGAGGCAGAGCCCGAGGGGCTCGGGAAGTGCCGGGGGGGCTCTGCCCTACTCTCCCCACCAGGGCGATGCTGGGGCCCCAGCTGTGGCAGTGGGAGAAGGACCCCACACCGCTGCCGAGCCGGCCCTGATGCCCGGGACCGCATCCCCCCCATCAGGGCTGCGGGGACGTGGGGTTGTGCCCTGCCTGTGGTGCCCAGGTCTCCTACCTTCTTCTTCAGCGCCTCGGCATACATCTCCACGTTGGCAAAATAGATGGTGGAGGAGGAGCGGAAGATCTTCACGCCAGGGACCTCCTGTGCCTGAGGACGGATGGGGAGGGCGTGCTACCCTGGGGACAGAGATGTGCCCCTTCTCACCCTCCCTCAAAATGCCCCCCACTCTTCACCCCAACATAAAGCCCCCGGGAGTGCTTCAAACCACCCCTGCCTCCTGCGGGCGCCTCTTCTCCCACCACCCCGGCACCTCCGCCCTTTTACCTTCTTGTATTCAGCCACGTCCCTGTAGACATCGGTGTCAGCGACGCGCCCCAGGATGGAGTAGTGGGGGCTGCGGGGAGCAGAGCAACATGCCATTACCGCGGGCTTCCTCTGCCCTCAGGAAGCAGCAGCAGGGCCCCAGCAGCCCCGTACCGGGGCCATGCTGGTGGCACTGACCCCAGCCACGTGGGCTGCCAGCCCCAGGGGTGGGTGCGTATGTCCCTGCTGTCTCCAGGGACCACGTCCCCCCAGCACCCAGCCCAGCCCGGGGTTACTCACAGCTGGGTCTGGAAGATGACGGTGAGCAGCGCGAAGGCCACCGAGGCCCCCAGGCCAATGTCCAGGTTCAGCAAGAGGGTGGCCACAAACGTCACGACCCAGACCAGCTGGAGAGGGGACAATCAGACACGGCACGGTCTCCCCGTGGCACCACAGTGTGGAGAAGCCCCCTCCGGGGAACAAGAGCAAAGCCCCGGGGCTGGTTGGTGCCCTACCAGGTCCACGCGGTTGGACCTCCAGAGCGTGCGGAGGTCTGTGAACTGCTTGAACATGCCCTTGAGGTTGACGATGATGATGGCAGCCAAGATAGCCTAGGAGAGAAGTCTGCAGCCGTGAGGATGCTGAAGGCACCTCTGGGGGGCACTTGGCTGTGGCCCACACCCAGGGCTGCCCCCGGCTACATCCCACCCCAGATAGGGCATCCCTCCTGCACTGCCTTGCCGCAGGACAGGCGAGGGGGCTGGGACGTGGCACACGTGCTTTGGGACCGGCCGCACCTTGGGGAGGTCCCGGAAGAGCTCTCCGATCTTCAGGATGGTCACCAGGATGACCAGGGATGAGATGACACCGGCCACCTGGGGGGAGAGCCGGAGGTGAGGGGTGAGCCCGGCTGTGCTCCTTGCCCCTGCTCACCCCTCCCCACGCCCGCACAGCGCCGGTGGGGAGGGATTTTGGGGAGCGGAGGGAGGCAGTGCCGCCCGCACCCACCTGGCTGTTGCCCCCCGTGCTCTCCTGCACCAGGCTCCGCGACATGGAGCAGCTGATGGCGAAACACTGGAAGAAGCCCCCCAGGAAGTTGCAGAGGCCCAGAGCGATCAGCTCCTGCAAGGACAGCACAGCGGTCGGGGAGTGCCGCGCATCCCGGGGGCTGCAAGCCGTGAACCCCCCCACGGGGAAGGGTCCGCGCGTATCAGAGCATCACCTGGTTGCTGTCCACTTTGTAGCCATGCTTCAGGGCAAAAATCTTACCCAGGGAGATGCAGATGGCGTAACCCACCACGGCGATGGCGAAGGCGTTGCCCACCACCTGCCCAAAGTAGCTGACGTTAGGGACCACAGGCGGCTTCAACCTACGGCCAAGGCAGGGAGATGGGGCTCAGGAGGGGGTCCCGTGGGCAGCGCGGTGCCCTGGCACAGCCGTCCTCGCTGCCCGGCCCCGCTCACCCGCTGGGGATGTTGCCCACCACGGAGATGCCGAACTTGGAGTTCAGGTTGACGCCGTAGGAGATGCCGGTGGAGATGATGATCTGTGGGGGTGGCTGGGGTGAGGCAGGACCACGGTGCAGGAGAAGGAGGGGACGCACGCCCTGGAGCCCCCCCCTCGCCAGGGCACCCGGTCCCACCCCTGCCACCCTGCAGGGGACAGGGCCACCCATGGGTGATGGCACCAGCCCCGGGCCGTGGCTGCGTCCCCGTGGGGAGCCGGAGCAGCTCTGGGTACCGTGATGAGCTCGATGGGGATGGGCATGGGGAGCTTGGCGGAGAACTTGTGGTTGAGCTCCTTCACGATGAAGATAGCCACCATGGCGATGATGGCTGTCACCAGGGTGCCCACATTGGTCTCCGGCAGCTTCTTGCAGATCTCGATGAAGGTCTGGAGGATGCAGGAGGGAAGAGGCTCAGGAGCAAAAGCAGATGCCCCACTGATGGATTTTTTGGGGGGTCTCCATGTGTCTGACAGGTGAGCCTGCACCCCAGCTGCACCCAGGGGGTCCCGGGGCAGCAGTGAGCCCCTCACTCACCACGAACAATGACAGCGGCCCCGAGTGCTCGCCCAGGGAGACCCCAAAGACATTCTTGAGCTGGGAGATGAGGACATGCACAGAGGCGGCGGTGGTGTAGCCACGCACCAGCGGGTCCGAGAGGTAGGTCACCACAAAGCCGAACTGCAGGAGGCCCAGGGCCACCTGGAAGGAGAGGTGACAGGAAGAGCTCCCACAGCTCATGGCCACGGGGCACCAAGGCCCCCCAGTCCCTGCCAGGCTGGGCTGGCACCAGCCCCTTACCTGGAAGATGCCCGTCAGGACGGTGATCGTGGCCACCAGCTCCACCCTGGCAGTGTCCCGCCGCGCCTCATCGACTATCGTAGTGTTGGTGCCATTGACGGACACCAGAAAGTCCTCACTGGGCACCAGGGAGTCCGTCACGCTGCCGATCATGACGGAGATGACAGCAAAGGGGCCTGGGGACGTGCAGGGTGCGGGCAGGGAGCCCGAGGTCAGCACCGGCACCCAGCCAGCGCCTCTCCGAGGCATGCGGGCACCCAGTCCCTTGGGCTGGGCTCAGAGCGTGCCCACGGTGCTTCGGCTCTGGTTTCGCCAACCACCTACTTGATGGGGCAAAGAAAGGCCCCCCCCTGCCCCCACTCATTGGTGTGGCAATGCTGTGCTGTAGATGGAGGCTCGCCCCCCTCGTCCTCACCCCCTCCCCTCCATCCCTGCGGGAGCACACGGTCCCTCGGCTCACCCACGGAGTTGTGCCTGGATGTCCCGAAGAAGAAGTAGAGGAAGACGGGGTAGAAGGAGGAATAGAGGCCGGTGACGGGCGGCAGCCCGGCCAGCAGCGCGTAGGCGAGCCCTGGACACAACAGAGCAGGGAGAAACGTTACAGGTGGATGAGCCCTGGCCCCAGCCGTGGGGAGCCCCGGGCAGGGCACGGCCTGGGAACGCCTTGCTCACCCTGGGGCAGGTGCATGATGCCCACGCTGAAGCCCGAGGCGATGTCCCCCAGCAGCCAGTCCTTCACCGGGTAGCGGGGCAGCCAGCGCAGGAAGGGCAAGAAGCGGAAGAGCAGGGACTTGGCGGTGGAGGCTGAGCATCTGCCGGGGGAAGGAGCAGGAGCTGAGCACCAGTGGAGAGACCTAGGGGGTGCAGCCCCGCAGGGAGCATCCAGCTCCATCCACCCCAGCCCTACCTTGCCTTCCGGAGACAGCCGTGCACCGAGGTCTTGCTGGGAGGTTTCCGCTGCGCCAGCTCCTCCAGGTCGGCCTCGCTCAGCACCTCGCCGCGGGACACCCCGGGCCGGTGGCTCAGCACCATCTCCACCGCCATGGCCCTGGCCCCTCACGCTGCAGGCAGATGAGGAACGGCTCAGCCGCGCCTGGGGAGCCGGGGCAAGGGGCAGGGAGGGTGCTGAGCTGTGCTAACGAGGACGGTGCCACTGCACGAAGGCAGCGCTGGATGGCACTGCGGCGGTGGCACCCCATCTGTCACCCCAGGGTGCACCGGCAGGGGCTCCCCCTCTGCCCACCCGCACAGGAGCCCCTTGGTGCCGACCGCCCTCCTCCTCCAGCCAGCCCGGACCCCCCGTACGTACTGCGGTGCAGCCAGGGCAGCTGGCCAGCGCTGCTGCGGAGCAAAGCCCCGCAGCCTTGTCTGCAGACTTTGTCCCTTTACACATGAGGGGAGCAGGAATTTCAACCCTTGGCGAGTGTCAGAGGCTCGCCAGTGCCCCAGCCCCCTGTGCTGCAGAGCGGGGGCTGAGCCGGGGGCCACGGAGGTGTGGGGCAGGGACGGGTTCATCAGCACGGTGGGACAGAGGTGTCTCCGTACAGACCCACAGCTCAGCCCTGCTTGGGACTCGTGATGAGTGCCTCCATCCCAAGGATGCTCGCCCGCTCGCGCCTGGACACGCGAGCCGCTCGTGGGGTGCCCAGGGCTGCGCCAGCTCCTGTCCCCACATCCCTCCTGGCCCTCCTACCTGCTGTGCCCTCGCTGTTTGGGTGTCGCCAGCTGGGCGCACACGCTCTGCTCCCTCCTATTAATACCTGCCCGTGATCTTTGAGACACCGCTCCCTCCCTCCTGCCCTCCCCCCTGCCCTGCCAAGGAGCTGCCTGCTTCCTGGGAAGCCATCACCCTCCCATGTCCCCGGAGCTCCCGTGGGTGCCCCCCGCAGCCCCACCAAGTCCCAGAGCAGGACTGTGGCCAGGCGAGGGGGTGCCCGCAGCCTCCGGCCGTGGCACCCAGAGCATTTTCTGCACGCTGCGGCCCCTGCTTACCTGCTGGAGATGGGTGCGCTGTGCCCTGTGGACTGCCCCGCTCTCCCCCAGCGTGAACAGACCCAGCTGTTATCTTGTTCCAAAGTTCCCCGGCGGGCACCTGAGCACCACTGAACTTTTTCACGCAATCCTGTGCACGACCTGCTATTGCCGTTATTTCTGGAGTGTTTCTGAGCCACACTTGGCCCAGATCCACAGTGACACAGCAGTGGAAACGCAGGCACCCGTGGGCTGGGCTGACTGGTCCCCGCTCCGCACGGGGCAAAGCTGGCAGGCAGGGCAAAGCAAGTGCCAGGGGGTCCCGGTGGCCCTCGGTGGTGGGGAGGTGACACACAGGACCACGCTTTCTGGGGTCGGGGCAACTTGTTCCCATCCCATTTGGATGTGCGGGGAGGCAGCCCATGGCGACCCCGGCTCTCCCTGTGGTCAGCACAACTTGGACCCCACGGCCACCGCACGCAGACTCCTCGCCTGGCTTTCAGCAGTGGGACCAAGCCCGCTCCCCTCCATCCCTGCAGCATCCCCAGTGCTACCGGCCCACGCCGGCTCCGCTGGGGCCTGGCTCTGCAGCTGCTGGGCTGGGCAGCAGCACGCCGGGGCTGGCGGAGGCAGCTCTCGGTGCCCGCTCACCCGTTGTCTCCCCACTGTTTATCTGCTCGCCTGGCACCAAACCAGAGGCCATCACAGGGCTCCAGTTCGGTAGCAACTGATAGCACGACGTACCATTTACTGCCTCCTTATCACCACTTCTTGTACCCCGGCTGCTGGCCCCTGCCCCACCCTGGCACACTCTGCCCACGGCCACCCGAGCCCCTTGGCTGCAGCACAGGACCACAGCTCCTGGGACTGCCGACATGGGAGTCCCCATGGGATGCCCGGGACCGTCAGCGTGGGACTCCCCAGGGGACAGGAGTGGTGGCAGCGCCACAGCCCCCTGGGCTATAGCAGGCTCAGGCCGCCGATAAGGAAGGTGCAGGGGAGGGACGGCGCTGGTCGATAGCAAACCTTGCTCATGGTGCTTGGGTCAATACTGCCCTTTGCTCACCTGCTCTTTCCCCTCCATCAGTAAGAAAGGGAGGGACGGAGGACATGGGATCATGCTTGGTGCCTCCTCTGTTCCTCACAGCCTTCAGGCTTTCTCCCGCTGGCCTCACCCAGGCTGCTGGCTGCGAGCGCTGGCTGCTGCCCCGGCCCCACAGCCAGCCACACGCTGCGGCTCCGCAGGCCTGCGAGATGCTGGCCAGGGCCACGGGGCACCAGAGCAGCCGACTCCATCTCCGGGTGACCTGGCCTGAAGCTCTGCCCGCTGGCAGGGCCTGCGGTCCCCGTCACCTGAAGTCACCTCACCCAGGGCCACAGAGACCGCCCTTCAGCCCGGGGCTGGCTGCGAGCTCCCGCCAAGCTGCCGGCGTGCGTCCTCTGCTGCGTGCCCCAGGCACAGGGAGAGAGCACAGAGAGCCCAATGCTGATTTATAGACTTTTATTTCCAAATCTGGCGCTTCCAAGATACACTTTTACACAGCCAGGGAGGGAGTGCGGGCATCTCCCTGCCCACAGAATCGGGATATGGAGAGAGAACAAAAAAACAAACAAACAAACAAAACAGAGAAAAACAAAACCAACCAAAACCCCCAAAGGAACAAACCCAAAGCCAAACCCAAGGAGGATGCTCCCCAGAGCCCAGGCCACAGCATCGCAATCGAGAACCGAGCCGAAGCCCTGCGAGCTGCCCCCCGCTTCCTGCCCGGCCCCGCGCTGCGGGGACAGCCACCCAGATGCCACCAGCTCCACTGCGCTTCTTATTTATCTTTTTTTTTGGCACTTGTCACTTGCTCTCCATTTGGCACTAGCAGGCTGCGGTCCCCTTGCCCGAGCTGGAAAGAAACGTGTAAACGAGTGGTCCCGTAGGGCATGTAAACATGTCAGCAAGCCTCCCCGCCGCGGGGAGAGGGGCCACGGCACCCCCCAGGCCCACGGAGCCGCTCAGCTCCGGGCCGGGAGCGGGCTCAAACCCAGCCCTTCCCTCTGCCCGGGCAGAGCCCCGGAGGACGGCGGCACGAGTCCTCCCGTGTAAACATCCCGGGCCGCGAGGCGAGGCGACGCTGCGGCGGGGCGGCAGTAAGGCAGTGAGGAGCGCGCTGCAGCACGGCCCCGGCATAGCACCGCGGGGGCAGCCGAGGGGAGGCCCGGTGCTGGGCGGGCGGAGGGGAGCCCCCCCGAGCCTGCGGCCCCCACTCCAAGGCCAGTGTAGGCACAGAGGCGAGCCGCCTGGCCCGGAGCTGGCTGGGGCCCGGGGCAAGCCCCCTGGCTCCGCAGAGAAGCCCACAGAGCGGCCTGGATTTCCAGAGGGGGCAAAGTGCTGTTTTTCTTCATCTCCCAAAATCCAGGCCGCTCTGAGCCGGGGTCCTCTGCCAGCAGGGGAGTGCAGGGACGTGTGCGTGTGTACGCAGAGCCCGCAGGGAAGCGGCTACAAACAACTTTTGTGGACAATGCCAGCACAAGAGACCAGAGCCTTGTCTTGCTCATCCTCTGCAGGGGGACCACGCTGAGGTGCGTGGGGAGCTGCAGGGCGAGAGGGGCATGGGACCGGCTGGGCACTCACTGCCTGCCCCGGGGATGGGACGGAGCGGTTCTGGCAGAGCCACGAGGGCTGCCTGGCACTGTCTCTGCAGCCCTCTGGTCCCTGGTACCCCAGGGATGCCAGAAAAAGGGCTGTTGGTGAGACAGATGCCCCAGGTCCTGGGAACAGGCCATCCGCAAAAATAACCATAGAAATTTCTCTTCTCTCTGATTACAAAGATACAAAAAGGTAGAAAACCCTCCCCCGCCCCCATGTCCTGGGCTCCATTCCTGTCCCCCTGCCCCTGCTCCACGCACACACACATACACACGCACGCACGTGCATCCCACGTAGAAACAGGTTGCAAAGGAAGAGTTCAGCCCCGGGGGGTCGGCGACGCGACCCTCGCCTGAGCAGGCTCCTGCTACACCTCTCACACCAGGCAGGCGAGGGGGGCACAGCGGCACAGAGCCCAGAGGCTCCCGGAGGCGGGTGGTGGGGGTTGCTGGCCCCTCAGCCCGGAGGGCAGGGGAAGGCAGGGTTGGTTTTTGGGCCTCTGACCACCATCAGTTCTGGCCCCTGCCCCTGGGGACACCAAACCTCAGCTGGCAGTGTCCGGCCAGGCGAATGGCCCTGCCTCTTCTGTCTCTCTTGTGGACAGCTTCGGCCCCTCAGGAATGGCCCTCGTTTCTCATTATTCTGCTCGGAGGAAAAAAAGACAGCATTAAGCCACAGCACCTCCCCTGGGCTCCAGCTGCGCTCCCTACTGCCTCCCAGCTGTGCCAGATGGGGATAGAAACCTGCTCTCGTGTCAGGACTACTGTGTCCAAGTCCCTGAGTTCAGGGAAGAGGAAAGGGGGGATGGAACAGGAATGGATGGCAGCAGTGCCAGCAGGGTACAGAGCTGGGGGGGAAGAACTGGCCCCCTCCTCCTCTCCAGCCAGCGCAGCCCTCGCGCACATCTGCTCACAGGGACTTAGACCCAGCACCGAGCAAGGGGGCAGCTGTGGGTTCAGCCTTCCCTGAGCCCTCACAGGCTGCAAGCGATGGCCATCACTGCTGGCAGAGGTGATGATACACTGATGTTTCTGCTTGTGCATGGCCCGGAGCTGCTGCAGCCAACGGTCTTCCCTGCACAGCCACTTCTCAGGACCAGGAGACATCTGCCACTCACTCTGGGGGCTCACCTGTACATGGCCCTCCCCTCCAAGCAAAACCCGAGGGAAGAAGCCAGGCAGCTAGATGATGCACGAGACCTGGCTGAGGAAGGGACGCACTTACTCTGAGTCTGGCGACAGCTCCGAAATGCTGTGGGAGGTGGTGGAGCGAGGCGTCGAGGGGCACATTGCGGAGGGCGTCGAGGAGGTCTGCACAGCAGAGGGGGTGGCGGTGGTCTGGGGGCCTGAAGGCGTGCTGGAAGATTGCACCGAGGACAGGACGGAGGTGTTAAAAGAAGCAAGGATGGAAGAAAGGATATCTAACTGTTCAGTGGAAGGATGTCGGCTGGGGATGGCCTCCAGGTTCTCTCTAGAAGGCTGCCTCCTAGACAGCGGTTCTAGGCTTTCCCTAGACAGCTGTCTCCTAGAGAGACTCCCCAGATTCTCCTGCGAGGGCTGCCTGCTGGGCACTGTACCCAGAGGCTCTCTGGAATTAGATCTTCTGGAGAGAAAGTCCAGCTGCTCTCTTGAAGTTTGTCTAGCCGATGCTAGCTGGTCCCTTGAAGGCTGTCTTCTAGAAAGCAAATCCAATTGTTCTCGAGAAGTATCTCGACTTGGCAACGTATCTATTCGGTCTCTGGACACTTGCCTACTTGGCAATGTGTTTAGCCACTCTCTTGAGACCTCTCTTACCAGCCCACAGTCTAGCTGCTCTCTTGACCCAAATCTGCAGGGTAAAGTTTCAAGGTGGTCTCTGGAGCCCTGCCTCCGGGGCAGCGTGTTCCCATGATCTCTCTGACTGGGCCTAGGAGCAAGTAGATCCAAGTTTTCCCTCGACCCATGTCTGCTGGGGATATTTTCTAGGTGTTCAGAAGACCCGTGCCTGCTGGGAATAGTGTCCAGCTCCTCCCTGGACCCGTGCCGGCTGGGCACGGTTTCCAAGCACTCTCCTGAGTTGTTCCTGCTCAGCTGCTCCCGGGACATCTGTCTCCTCATCAGCATGTCGAGCTGCTCCCGCGACGAGTACCGGCTGGCTGGCTGCGACAGACTGCCTGCCCCGGAGTAGATCCTGCCATAGGAGGCAGCGGGGACAGCCCTGTGACCCAGTGTGGAGGTCTTGTACCAGGACAGCTCGTTGGTCATCCTGCCCACGGCCGGCAAGCCTTGGAGAGCCGGAGGGTACTGGAGGCGGTTCTTCAAAATCCCTGCACCAGACAGAAAGAGAAGTCAAATCTTTGCAGAGCAGTGAAAACAGCACGAAAATTGTGGGAGATGCATTGCACCTCCCCATGGACATGACAAGATGGATCTCATGCTGAACCCTTGGGGCCACATCAACTCGAGGCAGGCCAGGCTGCCCTCACCCACCTGCTCCAGGCTGTTACCTTTTCTTTGCCGTTGGGTCTGGGTGAGGGAGTTCTCGTCCCCGCTGGTCAAGGCCAGGTCCGGCTGATTATTGTTGGCTGCGTCCTTGTTGATGTCGAACCCCAGCTTCCTCTCGGAGCCCCACTTCTGCAGGGAGCAGGGGTGAACCTCACACTCGCCCAGAGCCGGCCAGTACGACATAAGGTCGTTGCCATCCACATCTGGTGAAGGATGCAGCGAAGCAGACCCCGGGAAGAGGGAGAGAATACTTCTGTGAGGGGAGACCAAAGCCGCAGCAAGGCACAGCCTGGCCCCCATGCCTCCCCACGGCACAGGAGACCCAAGCTCATCCTTTCCCCTGCCGGAGCCCCTGGGACTTGCCTTTGGGAGTGGTGTTGGCGGGGTTGGTGAGGAGGCGTTCGCTGTGTGCCGCTCGCTTGAACTGCCGCTGGAAGCGGCCCCGCAGGCGCACGTTCTCCTCGCTCTCTGAGGATGGGATGGAGAGGCTGCGCTCCTCGTCCAGAGACAGGTCGCTGTCCGAATCCGAGTCCTGGTCTGTAGGGACGTGGCATGTATTGGAGAGACATTTGGAAAGAGGGTGGGTGAGGCTTTCTGGCGCAAATGGGGAAGGATGGACTAGTGCCTGCGAGCATCTGGCAGGTAAATGACAGAGATGCAGGCAGGCACCCAGGGGTCTCTGCTCCGACCCCTGCCCAGGGCAGGGCCAGCTGCAGAAGCATGACCAGTGCCTCGGCCAGCTGGGCTCCAACTAACCCCAAGAACGCAGAATCACCTGTACCAGGGCTGACCACCCTCTCACAGCTTACTGTACGTCCCTCTGGTGCAGCCTGCGTCTGCTGCCTCTGCACTACTGCCAGGCACCTGTGAGAAGAGCCTGGCGCCATCTCTCCACAGCCCTCCATAAGGGAGCTGCAAATAGCCCTAAGATCCCCTTTGCCCACTTTTCCTCCAAGCTGAGCAAGCCCAGCTCCTCCAGCCCCCCCAGTCTGTCCCGTGCCCCAGCCCTGGCCATGAGGGTGGCCCTGCTGGTCTCACTGCAGTGGGTCGGTGTCGGTGCTGTACTGGGGGGCCCAGCGCTCCTGACGTGGTCTCCCAAGTGCTGTGTCACTGCCTGGGAACAATGCATGTCCCCGGGGACCCCTCGACAGCTCCAGGGACAATTCTTGCCTCCTCCATTTTTAGCTCCCTGGAGACTAATTATGCCCTTTCCCATCTGTCCAGGAAGAGGCTGTGCTAACCGACACAGCTGCTGTCTCTCCCTCATATTTGCAGCTTGTTTGGGAGTCACAGCCAAACATGGGTTGGAGAACAGAACCGCGCAGTTGCAGCCTACACAGGGAATGAATTCCTTATGCCCGAGTTAATTCAGGATGGGCTGGGTTAGACCCAAAGCCGGGTGCCTCACCTCCCCCAGCGTCACGGTGGAACATGGCCACGTCGATGTCGGTGGGGCCAGCATGACCCAGCAGGCTGTGATCCAGGGCCGAGCCCTGACGCACCGTCATGTTGTCTCTGAAAGACACAGGGCCCGAGCGGTGACACCGGCACGAGCCCTCAGCTCTGCCCAGGCGCTCGTGGCACCCTGGAGCCCCGTGCCGCTACCTACCTGAGGTATCCCCGCTGGCTGGAGTGGGTGCGGGCAGAGCGCACGCTGCTCACCGACGAGATGGTGGAGGCCCCCAGGGTGATACGGATGAGCCCGCTCTCCTCAAACAGCGCCGTGTTGTTATAAGCATTGGGGCCCTGGCAAGGCAGGGAGAGAGGCACAGGCTCTGTTAAGGAGGTGCAGCCCAGGAGCCGACCTTCCCTCCCACACCTCCGGGAAGAAGGGATGTCCCCCCCAGCTCCCATCCCAGGCAAGCAGCTGGTCCCCAGATCTCCAGGCGCCCAGCCTGGGCTGCTCTCGCTCTCACCCACCTGCGTGCTCCGAGCAGCCTCCTCGCTCTGCCCCTTCTTGCCGAGGCAGGCCAGCTTCCAGGCCTCCTGCACCTCCTCGTTCAGCACGCAGAAGAGGACCAGCACGGCCAGGCCCTGGGGGGAGAGACAGCGTGAGCCTGAGGGCTGCAGGGAGAGCCCCTCGCAGCGGGTTTGTGCTCCCTGCAGCAGGGGCAGGAGGGGTGGCTGGCTGCTGGCCCCCAGTGTGGTGGCCCTGTTGGCCCCCAAAGAGCCCCCCCGAGAGCTATCGGCACAAGCCCCTGGGCCAGTGGCTGTGGGTGATGGAGGAAGGGACGGGATGTCCCCCCAGGAAGGCAGTGCCCAGGGAGTGGCTGGCAGGGTCCCCTGCAGCCCCACCAGCCCCGCACGGGTACCCTTAGCAAGGAGCCTCAGGGAGGGGCCGTGGTGGTGGCTGGGGTGCTGCCGTGGGTCACGGCTTGGGGTACGACACCTCCTTTGCAAGCTGTTCTCTTGCTCTACTCTCTGAGAGCAGGGAGGCCCCTTCACAGACGGCCCTCCCTGCCCCTCGGGTGCCAGCTCTGAGCCAAGCCCCTCGCGCCCACGCGCGTGCCACTGCTGCCAACCCGGCACCTCCTCCCCGCAGCAGCACGCGGGGCCCGGAGGAGCCAGCGAGTTTGGTGGCTGCTCCCTGTCCCTTGCACCCGAGCCTTGCCAAGGCCGGCGCAGTCTCTGCAGGGGCTCCCCGCAGCCCTCGTGCAAAGGCGGAGCGGGGTGGGGGGCACAGAAAGCACCTTCGCCCCCCAGGCCTCCCCTGGTGGAGGCTGGGCAGTTACCTGGAGACTGCAGAGGACAGTGTAGAGGTAGTGGAAAGCCAGGACACTGTTGTTGACAGCCAAGAGGCCAAAGAGCCAGGTAGTGCTAATAACTAGAAGCAGAACAAAGGAGCTCCGTAACGTCATGCTGGAGGGAGAGAGAGACAGACAGGCACACACACACACCCAGAGGTTAGTGCGTGTTGTTAATCTACAGTCTAGCACTCGCAGACAGAGATCCAGAGGGGAAGGTCTCTCTTGCCCAGCCCTCCGTGCTGCGCCATGGGCCAGCCCCAGCGCAGCGCTGCAGGCACGTCACCGCACAGCTCCCCCCGAGTCCAGGGCCTTCCCTTCTGGATCACACACGGCAAACACAGGGGCCCAAATGACACAGGTCGTTTGGAGCCACAGAGAGGAGCGGAGCCAAGCTCCAGGGCTGGCCCAGGAGGAGGGTGAGTGGGGAAAGGTTTCAGAAGGAGCATTTAGGAGAGGAAGAAGCAGGCACTGAGAGCTGACGTGAGCGGATGTGAGGGCAGGCAGGGAAGGGGGACAGGCTGGGAGGACAGTGTGGAGACAGGGACAAAGGAACAGGAGGAAAGGACAAAGTTTAGGAAGGGTTAACATGGCCACCAGGTGGGAGACGAGAGCAGCTGCAAGGCTGACACTGATGCACTCTGCGATGGTGGAAGAGGGAAGATGATCACTGAAAATGCTGAAAACCACGAGCCACAGGAGCTCTGCTGGGAATCTGGCCACTAATACTCACAGAACCGATTTCTTCTTGGTCTCCTTTTGGCCTGGGGAACAGGACATCTTGGCCACAAGCAGGAACATCACCCCATTCATCTGAAAGCGTTGGCACTGATTAGAAGCTGTGCCAAGGGCTGGCTCTGACCTGATAACCCCAGTGTACAGCATGGGCAGATTCCAGGTCCACCAGGCCCATGGGAAGTTCCCCTCCTTTCCCCTCAACACCCAAGCCCTGGCCTCCCCCAGGTTTGGCTGGAGCCAGTAGGGACAGAAAGAGGGGCTCTAACGGAGGGAGGAGAGTACAGAGAGGGGGGCAGGCAGTGGGCAGCCAGGGAAGGGGCGAGTGCCCGTGGTGTAGAGAAGAGAGGCAGGAGAGGGCTGTGGGTGAAACAAGACAGGGTTTTACCACAACGACGACAGTAATGGGGCCTGCAAAGCTCCAGACCAGCTTATCATGAATGGAAATCCAGCAGAAGTCAGGGTTCCCGTAGCCCTCAGGATCCAGGCCAACAGCCAGCCCTGGGGAAGGAAGGGAGAGGCCAGCTCCAGACCCAGCAGGTGCCCCATGGCCGTCCAGTGAGCCACAGAGAGACACACTGATGGATTAGTTGTCCCCAGGAGGCAAGACAACAGCCCGTGTACACGTCCCTGGCTGGACAACGCAGCACTCCTCACTGCCTGCACGCTCTCTCGTAGGCCCACGCAAGCAACCCAAAAGGCTGGCTGCGGTGAGCCCACCCTCAGCTCCCCCCACCGGGCAGGTGAGCTGGGTGACACCAGGGGCTCAGGAGCCTGCTGAGAACCAGTGTTTTTGGTATGGCTGTGGGACAAGCAGCTCCTACCGGTGATGATGGCAGGCACTCCCCAGCCGATGGCATAGTAGAAACGCATGGCCCCAAAGTTGACATTGCGGGCTTCAGTCTGCATGCGGTAGATGTGGAGGCCCTGGACGAAGAGCCAGGCGAAGGTGGAGAGGAAGAAGCAGTGGAGGAGGATGGCAATCACAGTGCAAAGAAACTGGGGAGACAAAAGCCACTCAGAGACGGCCCCGCTGTGCCAACGCTAACTGCACCATCCACACCTCACCCTCACAGGTGTGCTTGTTCAAGCCCACAGACCTGGTTCTCGGTGCGGTTGATGCCCAGGAGGAAGAGAAGCTCAGAGAAAAAGAGGGTGACTGATATGTTGGAGTGGATGCCACGCGTGTTGGACTTGAGACCTTTGAGGCAGGTCAGGAAGGAGAAGGTCAGCAGCAGGGCCACCAGGGAGAGAGACACCAAGGAATAGGTGACAATTGCCAACATCTCCAGGTCACCTTCCAGTTGCTGCAGCAGCAGAGAAGCAAAGGCAAATGGCGGTGTTAGGGGGAGATGCGGGAAGCTCTCAAACGATTTGTGTTCCACAGGGAATTTTCTGCCTGTGCCTGCTTATTCTGGTGGCCAAGTCCCCCACCACTGCCCACAGCCCGGCAGGCCGAGGTTACCTCTCGGTGCGAGCTGTCCATCAGAACTCCAAAAGTGCCAAACTGGGAGCACTGGCAATGGACATGTGTGGCGTTTCGGTACACGAGCTCACAGTCCCTGGCTGTCCAGAAGCCCGATGGATTGGTCCTGCAGCCACCAAAAAGCAGAGTGCACTTAGGAGAGAAGGCAGATGAGCATGGTGCATGGGGAAGGAACTGCACAGGGGCCATCAGCAAGGTTTTTCTACCAGCAGATACAGCTGCACTCCTGCAGCTGAAATATCAGAGCCAAAGCCCTGCAGGGACCCTCCCCTACCCTCCCAGCAGGAATGAAGCCCCTGGGAGAGGGCAGAAACCCTTACGCCCCAATGCTGCCCTGGCACACGGCCTGTCATGGCCAGGGAGACTCTGGGAATCAGGAGCTGCCTGTGGAAAGCGGCTCAAAGCGAGCGCCTTGTGGGGCAGGGCTGGGCCCAGTCACGCTCAACTCACGGGCTGGAGTGGTTCCACTGGACGCAGAGAGGTTTGCTCCTGTTGGCCGTCTCCAGCAGGCGAAATTCCAGCACAAGAGGGGTGTCCAGGGGCCCCCGCAGGAAGGTGTGATTGCTGAACACAGACACGCTCACGATGGGGGAGTTCATCACGGGATTCTTGGGGAGCCTGCAAGGAGGGACAGAGCTCTAACCATCACCGTGCCTGGGGGCTGCAGCCCTCCCCAGGGCTTCCTGAGGCCCTGTGCTGACATCTCGGAAGGAACAGCTCTGCCCAACCCACACCAAGGGGTCAGGAAACACGGGGCAGAGCAACGCCACGGCAGGGAGCAGGCAGAGCACTGCAGGACCACCCGTCTGGGAACCAAACCCCAGCCTCGGCACACAGACTCGGGGGCTGCCAGAGTCCAGCCAGCCTCTCCCCACCAGTGCTCGTGGAAGGTGAAGGGAAGGAGGACGTACCTGACGCTGCGGCGATCCACCTGGTAGCGCGCGGGGAGCAGCCCCCCCAGGGTGCGGTACATGATGAGGATGATGACGGTGAGGGCGGGCTCGGGCTCCGGCAGCGCCTGTCTCGGAGAGGAGCTCTCCACAGTGTAGTTCCCTTCGCCCCCAACAAGCGTGGGCACCGCCGTGGGGGCAGCTGAGGCACACAAGGGGACGGTAAGAACGGGGACGGACGGACACACACACACAGACACACACAGACACACACAGACAGCCTTGCACCCCCTGGGGGGACCCTATCGGTGCCCTGGGCTCTCGGTGGTCCTGCTGGCCCAGCCAGGCTACAGGAGGCAGCCAGTGTCCTTCGTGCTCACTAGCCCACAGATCTGGGGGCTTTTCTCCACAGTCTTCACCCAAGGCTGGTCAGGACTGCGGAGAGAAGCGGTGCTGGGGTTTGCTGGCAGCAGCAGGGCTCCCAGGCTTGTGAGGCCATCAGGAGCCTTTGGGATGCGGTGAACCCAGCAGCTCTGAGCTCTTGGGGGTGACTGATGAACCTCTGACAGAGCCGGGTCTCAGTGGGGGCACACGTCCCCTGCCAACCATGCCTGTACGCACTGTGGCCCAAAAGCGATGCTCACCTTCAGCTTTCGGGGGGCTCAGCACCGACAGCGGCAGCACAACGTGGGTGTGGGGGTCCCAGGCGGGCTGGCCGCGGAAGAGGCTGCTGTGGTAGCGAGGGTAGCGCCGGCGGATGTGGGAGTGGTTCTCCATGCGGTCGATGCTCAGCACTGCGGAGGAGCAAGGGAGTGAAAGCCAGCTCTAGGACGGCCACTTGGAGAGTGACCACGCTGTAGGGCAGGCTGATTCTGCCCTGTGGGACGGGGTGATGGACAAGTGCTCTGCACCGCCCCAGCAAGGCCCCACCGCCAGCCGGCTCCTACTCACTGATGTTGGGGGTGAC
This sequence comes from Anseranas semipalmata, assembly GCA_013399115.1. Classification (NCBI taxonomy): domain Eukaryota; kingdom Metazoa; phylum Chordata; class Aves; order Anseriformes; family Anseranatidae; genus Anseranas; species Anseranas semipalmata. Next base: position 113,137 of record VXAA01004408.1, on the reverse strand, counting down.
GACGCCGACAGGGTTGAGGTAGGTGAGTTTCATGTTGCTGGCCAGCGTGCCCGAATAGTCCCGCAGCTGCTCCATCAGGCTGGCGCTGCCGTGCTCGCTGTGCGGCAGCATGGCCCAGTGCTCCCGGTTCTCGGGAGCCAGCACGGAGCTCCCCGCGCGCAGCAGGTTCTGCATGGGAGAGACAGGGCACATGGGAGCATGGGGTGAGGGAAGCAGAGCCCTTGGGACACATCCTGATGCCCTCACAGGCTGCCAGCACTGTACCCTCTGCCCAGCTTGCTGCACGAATGTGGTAGTTTCCCTTACAATGCACACCCACCTTAATGCTCATCAGCAAGCATCCTGCAGGGATGTCTTCTCTGCACCACCCCATTAGGGACTTGGGGTCAGCAGTAAGACCCCTCTTTGCCTTCCCTCCCCCAGGCTGAGCAAACCCATCTCTCTCTGCCCCTCCTCATCCCTCCTGTGCTCCAGCCCTGGCCATGCAGATGACCTCTGCTGGTCTCGCTCCTGTGGATCAACGCCTGTGCCGTGCTGGGGAGCCCAGCGCTCCTGAAGTTGTCTCGTGACATCCTCAATCCCACAGAGACCCAGGTGACTGACAAAGAGGAGCAGCATCAGAAGCCACCCTGATTCAGGGGAAGGTCTCACCTCATTGAAGTGGGCATCCTGCGTGGCTGTCAGGCCAAAGCCGCGCTGCCGGCTCTCAAAGGCCATCAGGCGAGATAGCAGGCGGTAGGTGATGTGCACGTCGTTGCCAAAGTAGTGGTCCATGTGGTCCGTCACAGCCCGGAGCCGGTGGGCCAGCTTCTTGGCTTCAATTGTGTTGAGCTCAGTCTCGTTCCTCTCCAAGCCCTCCAGCTGCCAGCAGGGAGAAAGGAGGGGATTAACCCATCAGCGGGTTCCTCCCTGGGGAACACCACAGCCCCAAGGGAGCGGGCTGTGCGGTGCTGCAGGCCTTGCAGGGCCCAGAGATGATTTCTGAAACCACGGCATGAGCGAGGGACACTTGCAGTGGTGGTCACTCAGACGGGGAACATCTCAGGCAGACAAACAGCAATGCACCAGTGGTTGCACTGGGCCAGGCCCAACTAACCCAGTGCCAGACATGACAGGGGCCAGGGAGAGGAAAGGACAGGGCGAGCATCTAGCAGGACTTCCCTGGAAATTCCTCTCGCTTCAGTCACAGTTCAGCCCGTGTGGGATGCAAGTGTTTAATAAGCTTGCCTGGATGTTTCAAAGGGATTTGCCACTGACAGACTGGAGGCTACAGATGCCCCAGGGGCCAGACATCCTGCCAGCTTCGAGCAACTCAGCCCTGCTCAGGGTTATCTGCTTTCCTCTCAAATATTGGGGTGGGACAGAGGTCATTTCTGATAGAGATGCTCAAGATATTAAACAACAGGGAACTTCAGCTCAGATCAATGCTCTGGCAGGGTGGGTTTCACTGCAGGAGATGGGAAGGGAGAGGTGCTGAGCACTGTGGCAAGGCCCTCTCCTACTCTAGGTGCCCATGGAGAGCTGAGCTCCTTGAAAACTGGCTGCAAGCCCTAGTTTGTACAGCTCCTGCCCCTCAGGGCTGCAGAGCCGAGGGGAGATTACCAGCATGGAGAGCTCCTTGAAGGCAGGCGAAGTGCAGTTGAAGAGATCTGGCTCCAGCCAGCCCTTCTCCTCATCGCAGTGTCTGACGGCTGCGCCTGAAACCAGGAGGAAGAGCATGTCAAAGGGTGCAGGACATGCGGCTCCCCCATGTGCCCCTCCAGCAGAACCCTCTGTGCCAGTTAACCCCAAAAAGCAGCACCAGCAAGTGATGGGGAGGGCCTGTAACACCCCAGAGCCATCCTCCTGCTGTGCCCCAGCGCAGCCTTGGTCTGCATCACCTCCGCAAGCTGCTGCCGTCCCTTCTCTCCACGAGCTGGGTTCCTACGTGTGGTTCACATAGCCTGCATCGCACCAGGCACCATCGCACAGTGTTGCAAAGAGGAATAAGTGACTTGGCAGGGCTCGGGCTGGAGAAACCCCTGGTTCCTGGTGGGGCTGTGTCCGTGTCCTCTGGGCACATCTAAACCCAACCTATGGAAGCCCGTGCAGCTCCAGGCTTCCCCTGGCTGACAGCCTGCAACGCCTGCTGAGGTCCTGCCCCTCTCTGCATGGGGAAGCTGTCCCAGAAGGACAACAGCCCTGCTGTGGGAATGGTGAACCTGCTCCAGGGGCTCGTCCTCCAAGGTGGTGGAGGTCGACCCATCCAGCAGCACGGGTATAGTACCCAGTGCAAGACCTCAATCCCTGGCTGGGGCCCAAGCACTGCTGGACAGCAACAGAGACATCAGCAGTGAATGGGATCAGCTGTTAATCACCACCAGGAGCGCTGCTAATGCCCACACCAGGAGCATCACCATGCACACTTGGCGCAAGAGGGAGCAGGGTGACCCCAGAACACCAGACCCTCCTGGGGAAGGTGCCAGGGCGGAGGAGCTCACCCAGGGGCCCACGGCTGGTAGAAGGCAGCAGAATGCCCAGAGAGGGGAGAGGGAGCCTGGGGCAGACCCCAGTTCCCGCTCGGAGAAGCCCCAGTGCCTAGCCTGCTCCTTCCCACCAGCCCCAGCTCCCTGCAGTGCATCCCAGCCACCCGCTCCCCAGCTGCATAAGCACACGGACCAGCGCTACTGCAGCTGGGAGCAGAGAAAACAAAGAAACTTCTTTGCTTCCAGCCTTCCCCCAGAGAACTGGCCTTCATCCATGCCAGCACCTGTGGCCTGGCTCAGCTGCAGATCTGGGCAGGATCCAGCCCCCAGGTGCCTCTGCCTTGCCTGCTGGGCAGCAGGAACGGCGAACTTGCACTGAGCGTGCCCATCAGTTCCTGCCCCTGCTCCACCACACCCAACAGTTCCCCCTTCTTCCACCCCACAGCCATTCCTCCCCACCTTGCCATCCACTGCTCATCACCAGCTCCTTCCCCTCCCAGCCTAAGCAAGCAGGTGCCAGCCCAGGACAGTCAGCATCCACCCTGGCCAAGGTGCAGGGCGCAGATCCTGCCCAGCAGCCCCCCGGGCCACCCAGAGCCCATGCTGCAGGCTAAGGACAGTGGGTGGCAGGGGCTGCATGCGGCTGCAGCCGGGTTTGTGCTGGTTAGTGTGCTGGGAGCAGGGAAGCAGCGTGTAGGAGCGGTGAGGCCAGGCAAAGCGTTGGGGAGACACTCGGCAGCTCCAGAAGCAGCAGGGAAAGCGCAGGGGTGTGCAGGGTGCCAGGCAGGGAGCAGGGAGGGAAAGCCACGTGGCGCAGCCCTTACAGCAGGGAGGGAGGGAGGTGGGAACAACCTTACCTGCACCCCTCAAACCTGAGCACGGATGGCGAGAGAACCGGGGAGAGAAGCGACAACAGTTAGGAGCCGAACCTGCCTCCTCCCGGGGCGAACGGCTGGAGAAGGACAGGGTTTGTATTGTCCCCTGGGGCTCGCGCTGCCCTGCAGTCCCAGACACCCTGCTCGCACCTCTGCCGTCACCCAGGACGGCCTCCTCCAACCGGGGCCGTGACTCCTACCCGAGGCACTCACCGAGCGGCACAGTGTGCCCTGCTCCCCGCACAGCGCTCACCATGGAGGGGGCCCGGCAGGTGCCCAGCTGCTGTGCCAGGCCTGACCCCAGCCTCGCTGAAACCGAAAGGCAGCAGGGAGAAGGTGGGGACAGAGGCTGGGTGATGGCATCGACCCTACAGCCTGCTCCCAGCCCCGGCCCCGTGCCAGCCCCCTCTGCTCGCCCTCGGGCTGGGTGCTTTCTCCTCCACCTTCCTCCTCCCAGCCCTCCAGCCCAGCTAAATGGGACCGGGACAGCACGACAAAGGGGTGACCTTGCTGGGGCTGTGACAGCCCCCACACAACAGCCAAGTTCCCCCCTCCCCATTGCATCCCCCACTCACCCAAGGAGCCTTTGGGACACAGCACCACGGCCGAGAAGCCAAACTTGGTCTGGGGCCACCACACGCCCGCTTTCAGGCTTTTGGGGCATCCATCGTAGAGCACTGCGGAGACAGGCGCCCCAAGGGGCTGGTCACGGCGGGGCAGCTCACACCGAGCCCCATGGCACCAGCGTCCTGCCACGGCCCCACTCACCCTCGCAGCCGCTGGGCGTCACCTCGGCGAAGGGGCTGTCACAGCTGTTGCACTGGCGGCCGATGACCCCAGGCCTGCAGTGGCACCGGCCGGTCTCCTTGTCGCAGGAGCGCGAGGAGGAGCCCACAGGGTAGCAGTCGCAAGGCAGGCAGGTGTCGCTGCCTTTCGGGCGGTAGTGGAAGTCCTGGGGGGAGACGGGGATAGCCATCAGACAGCCCATGGGGACAGCAGCCGAGGCAGGTGCCTGGGGAGCTGCCGGAGCCTGGGCAGAGAAGGGCCAGGTTCTCCTTTCTGAGCTGCCTGCTGGGGACTCATCACAGAGATCCCTGTCTGCAAGCACCCCTGGCTGTCCCCATCGTCACCTTGCTGGGCCAGGAGGGCCGCAGAGAAGAGGTGAGCAAGGGTCAGGCACCCAAAGCAGTGCCCAGGCAGCTGCCAGGCCTCAGGAGGGGACAAGGAACAGTACCAAGGACAAAGAGGGCTCCAGGGACACAGGCGGGCCATGGCCCCATGGGCACAGCTGCCCCTCACCTTGCAGTGGCACTGCCCGTTGGTTTTGTTGCAGTCAGGATCAAAGCCCTTGTTCACGTCGCAGTTACATGGCCCGCAGGTGGGGTTCCCCCACCAGCCTTTCGGACACTGCTGGTCCATCCTAGGGAGAGAAACATCTCCACTGTTACACCAACCAAATCTCCTGGGCCTTCTCCTCCCACCAGCCCAGCAGCTCCAAGGAGCAGGGTGGCACCGAGGTGTCACATAGCTGGGGTGGGAGAGCAGCACAGAGCCAGGCACTGGAGGCCACGGCCCTGCTGTGTGCCCTGCATCTCACCTGTGCTCGCAGTACTGCCCGAAAAAGTTCCCTGCACACTCGCACACGTAGCCCAGGGGCGACCCTGGCTTGCGGCGACACACTGACTTGTTCTTGCAGGGGTTGAGGTGACACGCATCCACGCATTCCCCTCCATAGTACCCTGAGGTGTGGACAGAGAGCACCACGTAAAGAAAGCACCTTACCCCCAGGAGGGGCCAGAGCACCCAGGAGTGGATTCAAGGGGGATTTTGCCCTCCACAAAAACTAATACATGTCTGGCGAGGATTTCTGGGCGTGCAACTTGCCCAAGGGAGGGGCAGGAGAGCAGTCACAGGCCAGGCTAAGGGAGCCACAGGGGAAGGGGAGAAGACATGCAGTGAGGGGAGCAAAGGGGTGGCAGAGCTCTGCAGGCCCTACCTGGCTGGCAGACGCAGGAGTAGCTCTGCCACTCGTCCTTGCAGATGCTGTTGGCTGGGCAGGGGCTGGAGTCGCAGGGGCTTGGCACGCTGCAGCCAGCCTCCACCCTCAGGGCATGGCTGGGCTTGGGCAGCACGGTCCCGGTGACACTGTCACCCAGTCGCACACCCTGCAGCACAGGGGAGAAAGTCACGGTGAAGCCAGGACAGACACACAACACTCCAGTCTGCCTGCCCTCCACAAACCCCGGGGTGCAGCCACCCTCCCTCATTGTCCCTGCTGCATTGATTTAAGGCTGCCCCATAGCACCTCAGAGCCCTGCATGCTCAGAAGAAAAGCATCACCAGCAGGATGGATGTTGGCACCAGCTGCCAGCCCTGCGTTTCCACCTCTCCACATAACAGACCTGCTGGAAAGGGAAGGCTCAGAGCAACGGACTCACCTGGATGCAGCCCCTCAGCCCGTTCTGCACCTCGCCAGAGCCCAGGACTCCCCCCACGTGCAGATGTTTCACCTTCAGGCCATGCAGCTCATTTCCGACAACCACCGTGTCCTGCAGAACAAAAGGGAGTAACGTGGGGCAACCGCCATCCCCCCTGCCCCTGCCCTCTCTGAGGGTGCAGGCAAAGCATCCCCCACGGTTCCTGTCCCGGGGCCGGGGACTCACGCAGCACGTACCTGGTACAGCCCAAAGTCCAGGGTGAGGGTGATGACGTAGCGCGAGTCTCGCCCGCTGCGGACATCCCGCAGCTCCAGCTGGAGGTCGTGCCAGCGCCCATCGCTGAGCTGCAGCTGGTCCAGCACCAGGCTGGTGCTGCGCCCCGAGCCCCTGCTCACCATGAAGGAGAGCAGGCCCCCAGCCAGCTGCAGAGAGGGAACCAGCGATGGCAGCAGTGAGCAAAGCCCCGACCCGCTCTCCTGCCTCCAGCCCACCCTCCCTGCGCACCCTGAGCGCGAGGAGGGAAACCCAGCCCTGCTGAACACCACCCTCTGCTTGGGCTGGAGTCGGCGAGGAGGGCAGAGTCCTGCTGCCCTCCTGGGGTAGATGGGACGGGTGCCGTGGCCCTACCTGGCAGAGCAGGGTGGTGTACTGGCCGGCGTGTGCCTGCAGGAGCACCCCGTCCGGCTGGCGCGTCCGAAACGCCAGCCCCAGGTACCACGGCACCGAGATCTTCACGTCCGTCTTGAAGTCCCAGGTCAGGACACTGTTGCCCTGGAAATAGTGGGCATGGTGCATGGCTGGAAAGAAAAGTGGAGGTGAGGAGAAGGGATGGGGACCACCCGCTTCTGCCCTGGGCCTTTTCTCATGCACTGCAGGGCAAAGGGCCATTGCAGGCTGAGGAGGGACAGCAAGCAGCTCACGCTGCTGGCTCAGTGACACCAGCACCCGCGCACAGCAGTGTTGATCTCCCTGATGTCTCCTGTGTGTAGAGCCACAGCAACTCCATTTTCCAAGCACTGGTGACACTACACAGGGAGCAGCAGATGCAGGGACAACGGAGCTCATCTCACACGTACCCCCTGCCCTGCTGCCACAGCACAGTCCCACACACACACACCCTGCCCACGCTCGGGAGCGCCAGCTCACTCACTGTGGCGGCAGTCTTTGCCCCCGAAGCCCACAGGACAGAGGCAGGAGTAGGTCCCCCAGCTGACCGAGCAGGTGCCGCCGTTCTTGCAGGGGCTGGAGTCGCAGAAGGTGTGCTTGGCATGGCAGCCTAGAGGCACCAAAGTTGCCCACGTCAGTCTCGATCCACTCGCCACCTCCCTCCCACTGCCCCCCAGCCCTTCCTCGCTGCTGGAGGGGCAGGTCCCCCCGCTCAGCACAGCCCCTGCCCCTGCCAGTGCAGGATGAGGAGCAAAGCTGCCACTGCTCCTTATGCCAGAAGACAGGCACCGCGGAGCTGGACTGACCCTGCACAGCATCTCCCAGAGAGGCCTGTTCTGGGCTTGGGATCAGGGGATGTTCCCACAACATGAGCTGGGGTGGGACTGGCTCGTTCAGGGGGATCTGGAGGCCCCTTGCTCTGACGGGAATGCCATGTCGCTGTGACAGCCTGGCAGTGCTGCTGCGTGAGCGGGAGGGGGCAGTTCCCAGGGCAGGGGCTGGCAGGGGGCAGAGGCACCGGTACCTGTAGTGGTTCCGTTGTTGGCGATGTAGGAGGCCAGGTCGATGCGTTTGTTGTCGATGTACAGGTCTCTCATGCACCCCACAAAGTCCCGGTGAGTGACAGGGAAGTTTTCCGGCAGGTTGGGGACCCCTCCGAGGAGCAAGGGACCTGTGAGGTCCAGGGACCTGCAAGAGAGAAGCCCAGCGACCTCAGGCTGGCCAGCCAGCTCCCCTCAGTGAGGGGCTGGGAGGCTGACATCCCCGGGGACAGGCACACACTGCCGGGGCCCTGGAGCTACAGCTGTCCCAGACATAGGACAGACTCTGCAGGGGACCCAGGTGCCCCGTTGCTCTCTCTAATGCCACAGTGCCCAGCAGCCCCTGAGGAACTCACTTTTTGGAGCTGGTCTGCACTCCCTCTGCGGCACAGGAGTAGTTCCCGATCTCGCTGCCAAACTGCAGGGCCACCGAAGCATCGCATTCGTCCACTGTCAAGATGGCCACCTTGTCCTTGGAGGGGCCCTGCACCACCCCCAGGGCGCTGACCTTGGGCTGAAACCAAAGGTGGGGTGTCAGCAACGCACGTCCCCCCAGACCCAGACACCCCACGGCTCACACTACAGCAAGGAAAGGGCGGGTGGCCCAGGCACCACTGCGCTGGGCACAAGTGAGCCACGAGGGACACCTCTGGCCGAGGACAGCAAGCAGTGCCCGAGGTGGGTACAGGTGAGGACAATGCATGGAGCACATTGCTGCAGCCTCCAAGTGTGGTCTTGAGGGCTAACGTCCCTCCATGCCCGGCTGCGTGCTCTGCTGCATCCAGCTCCAAGGACGGAAAACAAGCTCTGCCTTCTCCCCACAGCCTCCCCCACGGGGCAGCGTTGGAGAGAAGGAAAACCAGCGCAAAAGCGGGTGGCCTCATGGGGAGACAGACCCCCGCACATGGGGAGACAGCCAGGGACAGTACCTTGTTGTAGTAGCGGAGCTGCAGCGTGTGCCACTGCCCGTCGCTCACGCCCCCAGGCAGGTACGGGCTCACCACCGTGCTGGACTCCCCTGCGGAGACAGGGATAAATGCTGCAGGAAGCCGGACAGCCCCACGACATGCCAGACCCTCCGGCACGCACCGAGCACGCTGTGCCACAACAGCCTCGCACAGGGGTGGAGAAGGGCTTCAGGGACAAACTCTGTGCGCTGGCCCTTGCCAGATGAAGCCTTTGGGAAGGAGCAGAGTAGGGGACAGCAGCCCTGGGACAGCATCCATCAGCTCCGGGGCCCAGGACCCACAGCACAGCACAGCCAGGCACCCAGCACTCCTGGCTGCTGATCCTGGCACCGCTCGGGGCAGGCAGGAGTGGGCACAGCAATGGCACGGTGCAGCGGCGATGGGACTGACAGGACAACCAGCACCCGCCCAAGAGGGTCCTCAGCTCCAGACTGGCTCGTGGCCAGGCTGGAGGTGAAGCTCCCAGTAACACCCCAAATCCCACAACAGGCATGGCTGAGCCTACCTGTGGAATATTTCAGCTGGACCTGCCCCTGGATGATCTCCACTGCCAGGAAGTCGTGCCGCTCGTTCAGGCGCCCGTTGTAGAGCAGGAGGCCGCTGGGCTCCACCGTGCTGAACCTGGGCAGGGAGGGAGCGGGAGCGCAGGGTGTGCACGGGGAGCGTGCAGAAGCACCCGCTGTCCCGCGGCACGCCCCAGCACAGGGACGAGGCGAGGCAACGCGGGGACCGGAGGGCCACCAGCGGGTGCCGGCGGCCAGCAGAGGAGGGAGAGCACTCACGAGAGGGATAGGGTGAGGTGGAAGCGCTGGCGCAGGCCCCGGAACATGACGAAGGAGCGGGGCGGGAAGGAGCGCGTGGACACCTCGCAGAAGGGCGTCTCGAAGCCGCCCGCCGGGCACTGGCAGCGGAAGCCCCCGTCAGCGCCGTTGGTGCAGGTGCCCCCGTTGCTGCACACGCCGGGCTGGCAGCGCCCCGAGCGGCTGTCCACCTCGCAGTTCTCACCTGTGGGAGAGAGATGGGGGGGTCTGGGACACGTCCCCCCGGCCGCTCCTCGCCCAAGGGCACAGGGGTGTGTGGGGCAGGCGGGGGACAGGAAGACCATTGACCCTGGGACAGGCATCGCGGTCCTGGCTCTGCGGGTGCGGGGAGAGGGAGCCCAGCATCACTGAGCTCCCCGATAGCTATGAAGGTCTCACCCATAGCACCAGGAGCTCCTTAACCCTGCAGACAGGCTCTGACACATGAGCAAAGGTTGAGAGGAACCCAGCCAGGTGAGGACGCCAGATATCCTTGCACCTTGCTGGTGTCACCAACAGGGATCCCCCACACCAGCTCAGCAGGGCTGAAGGCAGGGAGAGCGTGAGGAAGAAGCAGATCTGGCCTGCTCAGCTCCAGCGGAGGGCTGGGAACTCCTCTGCCTCTCCGCCATGTCCACAGCTGACCTCAGGGCCCAGCCTGCCAGGTTTACTTGGCCTCTCTTCAGCTGGCTCTGTCCACCCCAAGGGCCCCTGGCGAGGCTGATCCGATGGCAGCACGGCACGAGGGGCCGTACTGGGTCCGCAGAGCGCTGGGAATCGCTCAGCCGCAGTCCTAGGCCCCCAACCTGGCTCCCAGTACTTGCTCAGTGGCACGTGAGGAGGAGGATGCGGAGACAGCACGAAGTGACAGGGAAACGAGCTCATTAACCCTTCTGCTAATGGCTGTTCACGCTTCAAATGCCAGGGGTTAATTACCACTGACTCTGCTTATCTCACCAGGAGCCACGGCAGCCGAGCGGCTCCAAGGCAGCCATCTGCTGCCGCGCTCCCCTGCCTCCCCAGCACCCCTCCTGCCGGGGAGGGCAGGGCAGGGCTCCTCCCCAGTAGCCACGGGCCTCCTTCCCTCGGCCCCAGGCTGACAGTGGCCAGGCACGGGTCTCCGCAGCCTGGTGGGGACTTGTGGCAGCAAGGCGCTGGCTGGTCCCTGGCATTCCCCCCGGGGCCAGGACCTGGATCCTGCCCAGCGGGGCAGTGAGACCCAGCCTCCCTTTCCAAGCTCAGCAAGGAGGCTGAGGCAGCAGCCTCCCCATTGCCCACAGGGCCGGTGTGGGCTGCACAGCGCTGCCAGACCAGCTGGCATCGGCCAAAACCAGCATCTCGGACAGTGCCAGAGCCCACCAGAGGGGGGGAGAAGGGCAGAGGAGCCTCTGCACCCCGGCCTGGCGAGGCCCAGCTCACTCTCCCCGCCCTGCACAAGGTCCCCGGGAGCCCTCCATCCCACCTCCCCGCATTTCCATGGCAACCTCAGCCCTGCGCATCCAGCGCCATGGAAACGGGGAGAGCGGGGCGGGGGGGAGCGCAGCCGGACCTCGGCGGCCCCCCCCTGCCTGGCACTCACCGCTGAAGTGCTGGCGGCAAACGCAGGTGTAGCCCCCTTCCTTGCGGGCGCAGGTGCCGCCGTTCAGGCAGGGGTTGGAGTAGCAGAGGTTGATCTCCGTCTCGCAGTAGTCGCCGGTGAAGCCCTGCGGGCAGCGGCACCGCAGGCCGGTGATGGGGTGGATGGGGCGGAAGAGGGTGGAGGGGGAGGCGATGAAGGGGGCCGAGCTGTCGAACTTGAGGACGGAGATGCACTTCATGTAGTTCTGGCAGGGCTCCCGCAGGCAGACGTTGTCGTCGAAGGGCAGCACCTCCAGCATGGAGGCGCCCGTCAGCGCCATGCGCTTCATGTAGAGCTGCTCCTGCAGCTCCTCCGAGCTGAAGTAGTGCCCGCCCCGCGGCGCCAGGGCCGAGAAGCTGACGTTGAGCACCGTGCCGCCCACGTCCGTGTCGTTCTGGATGTTGAAGATGAAGACGTCCTCCTTGGGCGTCGCGAGCACTGTGGCCACCCCTTCCAGGAAGGTGGCCAGCAGCGGGGAGAGGAAGCGCTCCTGCCACATGTTCTCCAGCCGCACCGTGATGCTGTTGGCCAGCATGTCCTCCGTGATGATGATCACCCGCAGGACGCACTGGGCTGTCACGCTGTGGATGCCGTCTGTGGGAGGGAACGGGGACACGCTGCAGGTCTCCTCCCTCCATGGGGCAGAGCCTTGCACCCTAGCACGGACCCCAGAGGCCTGAGTCCTCGGCTAAGGAAGCTTGAAGCTGTGGCCCAGGGAGCTACCTGGGTGCCACCTGCCCCTGGGTGTCCCCATGTGCATGCCTGGGCTTTGTCCCTTGCCCCAGGCTCTCCACTGAGATAACTCCCAGGTTTCCTCCCTGTCCTGGTTCTGGGCAGCAAACTGAGCTCTCACCAACAAGGATGCTGGTGAGAAACAAGCAGAAGGAAGTCCCAGCAGGAGGTTGGACAAACACTGGAGCCGATGACAGCGCCCGGGGTGTTTTACACCCCCGCTGCGCCCTGTGCCCCCTCCACGCTGCCTTTCCCCACGCTCTCTTCCTGCCATTTCCTTCCTCTCTCCTCCAGGGCCTCCAAGGCTTTTGTACCCACCTCCCTGCTTCCCCCCTTCTCACCATCTGCTCCACATCCCTTCCCTCCTCGGGCCCATCTCTGGTTTGTTTAATTCCCTTTAATCTTTATTTTCCTTGGAAACAAACTCCCTGCCCCTTGGGACCCCGCACCACGTGAGCCACCTCGAAGCGCGGCAGCGCTCTGCCAGCACCTCGGCCGTTGGCAGCAGCTTCGCCCCTGCCAGGCACGACAAAGTGCCAGCGCGCCCTGTGCCCGGGAGCCCGGACCCTGCGAAGCCCCTGGCAGGCACGGCCACGAGGTCCGGGGAATTTAAGGATTTAAGGATGGAAACGTCTCCCTTTGCTCTCGCTTAGTCTTTAGAAGGTGAAAGCTATCCAGCGACCCCACAAATCCCAGCGCCGGCGCTCTGGAGATAAGGCGGGCGCGGGGCTGGCAGGAAGGGGGGTGCTTCCCCCCGAGATCAAACTGCAGCACGCCAACGTGGAAGCCGGCAGGCAGGCCTCTGCCTGATTTATGGCCGTTATTCGGCCTCGGCTAACGCCGCGCTAGGATCTGAGGCAGGCCGGAGGCCGGCAAAGCCTCTGAGGAGCACGGAGGCTGCAGCCTGGGAAGAGGGGGTGCTGCAGGGTACCCCAGGGACGGGGAGGCAAATCCCCCTGCCATGTAAGGCGCAGCCCCAGCAGCACAGCCCTCCCCAGTAACTCTTTGCCCAGCCTCCACTCCGCACCCTGGGCTGCCTCCCACCGGTGCAAGGGGAAGCAGATGGTTAGGAGAACGACCCTCTGAAAATGAAAAATTAAAAAAAAAAAAAAAAAAAAAAAAAAAAAAAAAAGCAAGCTACCAAAAGAAAGCCTAAAGCTGGCTGGAGGCGCTGACCCCCCTGGGAGGCATTTTAATCACGGATGCTCACCCTTTCTGATTAAATCCTGTGGCTGGAGAGCTGGTGCCTGGTGAATATTCATGCAGCAGAGCGAGGAGCCCCAAACATGCCCACAGGGAGAGAAGGGCCGCGGGAGGCTCTAACCCCGGTGCCGAGCAGCACCGGGTCACCACGGCTGACACCCACCAGCTTCAAAAGGCCCGAATCCCTCCTGTCCCCTCCAACCAGCTCCAGCCCGCGCACCCACCCCGAGGGCCTCGGGGTCCCCGTCGCCAACAGGGAACGCTCTGGTCTTCAGCCTCTCTCCTCTGCCCCTCCGGCCGAGGCCACCACACGCGTTCCGGTGGCCAGGCCCAGCTGCCATCTCTGCTGGCCACCGAGCGGGTCACCTCCCTGGCACAGCCGGGCCTCACCGAGCGCCAAGGGGCTGGACTTCTGTGCAGGCAGGGGAAGAAATGGAAAGAGGAGCTTCTGGAGGGACCTTCCCTGAGCACGGCAGGAGGACAAACACGACAGTGAGGAGGCCACCACAGAGGGTGACGCTGCTGCAGGCATGGATGGGGTAGCTTTCACCTTGGCTGCTGAGGAGCCACAAAACGACCACAGACAGAGAAGTCAGGAAAGGAAGAGAGTGGAGAAATGGAGAGGTGGTATGGGTGAAGTGAACATCCCTCAGCACTTCCTAAAGGGCTTTTGCAGACCTCTCAGCATTCTGACGCTCCTTTGCCAGATGAAGAGATCTCAGAAGTAAATTACATTTCCACCACACAGCACTGAGCGTCAATGTCACTCTCCTGGCATCAATAAAGACAGGGACCAAGATATAACAACCAAGACAACTCCAAAACCATTCCCTAACCAGGAATAGAAACCCATGTCTCCCACCCTCATTCATGGTCAGCTCCTCCTGCTGTGACGGACCTAACAGTGGAGGAGGCTCCTGAGATAGGGCTCCTCAAGAGAGGAGACATGCAAGCTCTGAAGGGCAAAGGCAGCCCTGGGACCCCATCCTGGACTTGAAAAGAAGGCTCTGAAATGTTCAGACACAGTAGTGAGGACACGTGTGTGCCGGGGGGCATCCTCCCTGCCGGGCTGGGATGTAAGGTGAGGCGGCGTGGATGAAGGGGCCAGGCCAAACCCACCCAGCAGCCAGGAGCAGCCCAGGCCAGCATGGGAGGGCGCAGGCAGGGACAGCGGGGCAGGCACTCGGGCTCCGCTCACCACCCCTGCCACGCACCGACTTCCCACCGTGCTGCCGCCCGCTGCCTCGCACCCGCAGCGGCCAAGAGCCATTTTTTAGCAGACGTAGGTGCCCGCATGCCTGCGAGGTGCTGGGGGCAGCTTTGAGCCCGTCGGTCCCCCCCAGAAAGGGGCTGGTTTGCGGTGGCCCCCTGCCTCCACGAGGCCCCCAGCTCCGTGCTTTGTTGCCTTCCCGCAGGAGGAAGGAGCCGGCCCCGGGCAGACAATGCAGCCAGGTCCGGACCGCCCGGCCCCCCGCCCTGCAAGCCCCCCGCCCCTGCACCGCCACAGCACGGGGGCAGACGGGGCTGCCGGCGGGCAGGTCTAACAATAAAGAAGGAAAAACCAAGCCAGACCTCCACAGCTCCACCAAAGCCAACAAAAGGGCCGCTTTCCGCCGTCTCGCTGCCCGCCCCCCCAGCACAGCTCTTCCCCTCCATCCTCCCTTCCTCGAGTGCACCTCTCCCGCTCTCCCTTCCCGCTGGAAGATGACGACACGCTAATTGCAGGGGCCCTCTCGCTGCCAGGCGGCTCAGCGCAGGACTTCGGGACGTGATTTTCTCCTGCCTTTGTGCGGGGTTAAGGGCGCGAGGAGGCAGGGCTTGCATAAACACACTGGGGCAGAAGCTGGAAAGGTCAAATCCAGCCCCCACCTCCGGCAACCAGCACGCATGCAGCGTGCGGTGCCAGCCAGCCCTGCGGTTACCATTAGTCCCCAGAGAGCCCCAGTTCACCGACAGGCTGGAGCTGGCCGCGCTGGATTGCCTTGAACAGGTCTGCTTCCATTGCTCCATCTTCTGAAAGAAATCCTCCCCCTGCTGAATTAGCAGGACAGAGAGGGGGTGGGAAGGGTGTCAGCCGGCAGCCCGGGGAGAGCTGCGGTTCAACGCACGGCTCCCCAGCATGCTTGGTAATTTGGCGCTTGGTCCCTCCAAAGAGGGCTCCCCCGGAGCTGCTCCTTGGTTCAGCGATGGATGGATGGATGGATGGATGGATGGATGGATGGATGCCTCCATTTCAGATCATGCATCCGCAAGCAAAGAAAGGCCCGCGGTGCCGGCAAAGCTTGGGCAGCGGGGAGCTCCAGGTGCAGACCCCGCTCGCCCGCAGACAAGCCCTGGGTCCGTCTTTGCCCCATCCCCAGCTTGGCTGGAGGCGACCCTAATGCTTCCCCAAACCGCCCCGGGGAGCTACCACGAGCACCCACATTTGGATACTCCAGCAACACACACGATGCGAGAGTTTTAAGCACCTCTCTCGGAGGTCTGTTACTGCCGTCATCCGCAACACTAAGTTGGCTTCAGAAAGGCGTCACCAAATTTTAGAAGCCACGGCCAGCACCCAGACCCGAACCACTCGCTAATGGCACCCTCCAGCAGCCCGGCCCCGTCCCTCCCAGGCACGGCCGGGAAGCGCACCCGCTGCTGGCGGGGCGAAGGCTCGCTTGGGGCTGGCAGCGAAGTGGCCACCCCGGGAACCCGCTGCTTGCCCGGCCGGCGCCCCGCGGCACAGCGTCGCTGGTGCCAGCACCCCCAGAGGTGTCTCACTGGCAGCTACGTGCGATCCTCGCAGCCAAGTAACGATGCTTTGTTCTTACAGACCACCACCGATCTCAGCCCCCCTTGCAAAACGCTCTTCTGCAGCACCCCCCCC
>VXAA01004408.1:41606-94025 GCA_013399115.1 Anseranas semipalmata | reverse complement strand
TCAGCCACCCCGCCCGCAGGGCACGGCCAGCGCACAGCCCGGCTCCCCCAGCCGGGCTGCAGGAGCCCCCGTGCCGCTGGGCTGGAGGAAGATGAGGAGACGCAGTCAGTCCCTGGGAACAGGGGGCTGGGGACCCCCGGGGGGTGTCGGGACCCCCGGGGGATCAGCAGCCGTGGCCAACGGCCCTGCACCGGCTGCAGACGGGGCCGCAGCACCCATGCTGCTGCTGCTGCAGTGCAAACCCCGGTGTCAGACCTGCGCCTGGCCGCTGCCCCTGTGTTCGGCCACCGAGCACGGCCGCCACCACTGAGGGCCAGCGTCTGGTGGGCGCAGATTTCTAAGCCTCCAGAGAAGCTGGCACGTGAATGTATAAATGGCCAGTCTGGTGCCAGCACCAAGCCCTGTGCATGCAGTGCCCAGGGCATTCACGTTCCCCAGGCTCCCAGCCCAGTTAGCCTAATGGCAAGTGGCAGAGCAGCCTGGCCCGGTGACAGCCTGACCTACTTTGGGGAAGTGTCACAGCCTCCAGGCCAGCACCAGAGACCAGGCGCTGCTGTCACCTCCCCGCCAGCACAGGGGTGACAGGAACGTGCCCGCTCCACGGCAGCTGGATTAGGCAGCACACCTCTTTAAGCACAGGATTTGCCATCAAGAAACCCAATCAGAATAGAGGTGATGCTTTTAAAAAATTATGAAGGCTTTCAAGTTTATTTGTTCTAATTACCCAGCTGACAGCTCGGGAGGATGAGAAAGTCATCGGGGTGTTACTGCCACAAAATAGTTGTAATTGAATCATTCCAGACAATAAAACAGAGGTGCAGGTTGCAGACAGCACATCGCTTCCACTGCACCAGCCCCCCAACACCCCGTGCTGCTGCAAACACCCTGATACAAGGAGATACCGCCCCGATAATGGCCTATTAACAGCTAATGGAAATGCACGTGGTGCCTGCATCTGTCACCGTAGAGCCACCGGGTGGACTCTGGGATGATGAGCTTACACAGGTTCAATGCCCTGTAATGTGCAAATGCCCTTCCTGGGTGGCCAGTGTGACCCCCCCAGCCACAGTGCTGCGCTCACCCCGCAGCTGGGATACAGGGCAAGTGACCCAGGGGGACAGTGGCCCAGGGATGCTGCAGGGAGCCACCAGCCCTGGGCACGCAGGCTCAGCCCGGCCAGGGCTCTGCCAGCCCCCAGCTCCCCCACCGTGCTCACCTGACCTGGGGGCTATTGCAAAAGGCAACCCCCAAAGCAGCAGCTGCAGGGCTGGGAACAGACATCCACAGCCCAAAGGCGACGTGTTAGCACTCGGCACACCGCTAAACCCTTGTAGCTGCTCTGCTGGGAGCCAGCAGTGGCTGTGCATGCATGGCAGGAAGTGAACTGCTGAGTCCAGCTCTGCTAAAGCCTTAACCTGGAGCAGAGATGCTCAGCAGGTTCAGGGCAGTGATGGCTGTGCCCTCCACCACTCCTCAACTGCCAGCAACATGGTAGGAAAAAACCACAGTGCTAGAAGCAGAGTGTGGGAAGAGCGACTGCAGCACTGCTCCCATTTGGGGTGAGCAGCCAGCGCTTTGCTGTCGCAGGTAGCGGGCACCCAGCCACCCCCTTGCCTTGGTCCCCACTCAACAGGGCTCACCCGCACCAGGCTGGGACAGGCAGGGCTACATTCACAGAAGTCCAGTTTAAGACATTTTTATTCCTTTGCGTGTTACACTTAGTGTTTAAGAAAATACAGGATCCCTTTTGACATTCATACATTTTTACAGGGGAAAAATAGGTTTCTCTACGAGGGCAGTTATTAAGCTTTGGGCATTCCCAGGCTGACTGGAGGGGGTCCTCACCCCCTTGGCTGCCAGACCAAACCCCTCTGTTCCTGAGCATCGCTGCCCCCATGCCCAGAGCCCAGGCCTGCAGAGCAGAGCTCAGATGTCGTTTCCTCAAGCTATAAAAATACAGTGCCCAGTACTTCTAGTTCCAAATGCCAATAGCTCCTACACAGGATACTGCAAAGGAACAGCTGGGGACAGGGAGTGACCAGACTGCACACGCGAATATTTAAGAGACCCACGTTAGTGTGTGTGTGTGACTATCTGTAACAGGGAAACAGGTTAATCCCATTTGCTAGAAACCTAGAGGAAATATAAATAAGGGTTTCCCACACTCGTGCGTAGTCACAAACAGCTACTGGACACCAGGCTCACGCTGCCTCCAAGCGCTGCCACGTGGAGAGGAAGGGCAGCGAGGCAGAGCTGCTATGAAGCTCAAGGCAAGAAATCCACAGGCTTTACGAACAGAGCACCCCTGCCCACGTGCAGCCCCTCTGCCCGGGGCAATGCTGCTACAGAGGTGGCAAGCGGCAGCTTTCGCTTGGCAGGACACGTCTTTGCGCTGTGTCCATGCCAAAGGCTTCCTAAGAGCAGCATCACCCAGGCAGGTGTTAGTTGTAGGCTGCCACAGTATGCAGGAAATTCAGATTTAAACGTCACTATAGAAAGCAGGTTGAAAAAAGCAGCTGCTGCAATAAGACCTCTATGGCCCTAGGTGGACTGCTACCCCGAGCCAAAGCTGAGGGCCAGGAGGGAGGGAAAGGCTCACTAGACGAGGCGTTAGGCAGCGAGCGGGCTACCTCCCTTGGCAGGGCTGCAGCACATTGGCACTAGCAGCAGCAAACAAAAACAGATGTTACAAAAGCTTCTTCCAAGCACCAGCAGACTCCACTTGGACACTGCAGGGAGAGATGCACATGGAAAAGAAGTGATACTCTAAGGCAAAGGCCTTCCGCTTCGGGACCTCAGGACACCAGCGCAGCTAAACACACACCGCCACCCCGGCTGCTAAGCCCCTCTCAAGCTCTCTGCCCTTCCTGCTGGTTAAATGCCTCCTGTCCAAGTGCTGTAAGGCAAACCAGGTGCCAGCGCCCACCCCGCTCTGCCCAGCGCTGATCTCCCCAGAGCGCCAGGCCCCAGGACACCCCACGCTCCTTCTGCCGCTGGCGTTTCTAAAGGGCCGGTGAACACTGTCCGAACCTTAGGCCTCGCACGGAGGAATATAAGGTATGAGCTGTACTGGAAGGGAACGGGGAGAAAGTGTCAACAAGAGACGTCTTTGATCCAAGTGGTTCAAGCTCCAGTCCAAGCCGAGGGGTGGTTAGCTGGTACCAGGAGAGATTTCTGGGAACTCCTTATAAATTTCCAAGATGATCAGTTTGTCCATCTGGCACTGCTGCCCCTCCTCCTCCTCCCCTAGGATGCGCTGCAAGATGCCCTGCAGGTCAGAGAGGCGGTGCTGGTGCTGCAGATACTGCGTGGAGCGGATGATGGCGTGCATCAGAGACAGATACTCCATCCTCAGCTGCCAAGTGGGAGGGGAGAAAAAACACAGAGCACAATGAAAGATTCAAAGTGAGATAAACAAGCATGCCAGCCTCCATTACAGCATGAGCACAGGAACAGCTGCTGCTGCATGACCAGCCAGAGAGCAACTCCAAAGGCACCTGCTTTTCTTAAGGACTCATTAGTAGCTATGGAAAAATGCTTTTCCCACAGCACCCTAATATTGTTCTTGACCCACTCAAACACAGACATATCACCTGCCTCTTACACTAACAAAAAACAAGAGATCCCTCCTACTTCTACTACTCACAAAGGGGCCCTTTTCCCAAAGATTGCTGAACAGAAGGGTGCAGACCACCAGAAGCCTGGCAGATGTTTCTTCAAACACACCTTTCTACTGCTGTGTGCCAGGTAGGATAAATCCCTCCTTCCTCCTCAGCCCCCAAGACAGATGTGAGCACCCAGAAATGTTGTGCCCACCCCAAGACTCCAATCCTGTCTGCACCAATGAGCCCCAAGGAGGTCAAGGAGAAACACCATTGCTTTGGGACTGTGCTCCCTTTCTCAAAGCCTACAGCTTTCTTTGAGCACCTTGTCTCCAGGGGAAAGATCAGCAATCTGCCGCACCAAGATGTCTATCAGGACCATCATGTCAGTGTGGTAGAAGATGCTGGCTGTATCCTTGCTGGCAAAGATGTCCTGCAGAAACTTCAGCACTGAGTGCGGCGGCTGAGGTTGATGCTTGAAGATACAAACTGGATCATCTGGGGGTAGCAGAGAGACTGCATTAAGCCACACACTCCTCCACTTCCTCCCACCTCCTCCATCGGTGTCAACCCCTGCATTAGGCCCTACAGGTTTTGGAGAGGAGGCTGCCCCTGACCTCAGTGAGCTGCTCCCTGCCTATGGCTGGCTTTTGTGCCTTGCACAAAGCTGCGTAATCAGGATGGCAGCTCTGCAGGGCACCAAGCCAAGTCCAAACTCATTAGCATTAGCATTAATCATTGTTTATGTTTCACCTAACATCCCAGGTGAAAGCTCATTAGCACATCACCTCCTCCCAGTGCCTCCCCTTCTTGCTCAACAGCTACCACTCATTTCTCCCTGGTCTATTAAGTCCAGTCGAATGACCCCTCTGAAAAGCCCACCAGAGCCTGTGTCAGACACAAGCTTTCACCATGGAGACGAGGCTAGTACCATCCTGGAAACAAGAACAGAAACGCCTCCAAGTTTAAATTAGCCACTGCATCCTGTTTTCTTCTAAAACATGTCCTCGCAGACCCCGAGAGGGGCTCTAGGACACTGCAGACCCCCCCAGTAGAAAGAGGGCACAAGAGAAGCATCTTCATTAGGTTGTGGCTCCCCTGTTTCTTCTCCCAGCCTCTCAAAAGTAAGGTGATCCCTGTAGGGAATCTGGCATGGAAAAGGCTAAACAAAGGCTTTGGGATGAGGCCAGACAGAGGAGCACAGAGATGCAGGCTGTCCTCAAGCTGATATAGTGTGAAGACTGATTTGCAACCCCAAAGAGATCTAAAGCCTGAGTAAGATGAGCTGCAAGCATCACAGGATGAGTTATTTACCAGCAAATCAACGAAATGAATCTCAGGCAGCAAGCCCCTGTGATCCAGAAGGTATTAGAAAGCACAATAGTGGCATGCAGCACAGGCAGAAATACCTGGCACCGCTCTGCCTGCAGCGATCTCCAGCTTTCTAACAATCTGCTGTGCAAAAGCTCTACACATACAGTGGATTTCACTCCACGCCTGGAGCAGGCACAAAGCTAACCCTCTGCTGGCGATTTTGAAATAGGAAGTTTCACTCCAAGCGGCATGTCGGAAAGCAAGAACTCCCTCTGGATCTGTCCTCCGGAGCAGCTGATTGCCAGCACAGGCTGAGGCTTGTGTGCCAGTGCTGACGGAGCCCCATCTGCCCAAGGACAGAAGTGGTCCAGGACCAGCTTTCCTCCAGACAAGAGCTTGCCCACAGGCAGCT
This sequence comes from Anseranas semipalmata, assembly GCA_013399115.1. Lineage (NCBI taxonomy): Eukaryota > Metazoa > Chordata > Aves > Anseriformes > Anseranatidae > Anseranas > Anseranas semipalmata. The sequence goes on along the minus strand of VXAA01004408.1, from coordinate 88,697 downwards.
ACGCTGTGAGATGGGGCTGGTCTGACACAGAAACACAAGGGGACCAGTCTGCATGGGAAAGCTAGCCCACGGGCCTCTTCTCTCTTCCCGGATGCAGTTAGTATTGCTTTATTCTTTATGTGGTTCCATCCTCAGCAATGCAGCCTGTCACCCTCACAAACTCACCGGGAAGCAATACATCCTGCCCAAGCCTACAGCTCCTCAGCTACCTGCATCCCTGACACATCCCGCCCCTTAACGAGCACCAGGCTCATCTCTCCGAGTCACCATTAGCTACACCCCCTGCCAGGCATGTAATAATGCCACAAACACTCACCTCCCCTGTTCAGCAGCAGCAGCAGCTTTTCTGTGAAAGTCTTGACATTCAAGTGCTTGCTTATTGTAGTCATGATCACACTGTGTTCTGGAACTAGGGAAGAAACCTGTTCAGCACATGCCTTTGTCTGCTGAGACCACAGTAACAACAACAACAAAAAAAGCAGCAGAGGGCTCCTACTTCCCTTCATTGCTCTGGGGAGCTACGGAGAACCAGTCTGTCAGGGCTATGAGAAGTTTCAGCCTCCCAGAACAGGCAAACAGGGAGAGGGAAGGATAGGAGAGGTGAAATAAATCTGGAAGCAATGCATTAAATAATTAGGACTTTCTGTGTGCATCGGATTCATATGCAGGCTTCATTTCAGCAAGCCAAAATACCTTGCAAAGGCTTTATATTGTGGAACATTACCTCTGCTCACAGCCCTCTGAAGCCAAGGGCTCCACTCTAGCATTTTCATACGCTGTATCAGCAGCGCCCCACTGGAATTTATTGCCTTGCAAGCTCTCATAAGAAGTGACAGCCAGCTCCTAGAAGCATGCGAGAAGGAAAAAGTACTTCTTCTCTACACTCAGCACTGGGCTGTGCAACAGGAAGGGTTGAAGAATTCCTCCAGGAAATGTCCCCTGACCTGCTCTGGGGATTGATTTCTCATAACTAAAATACATTCACCCCAGCAGACCTTATGCATGTGAGTGTGCACACTCAGAAGCATCTAAAGTGCCTACTTCTGTCTCAGGATTGGTGACCCTACAATATTTCATAGGCTGTGAAGTGCTTTAGGATCCTTCACATTGAAAGGCATCAATATAATTCATTTTAGCACAGTTTTCGAACCAACTCTGCACAACTGAAATGCAAGACAGATGAACCTTGCAGACAGAGGAATAAAACTTCAATCCACTAATAAGCAACCAGAACATCATTTAACATGTTCTTAGCATCAGTGAACAAGTCACCGCTCTCAGCTACAACCCAGGTGGGCAATAATCCCCCAGAAACACACTGCCTGTCATGCATTATTGCCTAATTACTGCAGCCAGGAAGTATATGGGTAACTGTGAGAAGGTGTAATGAATGAAAGCAGCAGAGACTATGCTTAATCAGTCTCTGTGCAATCAACTTTCACATGAAATTAGAAACTTTCACACAAATTTTAATGAAGCACAACTCAAAATAACAGGTAAATTACTGGACATGTCCTTGCTGCTTTATCCTCCCCTCTCTTCACAAAGCCACAGATAAAGGCATGAAGCAGGCCAAGACTAAATAATTAACTGAAGACAATTGGAGCAACAGGAGATTTTGCAAACACACTCAGGGTTAACAAGTGGCCTCTCAACTCTCCAGTCTTCCAACAACAGACTTTAAAGCTCCCAGGCAGCCCTGGCAGGGAGAGGGCAAATGCCCTCCTCTGGGGACCAGATGTTTTGTCTATTAAGGAGCTCAGCAGGGGAGGGAGAATTGAGAATGAGGGAAAACAGGAGAGTGCAGCTCAGCCTAAGGTTGAAGAGCCTGGCCCCAATGCATGAGCATTGAATGAGGTTCAGGAGGTGCAGCCAGGTAAGCAGAAGGTTTGTAAAGACCTACAGAAAGCAGAGGACTTTCTTTTTGGACTGATACCAAGGCATGCCTGCTGAAGCATCTTCTCTTTCAAATTAGCTGTGCCTATGAGTTAGTCATATGCACATTCTGCAAGTGCAGCCCAGCAATTGCTTTAATTCAGCTAGCTTGCAAGTATGGAGAGAAATCCACTGGGCTTGAGAGCTGCTGTGCTCCAAAGGGTCAGTTGGTTGGGCATGGGCTCTCAGACCATTCTTTCCTCTAGGGTTTTGTACAATATTTAAACAGACAAAAGCCTTGGGAGAAACCCAGTGTACTGCCAGAGGCTAAGGGAGCTGGACAGGTTATCACAGCATCATCAAGTCCCAGTGAGATTCTGCATCCCCATTCTTCATCCCCTCGCTGCTTCAGACCACTGAAATCCTGCCAAGGCAGAACAGCACCAAACCAACCTGGAATGTGGAGATTGAAGGCCAGAAGGACGTTGACAAACAAGTCAGGCAGCTGGTCAGTGGTGTCTGAGGGCAGCCCGTCCTCAATCACATCCAGCAAGAACTGCACAAACTGAGAGTTGAGGTGTTCTGCACAAGGAGAAAGATAGGCATTTACAGCACTGTGAAAACAAACCAAGCAACAAGGGACCGTGCAAACCACTTCCCCATGCTCTTATGCTTAAAACCATTAGTGGAGTGCCAGTGTCAGCCGCCAAGGAATTAACAAATGTCTTTGTGCAAGAGACAAATGACTCAGAGCACTATCCACAGTTCAGACAAATGTTGAATGTTAGTCTCCCACTGGCAATTTTTTGGAGTAAATGAAATGCCAAATTCTACTCTAGCTGTTGTTCCAGCATCACTGCCACCACTGAAGGCTTCAGGTAGGAAGAGATTTGTATTCTTGACCACTGGTCTTATCCATCTGTTTAAAAAGAATAATCATCCAGATCATTAGTAATAACCCATTTTTCAATTTAGCTATTAGGAAAGCCCAGGAGCTCATGCAAATAAGTCCACCTGCTGGAAATAATTGCCAGGGTTACATGAGGAGAAAAAAACAGGAGATGTGGAGACTCACTCCTCAGTCCCTGCTGCACCGGCTTAAATCTGGTACATGTTTATTGGGGTGTTAAGGTGAAGCTGCTGAGGAGATGATTATAAAAATCTCTACTGCATTTCTATAGGAAAACTGAGCCCAGAGCTTCCCAAGTATTGGGAACACGACATGGCCAGGGGAAGAAGCAGGCAGACAGTGCCTTCTAGCTGAAGGTTGGAATGAAAGGACATTTGATGAAACAGGCAGATCTGGAACAACGTTTGCACTTCCCTATTGACTGCAATACTCTTAATCATCTCCACTCTAAGAGCCTAAAATTTGCAGGGCTGCACCACACTGTTAAAAGGGAGAGCAGGGAGAGGCCACATTATGCAGCTGACAAATTTAGTGGGCATTCATGGAACAATCTGGACTCAGCCTCATCAGCAGACAGAAGGTCTCTGAGACAAATGAGGTGCACGCTGTCATGCAGGACAGCAGTAAAACAAAATATTTGGACAAGTATGTCGCTTAGCTGTAGTGAGGGGCAAAACTGCTTCTTCTGCAGCATGGCATCAGTCCTCTACTGCTCCAACCCAGATTTGTGCTGCTCTTTCTGAAAATCTGGCATCTTCAGCTCAGTGTTTCCAGCAGGCAGGCTCTAGTGGTGAAAAGCAGACCCTATTCTTGCCCTGCCAACGTTGAGCTCTCCCCTAGCTGTCCCCGCTTTGGCCACCAGAAAAGCTCCCTCCCCCGTGCCTGCTGATGTGCCCCAGATGTCCCAGCATCAGCTCTGCCCTCCTACCCAGCTGTAAGCATACATCACTCTTACCATAGTGATGATATGGAAGGGGCTCCCCCATGGAGAATATCATTGCCAGCACCAGGGCAGAGTAGCACATCTTTTGATGATCTGCAAGATAAACCCAGAGGTCCTGCCATTAGTTGTTCCAAGGATGTGACACACTATTCCCCAGCTGCAGAGGGAAAGTCACACATTTCATACAGAAATTTAACGCTGATTAGACTGCTCTTCGTTCCTGTATTTACTGAACTATAAGGGTGTTTTCCCCTTGTTTAAGCACATGCCTTCTGCACTATGCATTTCTAAATCAATTTAAAAATAATCACAACAAAATTCTTGATTTTTTTTTCCCCTCCATTTAAGACGATCTGGGCAAACTCGATCTGAATAATTAAAAACCTCCCCTGCACAGTCCCAGGACACATCCCATAGTTATGCAATTACTGAACCCAAAAAAGCATCCATCTGGCCACCTTGAAATACCGCCTGTTCCAACCACCACCACCCCCAGACCGCTGTGCTGCTTGTTACCATCTCCGCACTGCTCTACTTTTGCTACCTCAGCTCTGCCTGGAGGTCTGAAAGGTCTCTGGGGAGCCAGCTCCCTGCTCATGACTCTGGCTGTGCATCTGCCCACTTCCCAGGCCACACGCATCTCCAACGTTAATACGTCCCGCAGCCTGCTAGTCCAACACAATTTTTGCTGGCAACAGCTATATGTAAATATTCCACAGAACCACAGACGGTGCCTTCCCTGAATTTTAATTAACTGATACACCTCAGTAGATATTTGCAGGAAAAAAAGCCACAGAACAGGATCGGTGCTATAATAAAATGCAGCCTCCATCCACTTTAGCGAGTCTGAAGACGATAGGAAAAGTTGTATTATTTTTATAAAGCAGGTTACCACACATACTGGCTAAATAAAGTTCAGCTACATCTGCCCAAATAGCCTACAGGCACTTGTTACAAGAAAACCAGGGGGTTTAGTTATTAAAAGGCTAAAACAGTATTTCTTATCAGACATGACACATGCTGGTTCCAGTTCCCCCTCCAACCCATTAAGACATATCACTTCTCTGTGCACAAATCGATCCATCTCTAAGCACCTGTGTCCTGCAGTTTGATTTTGACCACACAGGCTGATGCCTTCACTGTTACTAGATGCTCCTGGAATCGGCCAATGGACTTGCAGCACTTGGCAGCTCGCAGATTTACTGTCAGCACAAGGGAAAAATACTAGAGAATCATATCAGCCTAATAATCCTGACAAGTCATCTCAATAAGCAGAGTTTCTATAAAGAACATGCAGACTTTGTCAAAACTCCACAAGATGCTTGAGTTTTCAAATAGCAAATACTTTAGTAAAAATGTGTCATCTGGGGCTTTGCTAGAGATACTACACATTAACAAGAGTTTGTATGAGAGCAGTCTAGACCATGTGGCAGCAAAGGAAAGCTGGAAACTGCTGTTTACTCCCATTAAATAGAGAGGGAGGACATTCAATAACTTAAATATAATTCTTTCTTATACAAGGAGCTCACAGCTATAAGGTGTCAGTGATGCCAAAGCTCATTGTAATAGAAAAAGAATCTGACAAAAGTAATGGGAACTTGCACAGTTAGAGCTGACAGGTAAAAATTGCTGCTAGGCATAACCAACCAGCTACCATGGGCATGTTCCCATGCCTGGACATGGTTTTTTTCCTAATTGTTCACTACATGGTCTCTTCACTCCTTCCTCCAAGGCATCTGGAGTTGGTTACCAGAGGCAGGATGCTGCAGTAGGTAAATATAGGGACCTGCTGTTCCCATGTTCTTAATAAGGCAAAACAAAACATTTTCTCTCATTGCATCAGGAGCAATGAAATAATGATCTGAGAAGTAGAAGCCAGTGATAAACATGTAGTTGTAGCAAATATAGAGGAAGAGATTAATTAGACATGGGACGGGGGAAGGTAGTTTCACATGTCCTTGTCCCATCTGCCATGAACTAATGTCCATTCATCTTGGCTGACAGCAGACTACGCTACTAGGTGGCAAATCTTGTTGGATTTGCCTAAGAATGCTAAATGAAAGGATGATGCAAACAGTCTGAAAGCTCAACTCAGAGCAAATCTGGATTAGCCTGGTGCACTCAGCACAGACTCTACAAGTTTTTGGAGCGTTCCCACTGCGACAAGACTCATCCAAGCCTGCATCCTTTAACATGTTAGCACCATGCTGAAGAACAAATTGCCAGCCGAAGCACAGCTTTTTTTCCTTCCAGAGCAGCACCAGTGGCTGTAAGCAAGCAAATAGCATTAATACAAACCTCCTGAAGCAGAGGGACTCTGTTGACATCAGACTGGTAAGTGTCACTCAAGCGGCCATGAAGGGCAGAAGAGACGTGGCTGTTTGCTCACCAGCCTGCATTTCCTGAGCCTGCTGAGGTACTGGTAAGGAAGCTGCTATTATGTATGACAGGAATTTCTCAGAGGCCTTCAAAGACCTTGCTTTCCACCTCTAAACACAGCAGTGCAAAATCAGGGCACTGGGAACAGACACAGCTGTCTACAACTCAAGTAAAGAGAGCCTGACAGCTGACTTGCATGTACACTGAGCTGCAACAGGGGAGAAAGTCACAATTACAGAGCAGATTATCCCCGTCTGTTTTCTATGGGATTGTTCTGGCTAATTCTGCCTCACTGTGTCTTATTATAAGCTCTTCTTGCACTGATAGATGTGCAGGCCAGGCACATCAGAGGGAAGTGGCTGTCCAGAAGCAATAAGACCCAAGCATCTGGCAGAAGAACTGGCCGGCAGCCAGCACGCCTGCCTCAACCCCAGGGTAAAGCTCCTTCTCATCAAAGGCACCCAGCATCCACGCGCAGAGCTTCGGCCTCGGCTGCTCTTCAGTAACAAGCCAGGAGGGATACCGCGGAGCTGCTGCAGCCAGTTCGACGGTCCCTAGTGGCTTAGTGCTGGCACCGATTGCTCTGGCCCCTGCCATCCACAGAAGGGATTAGCTACTGCACGGTATGTCATGGCTCAGCTGCTATTCCCCAGTTCCTAGTACCAAAATAAGCTCAACTCATTCCAGCGTTCAAGGTCGTGTTTTCACGCAAGGTACTGCTTGCCATTTGGCAGCAGGACGTGAAGCAGTAAGCACCAGAATGGCAGGAGGGAACTACTAATGCCCCAAATCACCTCTGAAGGACAGAGGCATCTGGGTCAAGGATGGTTACTTCTCTGCAGCCCTGCCGCGAAGGCCAAGGGGACTGGATGCTGCACAGATGAAATGTTCGCAAGTGCCTGCCACAAGCTTGGCACAAGAAAGGCAGCACAGCATCAGGACATCACTTTGAAAGGCTCCTGTAACAAAAGAGTAGCTTTTAACCCTTTAACCGTATTGCCTACATATTAGAGCAAGGAGGGCAAAAATCATCTCGCTTGAGACAAAGTTAAGGAAAGAAGGGACACCGCACAGCTGCAGGCTGAAGTCCAGGGGACATAGCAGAGCCACTTTCCACCCACTTCCACCGCAATGCTTTTAGGTCCCCAAAGCAGAGTCTCACACTGGCTAGGAGATAGGCCTGATTCAGCCAGAAATCCACACATATATCAGCAAAGGTGTGCAGAAGTCACCTATGACAGAGCTTGATGCTCCACCACAAGCAACAGGCGGAGTTAGCCGTGCTACTTGGGATGACGCAGCCCCTGGGAAAATGCCCTGGACACAGCACCGCCGTCACCAGGGGGCTCTGAGACATCTCAGGATCAGCCCGCCCGGCCTGCACGAAGGCAGCCTGGAGAACAGAGCAGAAGACTGAAGACTGTTTGCATGGTGCAGAAAAGGTTCACCTGAAGACAAGCTTTACGAATTAGCAACAGACGGAAAGCTTATTTCTGGCAGCACAAAATCAGGAGTAATGTTGTCAGAGAAGCACAGTCATAGTTCTGTAACCAAGCATTATTTGCTTCTCAGGCAGAAACACCTCTGCCTGGGGAAGAGGCTTCTCATGCGTACTCAGGAAAAAACACCAACAACGTGACAGGTTCGCTGCATGTAATTGATATGCTGCAGTAACACAAAGAGAAAGCTTAGCCAACACAGGCGTAATGATCTCAGTCCCTCTCCACACTAACCCAATGCGCTTCGCCCTGCCCTCAGCTAAAACAGTATTTTTCAGTCGGTCCCCACATGCGAAACACCCACACTTCATAGCGCCTCAGCAAAGGTGACTGCAAAGCCTTCTGGAGCAGGCTTGGCTTCCAGCTCCCACACCCCTATCCAGACACCAGATTAGCCCCATTAGTCCTGTCCACCGCACAGGCGGTTTGGCACAGGCTGTAGTGCCTGTCCCTGCTGGGGACAGGGACATCTATTATGCACGTCCAAGGTGGTTGTCTTAGGCATTTACCTGGCTCACATGAAATGGATGTGACGGTCCCTGTTCCGAGCAGAATTGTCACCCTAGTCTCATCACCACATTACACTTCTCCATGGCTCCAGGACACTCACAACAAACCCATAGGGTACCAACCACAATCAGGGTACAGGCAGCAAGACTCCAATATTCACGTTCTTCTGATTTGATCCACCCACACAGTCACTCAACAGCTACTTTAATTGTGGGCCACAATTAGGACAAAACAATGCATTTTCAATATCCACTTAAGGGAAAATGTAGTATATGCCACTGCCAGCACTGGTGGCCTATAGATTGACTTCAAGATTGGAAGCAAAGTTGTGACTGCCCAGGGCCAGGCATGCACACACAAGGGGCTGGAAAGTAATGTCATGGCAGTATTACTACATGGTCACCTTGCTCTTTGATTCTTCCTTAGCACCTGCTCCTAGCTGCTAGGAGATAAAGGATACTAGGCTAAGTGGGAGCTCCGGGGGACAAAAATAGCAAAATCTGGCAACACAACAACTGTCAAGTTTTAGAGCACGTGGAACTCAAAGGACAGGAAGGACGTTCCTGTTAGTAACAGGGACAGGTCATCCTAACAAAGGATGGAGCAGGAGCATGAAGTAGAAGGAATGTGAGGGCAAAGCCTGGGTATGGCAGGCAAAGAGCTGGGGAGAGGAGGGCCGTGGCAGTATCCTGCAGAGGACCACGTAACAGCATTACCATCCCTCTTGGTACAGTGGCGGAGAGAAGGTCATTTCCTTTTGACCATCACACATCTCATCCATCACCAAGAAACACCTCCAAGACCTGGTGTAGAGTGCAGAGAAAAATTGCCAGTAAGAGGCTGCAGAGATCTTCCTTGAGATCTGCAGGTGTCTCCTGTCAGCATCAAGAAGCAAACTGGAACAGCTCAAAACATGCTTTAAGACCTGCACAAGCAGTGACACGATCACTAGTGGCATGTTCAAGAGCTAGAGGGCCTTGCACCATCGAACTGAAACATCCTCTCCCATGCTTTCTCCACTTACATCTGTAATAACCTGAAAACTGTAAAAACAGACAGCCTTAGCCCCAGAGCACTGAGCATGTAGAGCAGTCAGGCAGCAACAGGCCACTAGTGCTGCTGTAATCCATCTAATGGATGGATGTCCCTGGGGACCTGCGTACAGCAGCTTTGGCTCACCTTGTGTGTGAGTCTGCATGTCCCGGGCCAGCTCCATCGGCAGCACAGAGTTGACAAGCATTGAGATAACCGCAGCATCCAAGTTGCACATGGCTCCAAAGCATTTCAACAGCAGCAGCCGCAGCGGCACCCTGTGTTCCTGCAAAAGCAATTTATTAGATCAAATGATGTCCCAGATGAGGCTCACCCTAAGATGAGAGACATAACTGGCTAGAAGTTCCAGCTGCTGGGAAAGCTACAGACCCTCCCAGGGTAAGAGTGAACCCAGAAGCTCTAGTGGCTTTTAACAGCGTCACAGGAGTCCTTTTAAGACTACATTCACAACCAGACCGGGTACAGGCTTGTTAGCACATGTGGTCAGAGGCCATGCTGCGGCCAGAGCTCAGATCTGAAATACCCCACTTCATCCTCTGACAATGACACAGCTCAACAACTTATAACCATCCCCATCGAAAGCAGATTTAATTTACTGGGTAGCCAGGAGTCTCTGAGCACACCAAGGTTTTGTAAACGCTGCTCTGAAGTAGGTTTCCTGCCAACACAACATTTGCAAACCCTGTTCAGAATGTGATTGTTAATGAACAGGACACGAACAGCTCCTCCACTGTGAGGCTGCCAGGTTCGTGCTGGGATCAGAGGATATAACCAGTAAGTTTTGGGACACACAGGGATTTCTGCTCAACCTGCAGCTCCAGAGCCAAAAACTCTGGCATCGGGCATGACCACGGCCAGGAGGAGAAACCTAACTACTCTCCACCTGGTCAGGCTTCCTTGAAACCCCGGTCAGAGAAGAGCTCACAGTGAAAGCCTCCAGTACACCCAGCCTGCCTTCCACTGCTCTCGATGCACTACAGCACCCTAATGTTGAGCTCTGGGTTCAGATACAGAAGTGCCGGATGAAAGCTACATGCAAGGCTCAATATGCAGTGGCTGGGGACTCAGACAGGATGGGGAAAAGCCTCCAACCCCCGCAGCAAGGTCCAGGAAGGAGGGGGGCGCAAAGCAACACTGCATAGCCACTGAAGGCAAAACTTCCATTTCTTCCTCTGAATACTGATTTCCTTCCTCACTCCCAAGGCTTCTAACTCACAGCCTACTTTCCTAAGCAAAGCTATTTACTAATGCACAGGAGTGCATCAATTAAAAGAGAAGCAGTCACAGCCTGTCAGCTTACCCAAGGCATCCTCAGAAATCCATCCTCTAGACATTCGAGATGGTGATCCTGTCCCTCAATGGAGCTAATAAAAGCAGCAAGCTTTACCCTTCACAGTGCTAGCTACCGCTTCGGAGTCTGTAGCTTCCTCTGCTCTTCCACGCAGCTTGCATGCCTAACACGACATTAGCCAGCACACGAAAGGGACGTGCTGCAACTCCAGCAAGTTCATAGAACTGCCCTGTCCAGGGGGAATGTTACATATATTCATCATAGCAACCCTGCTCTTTTGCATCTTCAGGGAAACCTCAAAAAGAAGAGACATTCAATGCACGCTGCCACCTTACCATCTGATAATATGCCACAAGGGACAGGACGGATTCAAACTCATTCTTCTTGCACATTTTCTTGCAAACTTCTGGGTCTGCATCTGTCTGGAAGCAGGAATGAACTGGTCAGCCCAGTGACACATCAAAGCAGCAATGTGACTGCTGCAGAGACCTCCAGGGAGGCCAGCTGCTTTTAGATTTCAGTAGCCCCAGCCCAACCATCTTACAAAGAAACTGAAGCCAGAGCACAAACACAGCTCAAGAACTGCCACCCTGGAGATTCTGCATCAAAGCGAATTCTTAAGAAACATCTCTGCCATACATCATGTCTTGGGCTGAAAACATCTAAAAAATCCTTAACCTAAGCAGTACCTCGATGAGTGTATCTTGCAGTTGCACACAGCAGCTCCAGTGTTGTTCCCATACTGAGAAGTGTTGTACCTCCCCTCTCCCCACACTAAATTAGGAGGAAATTGTTGCACAAAATCCACCTCTGCCTTGCCCTGCAGGCCTCACAGTGAGATGGTAGGTCATGTGTTGAGTTAAAAAGACAATGGCATTTACCACGCAACAAAAAAAAAAAAAAAATCTGTTCTGCTTATGTCAGAACTGGAGAGGAATACGAAACAGGTGCCACACACAGCAAAGCCAGTGCTGGCACCCGTACCACAGACCATGTCACTGCACCAAGTGACAGCTCCCATACCATCGTGCTCCCCGTACACAGATGGGCTTATACGTGCTAGAGGCAGTATTTCCCACTGCTGCTCACTGCAGGGATGTACCTCTCCCGTACACACAGATATGGTCTTACACTTGCTCGCAAAAACAGCTTTGAAGCTCACTTTCACAATAACTGAAGAACTTTCACGGCTTTGCATTTAATGGGCATCACCGTGCAGGTACTTGTTTGAATAACGACAGGGAGAAAATAACTCAGTCTACCTGGACACATTGTATATTTGAGAAAACCCATATGCTTAGAGCCAGCAAAAACTCTGGTTACAAAGACCAGCACAGAGCTTTGGAAGCTCCAGTTTGGTGCAGCTCCACATCACGCTTTCAGTACAGCCTCACAGCACAGAGGGTATGACCCGACCACAGAAGTGAGCACTCGGGATATGGCGTGGTCCCTGATGCCAACTTGCTTGTACACACTGGTCAGCCATCCCAGAGACAGAAGAGGTTTTAAATGGGCCTAGGTGTGCAATAACACTTACAGCACGCTTCCAGGTTTGCTGTGGGAGGTTTGTTTTTCTTGTAGGTGAGGTTTTATATCCTCCTGTGACAGGTAAATACCACAACCACCATGAATAACAGTTCTGTAATTCCGTTCATAAGCGTTTTGTAAGGTGGAACGAAAGGCAGCTCAGGAGCGCTGCAGACCCCACAAGGAGGGACAAGACTTCGCGCCAACTGTAAGGGATGCACGAGAAACCTACACTCTCTGAAACAGCAAATCTGATGGCAACACAAGGACAAAGAAGATCAGAAAAAGGGAACTTCACCAGCATCTGTCTGCTCTGCTCTGCCTACAAGGAAAGAAATTTGCTCACCAGGATGCGAAGCAGCTCCTCCAGGTAGCAGCAGATGACGTTCTCGTCCTCGTAGAGCGCCCAGCTGCGCTGCTGAGCATCGTCCTTGTGCCTGGCCAGATCTGCGAAGATCACCTCCAGCCGCTGCTCATCGTGGCAGATCTGTCCTGAGGGCAGCCCTGAGCTCAGATCCTGCAAGATGACAAAATCGGTGGTTACTGGGGTCCTGAGAGTTAGCTGTTGTTCGGGTGATTGTTTCGTGTAATTTATGTCTCAGGACTGGTGGTTGACCTCATTCAGTCAAGAGCTGGCAGCAAAAAGACAGTAAATTTAAAACATCCATTATTTCAGCTTTCAAACTTTTGGGGCCTCTTACTCCCCCCTCCTTTCCTTGCACAGCTAGTGCAGTGAATGAATCAAATTGGACTTCGGCCCTCAAAAATAGGTGCCAGTACTGGTGCATGGTCAAAGTCTTTAAATCCAAGCTGTCATCACCCTGCTGGAGCTTTAGTTGGCTTCTGAGGACGTTAAAGAACCCAAGAAGCTTTACTCAGACAAGTTACACCCCTTTTTTCTTATTGCTTATAATAGCCTAAGGCCAACCCAGGCGAGACAACATTCCCAAAGTCATGGGAATTTGCACCCGAGTCTTTTCTGGGTCACTAAACTGTAACTTAGCACTCAGTCACTTCACAAACTTTCCCACTTCCCTTACAGCAACGTGGAGCATGTTTGCAGAACAGCAGCAGCTGTCTCTCTGTGCTGGGGGGTGAATGCTGCAGTACGAGGAATGCCCGTGTACTGTAAGACAGAAACTTAAGGCAAGAAACCAGCTCAGATGACTACAGCCCTCTGTACGTTTCAAAACGTTTAAAGGAAAACTCAAAATGCTTGGCCAGAGTACTACGCTCAGTGCCAGCCAAACCCTGATTCCCCCTTCCCACAGGGCCGCAAAACAACGCTGCATCGTTCACAAAAGCAGTCAGACACATGCCATGAGCATCAGGCAACACAACCTCACTGAACAAAAGAGTATTCAGTTACCCCCCACAACACAAATAAAACGTAAAAGGATGTAAAGGTATCATACGAACTACCTGGTTTCCTGAAAGCAGAGCAAGAGCAGGGACCAGCACATGGAATGGGGCTGATTACAGATGATGAGCTTAGGCAGCATTAAGAGAGGTAAGAACTAATTTGCAGAAGAACCTAAATTATATACACAAGGGTTTGGCAGCAGTGACAACAAACAGCAGGAGATCAGTGAGGTAGAAGAGAACTGAGCTGAGAAATCCAGACAACAGGGACAACCAACTCACTGAGACCAAACCCTTAGCAATTCCTGGATGAAGCTGTCTTGCAGCACGCAGTGACAAGTCACGATCATTCAGTGTGAAAGGGCCTGCCCTGCCATCAGCCAGGCCACCCCGCTGCTGCGCAGCATCTTCATCTCCCGAACACCCAGAGAAGATTTAATCCTGCCCTGGCACAGCTCCTTTCAGCAGGTCGGCTGCACGGCTGGCGGCAGCAAGCCTTTAAGTAGACCTCCCGTTACAAGCAGAGTGATTTTGCACAGAGAAACAAGCCCACGTCCTCCGTCAGGGAGGACACACGGCCGCACACCCAGAACACGAGTGGCACGTGCCTGGCACGGCTGCGCCTGCCAAGGGAAGGAGCGCGCACCCCTCCTGTGCTCCGTCAGCCCTGCAGCCCTCCTGGGAGAATGACTCCAGGTTTAATAACTGTAACGTTTAATCTGCTTTATTAGAGACGGGACTGTTAGTAATTTGGTTCGTGGTATTTGGGGTGTGAACTAATTAAGACTTTGATTCAATGCTTCAATTATATAATAAAAAAAGTATTTTTGTTGTGGCTGTTCATTACATAATCTTTGCCAAGCAGATAATGAAGGAACAAACGCGCAGGTTTAATTTTAACACAAGACTATGCCTTAAGCTACTGGGAAGCTGTGGATGGCCAAGCAGATAACGGGGTAACCAGCTGTGAGAGAGGACGGACTGCTTTCAGTAAGCGAGCCCAAACACAAGAGAAGCTCCTGCTGAACGGTGTTTTATCACAGAAGCTGACAGGTTCGCTAAGAGGCTCCCTTGGCCCCGCCATCTCCTCCTCCCTTTAGGAGGGCCCACAACACCGCGGCGCTGCCTCCTGCCCCAGCTGCCTGCGAGAGGGCTCCCCACCTCCGGCCCCACTGACGCGCTCCTCGCCACAGCAGCACGGGGCTGGGCCTACCTCGGTCCACTGCTGGGACGCCTTTAGATGAGCGTTTTAATGATTACCTGTTTTAATGATCACTCGATTCAGCCTCTTATCACTAATCTGTTTCCTCCGATCCCTCATCTGCAAGCCTTGCACCTCCACCAGACATCAAGCTCTTAATGGACTCGGATGAGACAAACCCATTAACGAGCTCTTCAATCCGACCGGCGTAACGACACCGTGCGCAGTCTTAATGCATTCTCAGCACCGCTCTCAGCCCTCCCACCACCGGGTTCAGGTCTCCACTTATTAAACATCTTGGCAGCTATCGCAGCCTGCAGCCTCGCCACATGGTCATTTCCAGGAACCTGCCGGACAGCCCATAAGCAGGAGGACGTGTCAGTATTTCTAGCCATGCTGCTCTGCACTGTGTTGCTGCTTCAGATGGTTTCTTCCCTCCACTTCTCCCTTGCCCCCTTCCCACCACCACCACACCAGCAGGCGCAGCGGACGACCAGCGCCGGTGGTACGCGCACCTACCACCAGCAGTTACCCTCCAGGTGAGCCCAGATCCACCTCAGGTAAATCGCAGAGCAGCTTTTTCTACAGATCTGAGACAGCTCCTTGAGGGGGACCGCTCTGGGAATTCCCTTCACGGGGGAAGCAAACCTGGCACTGGAGGGACGCAGCCGCGTTACGGGCGCTGCAGGGAGGCACAGCCTGCCGCATGCAGGTGTCGCGGGGAGAGAGGGGTGCCTGGCTTTCACCACCACGTTGGCCATGTTTCAGGAAGGTCTTTGCAGCCTTCGCTTTTCAGGTGTCCCAGCCATCCATAGCCCAGCAAACATTTGCTCCACAGATGTACTCAGCAGCTCTCTCTGGGTGCCTGTAACCCAGCTAGAGCTGAGCGCAGACGGCTGCACGCGAAGGCTGGCACGGACCCTCACCCTCGTAAAGGTTGCTCCTCTAGCAATTAGCGAGCAAAGGACCTGCCTAAGCACTAATGGATTCCTCCCCCCTCCACATTCACATTTCTTACAATATCTCACTAAGGAGGAGCCCTACTTAGGTAGGCTAACAGCACAGCCAAATGAGTCAGCCTTGAAAGCACTCACCCCGCTGACTTCCCCATTATCCCAGGAAAACAAAGGGACAAAGGCTCCCTCGGAGAAAAGCCAAATCCCAGAGAAGCATTTGTGTCTTGTTAAAAGCAATTTCTTCTTTAAGAAAGCCGAGTCAAAGAACGAAGGGGAGCTGAAGGCGAGAGGCAGCAAGGGTTCAGGGGAGAGCTGGAGGAGCCGCCCAGTTTCACAGGGCTCCTCGGGGACAGCAGCCGGCTCAGAGCGCACGTGCTGGTGATGGGTTACAGGCTGGCCCTGCAAGGGAAGCCCCCTCCAGAAGGGCATCACCTCCCACGCTGACCCCCTCAGGGCTCCTCGGGGACACAACATCCTCCATCTCCATCATCCTCCATGGCCAAGAACCATTTGGCCCCGCTCAGCAGCTTGGGCAGACCTACAAAAGCCAGCTGAATTACAGGGCTTTGTCAGTAGTTTTCGAGCTTCAATCAAAGGCAACCAGAGATGAGTCTGAGTCACAAGTGGCACGTGGCAATGCTAATTTAATAAAAAGCAGATAAGTGATTTCTGAGCACGCTCTCTCAAGGTGTAGCCAGCTTATATATTAGGCAATTTTTCTTGCCTCACACTCAGCTTAACAAATCCTGAAATCGACCTCCCTAGACAAGACATCTGCGGAGCTATCCCCTCCTCTCAGACAGGAGATAATTCTGCAGAGCTGAATGCAATCACACATCACCAATACATACTAATTCAAACGATTCTCTAGATGTTTGAAAATCAGGCAGCATCTATACTATCTCCAGCTACAGCCAAATTTCAAAGAGTTCCCATGAAAGCCAGCTCCAGTTTATCGTTTATACAGTCAGTCACCGCAGCGATGCGTTTGAAAAGAGCTTTCATTTCCCCTTGCTTGTCTTGCCCCGTCACCACCCCGCTCATGAGGAACTGGCTCAAGGACAAGCAGAGGGGCCATTTCCAAGGCCAGGCCAACTCTTAAATGGGGAAGCCAATTCGGCACTTCTGCTCCCGCAGGTCAGGCTTCCTGAAGCAGTACAGCATTCCTGAAGTCTCTTTCAAAAGAGACGAGCCCCCATGGACCCTCCTTGCCTTAGCTGTTCTCCCAGCAGATCTCTGCAGCACCCTTCCAGAAGCGAGGGTGCGATGCTGTCCCAGCACAAGGGTCTTTTCTCCCTCTGTAAAGCCCACTTCTGGGCAGACTCCACAGTAGAGGAGAAGCAAGGTAAATAAAAGGGAAATGCCACCGCAACTCAACCTTCAGAGCGCACTGGGAATAAGAGCGAGGTAATGGATTCTGAAATTGATTTAGTAAACCAGTGATCTGACTTCAAATTAAGACTGGAATAAGAGCAGAAAGGATATAACTAATTACAGACTATGATACAAGAGGTTGAAACAGGTATATCTACTATAACCAGAGCAAAGTTTTAATCAAGGATGATATCTCACTTTGTTTTAGAGAGGTGGAAAAAAAAATGAAAAAATATGCAGAAGTATTGACCATGTATTTGCATGATTGGGGTGTAGAGGGATTTCAGAAGTTACAAATTAAAGAAAAAAATGCCCTTGACCTAGAACAGACGAGTCAGCAACAAATCCACATAGAAACCCCTGAGATGGTGGAATGACTTGGTATAACGAACAACACAAAGTCTGTAATAATGATTTGTACCATTAAACTAAGCTGGTGTAGCCACGGCAGTACAGCCACCTTGCAACTGTGCGCGGCAGCCCTTAACTGTTAGGGCTGATCTTTTACTCTGGAAGGAGCAGACTCACCTGGTACCAGGCTGCTACGCATCAGCAGAGCGACACCTGCGTGGGACAGCCTGGAAAAATGCACACCCTAGCCACGACACTTACACCTGAGCACCGCGCAAGCCAGCCCTGCCTCTCCCTCCGGGAGCAGCACCACTCAAGACATGTAATGAGGTCTTTTAAGAAGAGACAGGCGTACTGTAACAGGCATTTTTAAGCCTCACAGATGTAATAAGTGAGGTATCTATCAGTTGCAGGTAGATCCATACTCTCCCCTGCACCAACATCAGAATTTCTTCCCATGTTTTTCAAACTGGTCTGCAGCAATGGCCATGAAACAGGTTTTCAAATCCCAGCTGCTGAAACCTGGCATGCAATCATCTTCCTCAAAATGACTTCTGTGGAATTAAGTTTACTGTATCCTGAGAACAGGTGTTAAAGATAAAAATAATATTCAAATCTTGTCCAAGATCCTAATAACAGATTCAGAGCCAGAACATTTGCTTGAAACAGCTAAAAATTTTTTGCTGAATCTAGATCACACATTAATACCACATTGTTACTGAAGTGGGAAGCAATTAACCATTGGGTTATGGCCACAAACTGAGAACTGATGATTGCTTATAGGACATTATTCCACGAGACATTTAACTAGAGTATGATTTGATCTAAAATTTGAATGCCAGTAGTCTTCATATTCAAACACCTCTGAACAGTTCATTATAATCTTGCCATTAGCAATGGAACTCCAATCTTAGATGTTGATATGAAACGCACTCCTTGGGGCTGTATTTAACAAGTGGGAGCTGAAACTTCTTATCCCTCCAACTAAAGCAGAGGGCTGCCCAGATGTACTTTGCTATTTCAACAACTGCTGCAAGAAGCATTCTTTTATTTTCCCCCTTGTCTGGCTGTAATAGAGGAAGGAGGAACATATGATCATTCAGTATAAGGTTTAGAACAGGATCAAGATAATTCTCTTCCTCCAGCGGATGAAAAACTACTCTTTGGTGGTGGTTTGGAAAAAAAAATAGGGCTGAGGAGTGTGTTAATGTAATAACAGAAGTACACATCTATGGAAAACTAGTTTTTATCGCTTTGATGAAAGACCAAACCAGACAAATAGATGCTTTGGGTACTCCACAGTCAAGACAGAAAAAAAAAACATGCAGATTTATAGTATGTACACATGCTGAATCTATGCAGAGTACGTGCAGCATAGTAGAGGAAGAGAAAGTTTATACAATGCCTTATTTTATAAAAGGCTTTCATTAAAAAGCACTTATTACTAAGGCTCCATTTTCCACAGCTTCTATTTGTTGCATTCATAACAGAAAATACCTCTTTAAAAAGTCACTGTTAGTTTCTTTCTCTGATTTTATGCTGCCACTATGGCTCTCCATAAGCTTCCACAATCAGTGATCAACAACTTGCATCAGAGCAAAAAGAGAAGCAAAAAGAGTAAACTTGCTTATTTGCTTCAGTCCCAATCCATCTTTTTGCCACAGCCACAAGCTGGAACAGTTACTCTTCTCCTTCTTGCTTCTGCACAGGTATAGTTAATTCTAAACATTCAGCATGGCCTCACTAGGTTTTTCCCCCATTCTTTGATGACAAGCCTCTTGCAATTTTATTTTATTTTTTTAATTTCTCAAGTTCTTTAATATCCCTTTGCAAGCTTTCACTGATTAACAACACTCATGACTGCTAAGCACAGGCTTCATGATCTCCCTTTCCCATCAGATCAAGGAATCCTCCCATATAAGCCCTGCTCGTTTTCTCAGAGCACCTCAAGTCCTGCGACATCCATCCTGTCGCTGCTTGGTCTCCAGCACTGCCTGTGGGACCTGGAAGGTTGTTGTCTCCCAGCGATGCACTGTGCAGTTAAATTCACTGCCGCCCACCTCATCACCTCTCCCCCAGCCGCAATCTCATACCAAGCACCCACCCCTCCACCACCGCCTCCCAGTGCTTACCAGATCCAAGGGCCCTCTCACTCCCAGCTCCAAACTCAGGTTTAAGCTGGACATCTGCAGCTCGGTGGGGGAATAAACTCCAGTTTTCTATTTCCCTGCTGCTAGTACTCACACCTGGTTTAAACCCTTGGTCTCCCCAGCTAGTCAATTACACCCAGCTAACACCTTCACCTTTCCTTTGGGATCTTCCTGCATCCCAAACACCAGGAGAGAATTTGTCTTGAGCTCTTAACACTAGCACCATGGCCCTTCACAGCAGCCAGCCAGCAGAGCCCCGTGTGCGTTACCTTACTCTCCACCACGGAGATGAGAATCTGCTCCATGATGCCACTGGTTACCGGGACAGAGGTCTGGATGTGGCCGATCACCACGCCGATGGCCACGCGGGACAGCTCGTAGCTGAGGTGGGTGTTCCTGCGAACCAGCTCGATCAGCTCGGCGCCTATCGTCTTGGGAACAGATGCCACCAGACCACTGGGTTCTGGTGGCACCGGCTCCACCGCAGCCGCCTTCTTATCCTCGAGGCAGAGGGAACTGAAAGCATCCAGGCTTGCAGGGGCTGCTGGGGCAGCTTTCTTCCCCTGCGGAGTCTTCTCCCCATCCACAGCATGGGACCTCTGGGCTCCCCCTTCAGACGGCGGTGCTGGGGCAGCCCTCTTGGCCTGGGGAGATTTGCTGGCCCCGTCCTTTGGGGAAGTCCCGTAGCGTGAGTGGGCCACGGAGCCAGCATCCAAATTGCGCGTGATGGTGGTGTGGACGCTGCGGCTGGGGACAGGGGGCGGTGTGTTGGCAGGGCTGGAGGTGGCTGTCGGGAGAGCGGTCTCCGACACAGAAGAAGCAGTGTACAAGGTATCCAGGGATGTCGTGCTCATGGAGGAGGCACTAGAAGCTGACCCAGAGATAATTTCAACAGCGTCTGAAAGGGAACAATTAAAAACGCCTTAGCAACAGCATCAAAGGAAAAAAGAAAAAAACAAATTGCTACAGCGCAGTCCATTAAAAGGCTCATTGTGCATGCTACCAGAGCAGTTTAACTCCTCTTCCTGCCTCACTTATCTCAAAGCAAAATTGTATCAAGTTCCCTCTGGAGCATTCTCACACAATCACCTCTTTAGAAAGGGGAAAACTACCCTATTGAGATGAATACCCTTCAAAGGGCTTAGTGTTTCACGCAGGGGAAAGGAGGGAGGGAGAAACAGGACTAAGGGACAGGAAAAGTCTTTTCCCCCCGGCTTAGCAAGGGCTTTTTTCTGCTTTCAGGATATGAACCATCGCTTTTGAATACCGGTGCCTGAGAACTGCAAGACACTGCTGGCTCCCCATGCCAGCACGCACCTCCCTCTTGCACAGACCTCTCCCTGCAGCACCAACTGCACGCCGCCGTCAGTACCAACAGCGAGGAAAAGGTTTGGCTGGCACGCACCTGCAGCCTCTCTTCCAGCACTCTTGAACATTCGATCACAAGCCCCACAGGCCTGCTAGCACGCACTGCTTTCACAAGCCACCACCTTATGCGCTCTACTACACCTCTACATGCTTCTCTAGCGTTGACTCACTCTAGCAGGGGTTGCTCTCCAACCTCTCTAGGAAAAAATCCACTACAAGCAAAGAGATGTTAAGATTTTTCTTTCCTAGCATCCAGACTAATATAGAGTTGTAGTAAACCCTACCCATTAGTTTCAAGGGAGCAGAAACATATCCAAGCCCTTCCCTGACTATGAAAACAGACACTTGGGCAAACACTGGGAGGGAGATCTTCACCTAGAGCCTGGGGAGAACAGCTGATGTTAGCACTGGAAGAGCAGAGAAGGAGCACACCCCACGGGGAGCGCAGCTTTGGTTTGGGTATCTTTTGATACAACTGCTTATCTACTTGCCTTTGGGCAACATATCCTTCTCCCACACCAGATGAGGGGCCAGTGGGACAGAGTCGTGAAACACCTCCCACGTGTCTCCCACTGCACAACCCATCTTGCAGCCAGGGCAAATCATGCCTTTTGCTGTGCCCCGCAGCCGAGGGCTGGACCCCAGCCCTTCCTGCCCTTTGTTTCTGGAAGCCCTCCACCAGTCCAGCCACCGGTAGGAAGGCTCCATCTCACGGCAAGCATGAGCTATGCAGAAAGAAAGGACCCCTCCCTCT
Source organism: Anseranas semipalmata (assembly GCA_013399115.1). Classification (NCBI taxonomy): domain Eukaryota; kingdom Metazoa; phylum Chordata; class Aves; order Anseriformes; family Anseranatidae; genus Anseranas; species Anseranas semipalmata. The sequence goes on along the minus strand of VXAA01004408.1, from coordinate 67,194 downwards.
CACAGGGGTTCAGCATCCCTCTTTTTTCCTCCTCCTCTTCACAGAGGAGCATGCACAAATTATAGCTCCCACTATGTTTCATCAAATCAAGATAATGAGTTCAAGGGAACTGACCTTTGTGAATTCCCACTACCACGGTGAAAATGGCTCAATACCATTAAGGAAGCTGGTGCCAGCCCCAAGTTTCCATCAACTACGTACAATTCAACAGATCTGCCCTGCAAGGGGACACGAGCGAGCTTGAAGTGGGCTGTGTTGCTAACTGCATATCTATCACAGCACAGGAGAGCCCTTGGGCAAGTTGACAGCACACTTGGGCAAGTTGACAGCAGCTCAGCACAAGGACTGCTCGTGTCCTCTGCCAGCCCCTCCGTGCTGAAGATGGAGAAGCTCCTGCGCTGGCCCCGCAGAAATGCTCACGACTAGCGGCCCCCCTGCCTGTCGGCAGCACGTATGCAGCCCTGCCCTTGGTATTATTACAGCTGCTTACAGAGACCAGCCACTTTTATGAAAGTCTCATCTGACCGCCATACAAAGAGAAAGGTCTCTGCCAAAAGCAGACCCGAGCCTGTCCCAGAAGCACTACCAGTGAGCTCCCCCTGGTGAACCACGGCACTTAGCACAGCCTGGAAACAGTCCCTCTGCTTATCGGGAGAGACCCACAGTGCTGCGGGAGCAAAGTGCCACAAGGATCCTGCATCCCCGAGGCAGTGCATTGGCCAGGTTAGCGGGCGAGCCAGCAGGAAGCCTGTTCCACGATTCCCAGGAGGTCACCGTACCTGGCATCCCTCCGCAGCCGGCGGGAGAAAGCGCCGTGCCAGGCTGCCGGGGACCCCGCAGACCAGAGGGGACACAAAGGAGCACTGGCCACCAGCTCAACCTCACCGGGACTGAAACCTGTAGGAATTTAAGCCCCAACGGTCCCGTTAGCGCCAAAGGGATGCCTTTCTAAGCACCAAGCAAAGCAGCCGGTCACTGTGACTGCTTCCTGCCCACGATCCCAAAGCAGGTTGTCCTTACTTTTAACGGGCGCAGCAGTCTGGGCGTTCTTGCGTTTCTCTGGAGGTGGGGGCGTGATAGGAGCAGCACGTCGGGGCTGTGGCGGGATCTATAAGGAGAGATTTCAGAGCAATCAAAGGAGGTAGACAATAAAGACGTTCTCTGTTATGAAACCTTCTTTCTTGTGTGCGTGTGTAAATTTGTCCTTACATCTCTCTCATCGTTCCGGGAAGTTTTCTCAGGAGGACAGATATTAATAGGCGGCTTCCTAGAAGAACAAAGCAGGACTCAAGCCCGCTTCATCCCCTCCCTGTGACAGGAAAAGCAGCCCTTGTTTAATTGCTGTGTTCAGCAGCACACAGCACACATGTCGTGTAGACCTGTCAAGCATTTACTCCTCCTTTCTTCCAAATGCAATCCCACACATTCACTGTGACTTTACATTACTCTCAATAGCTCCGCAGAGGCTGCAAACAGAGCGTGTATTTAGATACTCTTCTGGAGAGATCCATTACATCAGCTACAAATACCCTTGCAGAAAGACAAAGCCAAGGACTGGAGATGCGTAAATGCCTTTTCCATGCTTTCATAGCTATTCCTGCTCATGCAGGAGGGAGAAAATAGGGCTAGACCCTCCGTGCAATCCTACACTACCTACAGCAAAACCTGCTGGGAGCAGCTTTTGCCAGGGAGTTGCACTCACTCTGCTGTCTCTGCTGCAAGTCTCCTCTGCTAGGAACGCCGAGTCAGGAACACGCAAGCCGTGGACCCATGTTCCTGTGCTCTGATCCAGATACCGTGACCACCTACATCTCCCTCACCCAGAATCACTCCAGCGAGGTGCAGCCTCAGGTTTAACCTCTGATCAGCAGCAAGCTGAACACAATGGCCAAACTAAGCAGAAGCACATTGCATCGATACTCTAAAGCTCTGGGTCAGGAAATGTGGTTCTGGGTCTCTCGGGACTTCTGTGTTTCAGAGCCTGGCTGCCTGAAACGTGCCTCTGTTTTCATGGGATATTGCAGTCGCTGCCTGCAGCAAAACCATTCCGCTCAGAATGGGAAGGGAAAGGAGGTGATGGCTGAACATCTCTGACAGCCCAGGCTGACACCAGCTGGAATCTGCCATGGTGACATTCAGGCCATCACACAGGGATGATTTTCTAGGTTTCTTTAGCCTTGGAAGAGAAGTCTTTCTGTGAACTGGGCAGAGGAACCAGTGTGGAACAGCCCTGGAACGCCTCACAGGGCACAGAGCACTGCCAGTCCCCGCAGCAAAAAACTAAGACAGGGCCCTGAGAAGTCTCTATTTTAAATAGCTCCAGAACAAGGAGAATGAAAAGTGTACTTTTTTCCTGGATCCAGGAAAGGCAGAAACTTCCTCTGAAATGGGAAGAAAGACATTCCCATAAATAAGTCATCTTTAGGAGCAACTTCAGATTTCCAAGACTTGATGTCAAAAGCTGACAACATGGTGCTCATAGCCCCCAGTGCAGCCTCCCAGAAATGGGAAGGCACAGCAGTTTGCACAGCTTACAAAGACTTTTAGAAAGGGGTCTCTTGGTCCCTTTCTCCCACCCAACACCTACTATATCCAGTCTTTTACTATGTCACATAGCAAGTCACTTCTTTACAAGTGCCTGTAGCCAGTCGATTACAATGAGATACTGCTGCAAACTCCCAGGCTGAGCTCTGCTGTTATTGTCAATCCATCTCACATTGTTATCTGGGTAAAATGCTACATGATACTCGCATACACAACCAGCTGGAATCCAGCAAGTAGGTACTTGTCCTTTAAAAATGATCCGTGTCGGTCCAAAAACGAGACCACACAGCTGAGATTGCCAAAACCGATGATGAGGGGGCTCTGCAAGGCGGGGCTGGAAGGCTGGTCCAAGGTCTGGAAAGCTCAGCTGTGCTAAAAGCAGACCCCTCTCCACAGACGGGCAGAGTTAACAGCTCGAGTCAGAGCTGCTTGGCACAGCGCAGCCACAATTACAGAAGCAGCAGGATTTAGCAGGCAGGCAGGCTTACAGTTTAGAGCAGCAGCATGACATTATTTGGAGACTGCTAGGGCTGGGTCATTCTGGAATATTTCCACGGCTTCGTTCTCCCTTCCAAATTTACCATACAAGTTTAACACAACTATTTAGATCAGCGCGTAAATTAATAGACGTACAGCTAATGTTAGCTCAGAGCCCCACATAGCCTCACGCAGGCGGCTCTCCAGCCTCTCTCAGACAGCTCCGCGCCGCAGCCCGAGCGGCTGCGATGGGAATGCGAAGCATTGAGTGAATTTCGCGGTGCTAATGCCTGCCCAAGCCGCGAGCCGCCGCGCTGCCAGGCGTCGAGGGGGTGACAGATGGCCGCCCGCTCCCTTGGCCCCATGCTCCAGCCGCCGAGCGGGTTCAAGCGGAGGATGTACAACATCAAAATCCCCAAGGGAAGGAGGAGAAAGGGGAAAAAACATCCTCCGTCCAGCTGCTGTGGGGAAGGTAGCCATACAGGAGTCCTTGAAGCTCTGGTGCCTCCTGTCCAGAGGCGAGAAGAGAGGATGGAGCTTGCCAAAGGTCCAGAGAGAATATTCTGAGAGCCCGTGCTCTTCCTTTGGCAGCTGATTCCCACCCCAGATTCCTTCTGCCTCAGACTCCCACCCCATGCTAACTACAGAGGAGCTGAAGATAGACTCAGCATGGGTGCTATCACCAAGGACTTCATCCCGTTCAGCCCCTAGGGAGCAAAGCTACCAACAGGAAATTTGCACTTCAAATTCTGCTCAAGTTTTTAAATGCAAACATAAAATATACCTGAAAAACCAAAGCAGCGAAAAGCATGTCCCAAGACTTCTGCTTTTCTGAAGTTACTGAGAAAACTGAGACTTCAGTAGGTTTCTTAGGCAGCTGCATAACCAGATACAGTGGAAGAAAGCAACGATGCTTCCTCCATTTCGTATTTTCAAAGCGTACAGGAAATCCCTCTACTGAGCAGCTATAACATCAACGAGCCCTTTCACGGGGCAAAGCAGGGATCCCTTCAACTGCATCCTCAGTGCCACCCAGACAGAAACAGCTCTTTGTTAGCCAAGGAATCCGTCTTGCTCCTTCTTGGCAAGCAACCAAACCACAGACCAGATAAAGATGGAAAATCAGCACAGTGAATGGGCCTTAAGGTGCTCCATTTTCTTAACTTATAATGGAGAGCCTTGAGAACGGAGCTGGTTTGGCTACTCAGAAAAGAAAACTAAGAAGAAAAATGGGGTTTGTAGGGATTGCTGTGTTCTGCAAGAGCCAAAGCTACCTTTCATCTCCATAAACTTGCAATTCTTTATGTGTAAAAGAAGCCTCATCTGCTAGCAGTGACAGTATATCAGTACCTTATAAACATTGCGCATCTAAGATAACTGTGTGGAGATGAAGACAAACTACGGTGCACATGTTCATCTATAGGAGAAAAAAAATCTGTGCTCACCCCTGCTTAGCTGTTAGCCCTAACATCCAGCTATACCCACACAACATAATCTGCCACATCATTCTTCCTGAACAACTGCTGCATCCATCCTTGTCCTTGGCTACTTCTTTGAAGCCTCGTTGACGCCACACAGTAACCTTGGAATTGTATACCACTTAGATTAAAAATAAAAAATCTGCTGTAAATCATACTCCCTGCATTTTACCTTTAATCCATCATGACAAGGAATATTCAGACAAAGCAGGATCTTCGCTTTGTTTTTAATGATTTGAGTAGTAAACATTGGCAGCCACAGCAGATAAACACTTAAGGACCAAAGATGGTATTGTGCAGATTTAACAATGGGGAAACAAAGCAGTGCTCAGTACTTGGAGGGAGTTCTGCTTGCTCACATCAAAGCTGTTTTGCAAAGTATTCTCTTGGGAGCTTGCAACTCTTTTACAAAGTCGTCAGGAAACAGTCACACAATGTAGAGAAGAACTTGCACGTCACCATAAGATCTCCGACCCTCAAGGATCCCAAAAGCCATTACAAGCCGTAAATGACAGAGGGACTGTTCCAGACTTCTTGGATAGAAGCACAGGATAATTTACAGCACCCAGGGACACACTGCAACAGCCCCAGGCAAGCAACACAACACTTGATTTGAGACTACTGCTACAAAGGCGTTTTATTAAACAAGACAAGCAATATCATACCACTGAAGGAAGAACCTAGAAGGTGTCCAGCTGCTGTTACCTGATAGAGACCTTCATCCTCCTCCTCAAACTCTGTGTTTGGAAGACTGTGATGTCGCTCATATCCCGTCCGGCACACCCCGTTGGGCTGCCGTGCCACATCCAAATGGTGGTCGCTGGAGGACTGGGTCATAACCATCCCCTGTGGGGTGGGAGAGTGACTTTTGCGGGACACGGTCTCCTTCCGGTGATGGATCAGTTTTCTGAAATGGAATGACGACATCAGGAACAGCAAAGCTAAAGGACGGGAGCAACCATGCTGAAACATTTAAATGATATATTGCTTTGGGGTTATATATACCAGAACGGGTTATATTACTCTGAATACTGACTCCAGTTTCATTAACAACTAAGGAAGCACTTTTGGGGGAGGAAGGAAGAGGCTTTGCAAGAAGCCCATGATTTATTCATCACTTCACAGGAGAAAAATGCCTCTTCCTCAAGGGAGAGTCACATATTGCATTGCAAGCTTCAGAAATTGCCTGCACTTTAGAATCACTGTTCAACTGAGATTAAACCAGTGTGCCTCAGTGCACAGTGCGAGGTGTCAGCGGAGGAAAAAAAATAAAATTCTCCTCACAAGCAATTATTTGAGAACATTTTAAGGGCTCTGTGCCACATAGCCGACAACCTCTACAATTCCTGGCTGGTAGAGAGGAGAAAATGCAGCCGGAGAGGTTTTGGATTGCTCCTCTAAGCCTACGGTGCAGCTAAGGGTTCCCTCTTCTTTACATGCACAGGGAGAGAGTGGCAAGACCGAAGCACCGCTATACTGGACGTGGTCAACAGGAGTAGCAGCATCTCTCAGCTCAATCACTGGCCTGCTCTCTGAGCACGTCAGCACCTTGCAGCAGAGGGACTCAAACCGGTGACATCCGACCTCGCCCCCAGGAGCGGACAAGAGGCCCGTCACACAGCGACCACCCTTCTGACACCCGTCCTACTTACTGAAGGACATCCCTCTGCTCCAGGTTGTACTTCCCGCCGTTCTTCATGGCCGCATTGTGCACGGCCTCGATGGCACGGTCAATAGACTGGAGAACCACATCTTGCTCCAGCACCTGAGAAATGCAACATCCCGCACGTTACTGCACTGCTTCAGCTGTGCCTATTTTTGGGGGTGGGGAGGACATCGGAGGTTACAGCAGGAGAGCCGGCAGTACATGAAGGCCACGAAGCAGGCACTGCACGAGCCGAAAGGCCAACAGGCAGCTCCCTGAGCCAGAACCCATCTTGTGACAGCCTCGCATCTCCCTTCAAAGGAAGCATACGTGATTCTCTGCTTCAAACGGAGTTTCAGCCTGCTACCGGGGGCTTTTGAGACCCCACTGCAAAGCCCAGCTTATTCCAAGCTCAACTCTTGCTGCTCCCACTGCCCTGCTACAGAGCAGATACGCAGCCATGAATGTCACAGACCTGGCCAAAACCTGGCGGCCTTCAGAGCTGCTTGGCTCTGGCTTTGCATCTTCGCTTGCTTTTTTCTCAATGGTTGTTTTCAACTTGAAGTGGCTTTTCCAAGCCTCCACCCAAACTGCCATAGCGACATTTATCCCCCCTCCATCCAGTTCAGCACTCGTTGCTGCAGCCGAAATAAACACCAGCCTTGAAACAAACACCGAGCATCCCCGGGCTTACGCAGGAGGCTGGGAGAGAGCCGCGGCGAAGGGGCAGGGGCAGCGGGTTTCCGCGCTTGGGACGTTCCTCAAGGCTTTATCGGCAGCTGACACGCCTTCAGAAGACGAGGCCTTGACAAGAAGGCGGCTGAAGGCAAAGGACGTGCCGCCGAGCCTTCGTCCCGCGCGCAGCGGAGCCGCGGGCCTGCTGCAGGCTGCCGGCCCCCACGCCATCGCCTCAGCCCCCGCGCAGGGGGCGAGTGGGGGCCGGGGAGGGGGGCTTGGGTTCCAGCCCCCGCCGCAGCTGTTTGAACACCACCACCCCTTCATCTTCGCTCGCCGCGCCCCCTCCCTGCATCACAGCGGCCATTTATCCAGCCAAGAGCGGCTGGAATCTCATCAAGGATGCACCTTAATTGGCCTTAGGGGGCTGCAGAGCAGCAGAAGGCGGCCCCTCCCTGCAGGGGCCAAAAGTGCCTGCCTCCGTAGCACTGGCATGCAGCTTCCTGATAACACGCTATGTATTATTTATATCCCCATTAATTACTAAACCAAATGTGAATTAACGGCAACTGCAGACTGTGGAAAAAAAGAAATCCAAACAAGGTGGGGATGAGAGGCCCTCTCTGCAATACTCAGCTTTGAAAATGAAAAATGTAGGAGGTGTTTTTGTTGGTTGCTTTCCCAGGAAAGAAAGATAAAGAAGAAAGCAATGTGGGAAAACTTCAATAAATAAAACACGTATGTTAAAATAAATCTACAAAATTCCTTAAGGTATCCCATCAAGGCCAAAAACAACACTGAGAATGCAACTTTGGGATAAAGCCTCCAAGCAGCCCCATCGCGGGGCACCCCTAACTACAGCTCTAGGTATGGAAATGAAGCAAAGCTCGTTTCAGTACATTCAAAGGGGCGTTGGAAGGAAAGGCACATTATTACATAGCTTTTGCTGACTTCCTCGTGGCTTAAGGGAACCCTTGACCAAAATCCCACACAGATCAGCCACAGGGCAGCACTCGGTGTGCCCATAACACAGCCGCCCACAGCACACGGCCACAGCAACCCACGGGCTGGTGCCGCTGCTCGCTCTGTGCGATGCCGTTTGTTACGGATATGGTGCTTTTCTTCTGATAAAGCACAGCATTTTCACACTGATGCAACGGCGCTGTGACAACTGGCTTTTTGCTGCTGTGCTCTTTCCTTTGTTTTCGCTACCCAACCCTCTATTAACACAGCCCTGTCAAAAGGATTGAATAAAAAAGCAGCATTAGCTTGCCACTCGCACTTCATGATGTTGTTCATGCTGCTCGTAAACTGCATCCCTTTCCCTTGCTCGCTGGTCTGTTCAGCTGGTAGATCTTCAGCACAGGGGCACCTCGCACTCAGGGCTTGTGGGATACGGAGCACTATATTAAGAAACTCAAAAAATACAAATCTGCATCCGGCATAAATCAGTGATTAGAAGGAACAAGTCAGTCACACGTTCCTGAGGTTAACCAGAACGGCATTGCTTTGTCTGAGGAGGATGGGGGAGAGGCAAGCACGCTGCAGCTGAAAGGAGCACGGGCTGTATGGGGGTAAAAGCCAGGTCTGCCACCGCCTCCCCCCGCCGAGGGCTCGCAGGGTGACGGGTGCTGTCCCGCAGGGGCTGGAGGCTCCAGGACAGGGAGCAGAGCCTCAATGCTGACACAGGAGAGACCCGCGCTCACGAGATGCTGCTGTCCCCGTGGGGTCCTTCGCTGCAGACCCTTCCCTGTCCCCTCCCACGCTCGAGGATGCAGAGATGAAACCCTGCTCAACGCAAGCTAAGCTCCGTCTCAAACAGGGGCAGGGGAGTGGATGGAAAGGGCACCGCTGCATGGCATGCTGTCAGAGGAGACACCACGCAAAGCCCAGGAATTCAGTCGGATTTACTGAAGTGTGCTGGTAACCGCACGGCTGGGGGCCGGAGAAGCCCTGCGCAGTCACCACAGCATGCTAGCTGTAACTATATCCTTTAACAAATCCCCCAAAAGGCAAAGGGTTGACAAGGCAGCAGAGATCCTGCAGTGACAAGTGTCCCACATGGGGCGAAGGCACACAGTGGCACCCACAGGCGCTTGTTGGTCAGCAGGGGTGGCACAGCCACCCTTGTTACGGGAAGCGATAGGACTTTCTTCTGCTCAAAGGGAAAACAGAGGGATATCTGGGTGATGTGTCGATCCATCAGAAGAGCCATTCCCACGGCATCTCGTTCCGCAGAGCAGCCGCTACCCTGCTGCGAGATACGCCTGCCCTCATCAAATAAAGCGCTGCAGCACAGAAGCCCCGGGCTCTGTGGACAGCCTGCCAAGACCAGCCCGGACACACCATAGGGCAGAGGAAGAGCAATCACCGACCAGACTGGTTAATGGGACGTCTTGCTCAGGGCTCGAGCTGTAGTAGAGAATCAAGGGCACTTTCAGCACCCAACGGCCCTCCCCTGCAGGTGAGCTTCCCTCCAGGAAGGAGTTACATCTCAATTAGACCCAGGAATATCAGCGAGAAAACTGAATTTCTTCCTTCATAGCCCAGTGAAGGAGAATTACAGAAGCATCAATAAATCATTACTTCCTCTCTCCTTGCTAATAACACGAGCAAACAGAGGTTCTCCCCAGAGCCACCTGCCAATTTCCTCATGCCCCCCCAGCTCCCCGCGTGACGAGGGGCAGCACCAGGCCCCAGCTCCTCGCCTCTCCCCACTGCCCAGCCAGGACGGGAGGGGACAGGTGCCTCTCCCAGTGCCACCGCCGGGCTTCCAAGCACCCTCCCAGCACGCCTCGTGGGCACCCAAGGGCAGCCAACCCTGGGCACAACCACGCTGAGGGTGCAGACGCACAGGCACGAACGGGGAAGCGCTGCCCCTGCAGCTCACCTTGCTTTCCTCTTCCACGCGCTGCAGAGCGCTGCCCTGGGAGAAGCCTCCCCAGGGGGAGGACGCGTGCATGGGACATCTCGTGTGCCCCTGCCTTCCCCACGTACAGAGGAAGGGGCTGGTGAGAGATGCGAGCGTTCGGAAAACGCCAGGACTGCCCGAGTCCCGACCAGGCAGGTAGCGCCATCTCCTCCCCTGCTCTCCAGGGGGTACCCGAAACATTGTCCCCCTCCCTCCTCGTTTGGATTTCTTCCACGCGCGTCACCCCGCTCAGCACCTGCGTTGTTTAAGTGCAGTCACACAGAAGAACTTGCCCAACAGTCTAGAATAATCATACCTTTCAGAAAAGCATTTTCTAGACAAACAGGTTGACAGCTGCATCAGCGCAGCACACACAGCCTGAGCCACCCTGTGCGTGCAAGACTCCTACATTTCAGGAAAGTGGCCCATTAATGTATGGCAGGCTTTTCTTTGCCTCTGCAGGGGGCTGATCCAAGAAAACACAGCATATTTTCCCTTGCCTCCCCAGTTTTTCGTGATCAAAGGCGCTTGCTCTTCGGCATGTGCCCTCATTGCAGCAGCTGCCAGCAGCAGCTTTTGCCATAATAGCAGCGCCCAAGCAGGGCTGCTGATTTTTACCATCATGTCATTGCTCTGGCTCTCATAACACGACGACAAAAGACAGACAAAGTTTTGTCTCCAGTGACAGCTCAGTTTTTGTGCAGCTGCACTGACACGGACTACTGCTGGAATTAGGATATTTAGCCTGCTAGTGTACACAGGCACAGACTGGTTCTTTGTTGCTCAAATCAGAGATGAACACCACCTCTTAGGTCACATGCAGTTCGTGCCCAGTCACCGCCCGACTGTCTGCACACTGTAATCCTTCCAGATTTAAATGATCGCTGCAGCAATTTACAAAAAAAAATCAACTAGCCTTTGTTCTGCCAGGTCTGTGGCAGAGCAACGTACCAGATACGAGTTCCCCCTTCTGAAACACACAGCTCATACAAAAAAAAAAAAAAACTCAGCTCATTTGTTTCACTTTTGGAAATTCAGATCCTTGCTCTTCCCCTTCTTGCAGCCCCAGTCAGAATGTTTTAGTCCCCAGGCTGTTGGCTAAGAGATATGCATTGACTTATTCTTGCCAGTATGAAGTTATTGTGCCTTGCAGCACTTAAAATGCATGATAAAAATGCAAGTGAAACGATGGACAACTGTCCTGGTTACCAAATAAATAAGATGAGAAATGCTCCTAACCAACCTGCAGCATCTCTTCCTAGCCAGTGAGCAAACAAAGACGTGGCTGAGCAATTCTGACAAAGAGTCAGCCCAGGAACGGATCTCGAATTCCTGCCGATACGCTGTAGTGGGTTTCTAACAGACCCGTGTTTTCTGCTGTACACTGACAGCAGCTGCTCGAGCGGACGGCGTGCACAAATGAGAAATGAAGAGAAAGGACAGCCTTGGAAAGGGCTTAAGTTGTGCAAATCATGCTAAAGCAGAAGCCAGAGTCCCTGGCAAGAGAGACGTACTAACCAGGGACAGCACAGGCACGAGGGGCACTTGGAATACACAAACCCCTAAAGGCAGCAGAGGGATGCACAGCAACCAGGCTTCACCTGGTCTGCAGCCGGAGGCCGGTTCCTCCCTCGGGAGCAGGCAGCTCTGCAGCCAGAGAAAAGGTGGCAGAGACGCGCTGAGAGGGACAAGGAAATGCATGCGACCCACCACTGTACACTGGGACTTCCGAAGGTGGCAACGCTTCATCCAGAGTCTCTCCGGCCACGCTCAGACCCTGCTTACTGGCCACGATGATCCAGCGCAGCTGACCAGCAATCAGCCGCTGCTTTCTTCCCCTCGCAATTCTGTGCCCTCCAGTAACCAGAACGCGTCTCTTAAACCAAAACGCACTAAGAATAAAAGCACAGAGACACAGGTTTTTAAAATAAAGCAGTCAGCACATACTTACATACCTTGCCATTCCCTGATGCCTTAATTCGTACTGTTCTCAAGGCTTCAGGGGGATTCTCTGTCCCAGCTGAACAGCTGGGAGACAACAGAGCTCCCCCTCCCTTTAAGGTCTAGCTGTTTAACATCCTTTTGGCACACAATGGTCAAGACAAGTCGATATCAGGCACGATCAAGTAACAATCACTGCATCTGTGCAGGCGAAACATGTTTCTACTTACGTATATAAAAGAATTATACACATTTTAGAGCTACCATCTGCACTAAAGAAGAAAACTGCAGAAAGTCTCTACAGTGCAGAAAGCTCAGGATTATGAATGAGGATATATAAAGGTGGAAGGAAAGTCACTGCAGGGAAGTGCAAGAAGTTATTCCAGGACTTATGGCATATTAGCAGTAAAAGAAGAAAAAAAAACACACCAAAACAGTTGTGCTAGTCTTTGCAGCCATCCTTAGTCTTCAGTTTGGTAGCCCAAAAAGCCACTACAGATGCTCCTCACTGCTCAGGGACATTCAGCACAGCTCCCAGGTTACTCACGGTTATTGAAAATGCATTAAGAAAAATCTACATTAAGCATGATTGAAAACGCAACTAATTTGTAACTTCCCAGAGCGTTGGAGACACGCAGGGCAGACTACAAGTCTCAGGCCCTATTTATTTCGATCAGCAAAAACATGGATGTGAGTTGAAAACCCAGTCGCAGAAACACCCTCTGCAGTTGATGTTTGCTAAGCGTTGCTTAGACAAGGGGCAAGGCTGGAGCCCAGAAGCAACAAGCCTGGGAAACAATGCAAGTTCCTGGCTCCTCTTCTGGCATTCAAGAAGGAAGGGTCTGTTTTCTCCAAATCTATTTCTACAGAAGAGATTGTAGCAAAATGCTGGGCAGGTGACCGTAATACAAGAGGCAGGACCAGGAAGTTCAAGTTCCTGCCATGTTCAAGAGGAGAGGACTGCTCTCCCCCCACATTCACTTCTGCGCTGGAGTACATTTCCAGCACACGAGAACTGACTAAGTAAGGTTTTCAGGGGTCAAGCACAAAAAACTGCAAATAAATTGTCAATTCCGTTGATGCGTAAAGACAGATGCAAGAGGAGAACACATATGTGCACTGAAAGGGACTTTCCTACTGCACACCACAGACCGACACGGATTTAACAGCAGACAGCTATGCGAGACAGAGGTGATCTGCGATTCATCTTGATTTCTGATTTATCAGCTTTTCTTCCAAAATCCTTCCTCTCCTGTGGACTGACAGAGGGAGAAGGCAAATTGCAGCTACGATGCTCTCTGGGCATAATTAATGTATTGCCAAAACCCCAAACGACGGACAACTTGTGAAGCTTCTCTTACTGAATGAGCAGGGAAGAGGCGGCTGTAAGAGAAAACCCATCTGCCGTCGCAGCCCTGGAGCAGCAGGGAGCTCCGGACAGCAGAGCTGGAGGCACAGCAACTGCCGGCAGCGCTGGCTCGGGATGAGGGGAAGGGGAAAGGAAGGCTGACAGCTCCAGATCTGAGGGAACGCAGAATCTGCAGATTCGGGCTCGAACAACTCAAGCCCATCACGCAGAGAACAAGCGCAGCTTTCCGGTGCCTGCTGCATAAACAGCCACATGTGCTTTAATAAAGCCACTAATGAGGGAAAAGAGTTGCCATCCTCACGGGACAAGCACAGGAAAGTCCTCAGCTCGTTTTATTCCTGGACAGATGCAAATTGCACAAAATCGTAAACCAAACACAGGTCCCCAGGACCTTTTTAGCAGCAACAAGAGCAGAACTGCAGGGCCTGGCACAGCCGGTGCTCCTTCCTACAAAGCCGTCACTGCGAAGATGAAAACCTGCCCTGCGTTACCATCAGCAAACTTGAGAAAGGCCTTGGGAAGTTCTCCCCAAACAAAGATTATTCCGGTCGGAAGGATCAAAGGCAGCCTGCAGGATCAGTTAGCAGTCTGGCTAGAAAAGAATTTTCCAGTGTCCTAGATGCTGCATGCAGAGCAAAAGCAGCCTCTCCTGCCAGGAAGGGATGCGGCTCCCCCTTCAAGCCCTGAAATTAAAAGAAAGCCAGCAGGGTAGAATCGGAAACCACGTTATGTCACACAGAAATCCCAGTACCTTCCTCTGTAACAAGCATCTCTCATCTTCAGGATATCAGTACGTCCTATCGGAAACGCAGCTTACCACGGCAATGTGATCAGATGTGACACCTACTCCAAGATGAAACAACCCCCAAAACACCACACGAACCCCCCTGAGCACCCGTCACGAGGAGTGGAATTGCTCCACACGACTGCAGAGCGACAGCAGCCAGAAAGGCCGGGTCTGCGCTGCCACCGTGCCCAAAGAGAGCGGCTCCACCTTCCCTCCGAGCAAGGCTCCGTTCCAAGCTGGACGGATGGCTTCCAAGTACTCCTTTTACCATCATCCTCTCAAAAAACTCCCGAGCATCTCAGGTGGACAGAGATCCTTGAGGACTTCTCCTGATAATGATATTTCAGGCCAAGGACCCAAGAGAGCAAGCACACTTCCAAAGTTTTTCCAAAGTAGGTACCCCCAAAAAACCCTCATTTCTATATAATGTTCCCTCACTACAGACCTCACCAGCAATTTCTCTTCTGTCCACAGCCTCCCTGGGCCACAGGCACAGGTGTCTGAAATAGCAGCACTAGGAACCCAGGAAACCCCACTATACCCAGCCGCCCTGTCCCCAGCACTTTCGGCTGCACAGATCAGCTCCTACCGGCACCGGGCAGGTACTTCCTAGCACGGGAACCCCAAGCAAGCCTTTCACCCCAAAGTAACAGCACATCCAGCCCCAGCGCCTCCCTCCTTCGTGACTGTAACCTGGGTGCAAAATACCCCAGGAGGGATTTAAACAAGAGCTACCTGTCTCTTAAAAGGCACGTCCTGCTCCACCATCTTGCAAGCAGAGCACGCTTCATCCCCTGGGCTGCTGGTGGTAAAAGCAAACCACAAAGCCTCTGCAGACAGCGAGCGGGACAAGAACCTTCTCCCGTGGCCTGCACACAACATGACAGCTGGGCTCCCAGCAGAAGATAAGATTCAAGTGCTCATTTGCTTGCAGGTGGGCCATTGTAAAGCTAATGCAAGAAGGAACACCGGAAAGAAGATGGGCATCTCCCTTGCTCCCCTACCATGGACTTGGGCAACTAGACACATCGGCATGCTCAGAGTAGCGCTACCCAGCTGGGGATGCTGCTCGCACTGCTGGCTTACTCGCACGCTATACAGAAAAGCTAGATGAAGCTAAACGTGCTGGCTAATCACAGCAAAGCCATTTAAAGACCATTGAGGGTGCAGGTGCAGGGCAGCAAGGGAAAAGGCATCAGAAGGGCTGAAATATGCCACATTGGCTGCATTGTCAAGAGGTAGATCATGCTAATTGGCCACAGACAAAAGTCGCAAGTATGCCAACGTGCTTATTAGTTGAGAGCTGCTGCTGCAAGCACATTTGTTCCTGGTAAAGGGGATGCTTCTGCTGAAGCAATCAGCACCGAGGCACTAACCAAATTCAGGGAGTCAACACAATAGAGCTGTCTTGGGACAATGATAAAGCTAACGCAAACTCTTGCCCAAATAGGAATGAAGACATCAAGATCTGTAGCTGCATCATATAACTAGAATGTTATTTGCGTGATCATAAAGGCAGAGCCTAAGCCAAAAAAAGCCAGAAAATTGTGAGCTAAAGACCCTGCAGCCCTGTGAGTTGCTTTTTGACTGGCAGATGGTGGGAGTGGACAATGCACAACTTTTTTGTGCTGCAGAACTGAAACACAGTGACAGTTTCCACATTGACCTACGAAAGTATCTTAAGAATTGCAAGTTTAGCTATGTTTATCAGTGGAATGAGGCTAACTTGCTGTTATCGCCAGATTCAGTTCAAGAACAAATCTGTGGGTTGTTTAGTGTTTTTTTTTCCCCCCCTTAGAGATTAAAGGGTTCGACTGGATTTGCTGACATTTCACCCATAGTGAAGTAAGAGGTGGGTCACGGAAGAAAAGCAATTCATTAGTGTCCCACACTATCTGCAGGAAAAAAAATAGCCTACTGCTCTAGCTGCAAGTTATAATCCCATCTCCTTTTGCAGCTTAGGATGGCACTGGCTCCCCAGAAAACATGAAGAAATTGGAACAGCAGGGGAATGTCCTCTTAGGACATTGTGCTAAAGGCAGCACAACAGCCATAATCCTGTTTTCCTCACTTCCCAAGGAAGTGAACAAGAAAACACCTACATTTGTTGGACCGCTCACTTCTCACACACAAAACTTTCACCTCGGCTCATTTGCCTTATTACAGCATTGATTTCTCACGTCACCTTTTCACATGCCCCATTCAACCTTGTCAGCTTCCACTTCGCTCAACGGCATGAGCGTAAATTAAAATGAATGTATTGCAGGAAGCTTCTCCAGCCCATCCCAGAGAGACAAATCCCATGGGAAAGGAGATGACCAGGACTTAGCTCACCTCCAAGAGCCAGCTGATGGCCCATCCATGGGGGGGCCTGGAGGAGGACCCTCTGGTACACAAGACCCCCACTGGGCAGAGAAGGGGGTGGAAGCTGCCCCACAGCAAGCAAGGGGCTACAGCAGCTCAAGTTGTGGGATTTAGACAGCCCACGCTGGCTGTCATTCCCTTTTTTTGCCCTCCAAACACCTGCAGGTTGAGCTGATTGCTCTTCCATGCACATATGTGATTTAGTGATGGGACTCGGTAGGTCAAGCTGATGGTTGCATTTAATGATCTTGAAGGTCTTTTCCAATCTAGATGACTCTATACACCCCATGGCCCAGCTGCCAGAGGGTTGAGTGTTCCTCCACATCTCCAGAGCCACACAAGACCAAACACCGTCAACAGTGGTTTTGTTAGGAGAATTTTTTGCTCAGCCATTAATAGTATATGATGCTTAAAAGCTTTTGAAGCAGTCAGAGCTCAATATCATCTGGAGATCTTAAGCTTCTGAATGAGAGCTCAGGAGTACAGCCAGTTCAAATGTGGTTCATGCAGGTGGAAGTCTTGGGTGCCAGCCCATAACACAAGGGGAACGCTTACAAGAGAGCCTGAGACCACAGACAAGATGATGCTTCCCTGGTTGCTGGAGGGGTTTGTTTCCATCCCTGATGTAAAGAATTATACTGCACAGGCCTTTTAATAATAATTGCACAATTATTTCAATGCAGTTATCTCTTGTCATCAAGCTACTGAAGACAGATGCCCTAAATCAATTCCAAAAACAAATTAAGGGGATGCAGTTTTTATTCTAGTGTCAATAAAGGTGATTCTAGGGCAGACAAAAACTTCGTTACTTAGAACACAGCACTTCAAGGGACACTTGATGCCAACTGGAAGAAGTCTTCAGCTACAAACACTTTGATTCTGCAAGGTTCAGGGAAATCCCTAAGCTTATGAATTAAATAGGTAAAGAATGTCTACGCTCATTGTTCTTAGTTAAGGTACTGGGCTTGAATGCAGCTATTATTTTTACATGCCAGAAAACGTGGGCTTCCCTGATACACGATCACCGACGGCAGCTCTTGACACAAAGACACCCGACAGCTCCTGCATGGGCGACCACCCGCTGCCTGCTTCTCCCACGTGCTCCTCGGGAACAGAAGCAAAAGGAGCAGACTGCAGGCCTGCGACTTACGAACTGGGCATAACGCACTTAATCTCAGCTGGTCAAACCACCTTATTCCCTCTTTCCCTTGCAAACACACATCTTTTCCTCGGGAAGCGAGGAAAAAAGGCAATCTTCAAGCAGCCTGGAAAGCCACAGAACTCACCGAGTTCACCCAAAATGGAATTGTCACCACATCAGACCGAGAGGCCACGGAGGTTTGTGTTTGTCTGCTTGGCTGGGAGCTTCAGTTTGATCTCTTCAGGCAGCCATCTGCTTTTTTTCCGGAGCCGCCGTGGCTCCCAGCACACCCATCGCAGCACACAGACAGAGTTGAACTCGACTGACAGAGCCCCCGACCTTCAAAACCTGTCGACAACAATTTTGATCGCCCATTTGCAAGAGGATGAAAATCGCCTGCTTGGCCCACCAAGGCTTGCTTCCCACCTCTGGAGGAGGAGGAGGATGAGGGGGATGCAGCTCTCAGGCTTGGCTCAGCCCCCTGCCCAGCTCTGGTGGGACGGCCAGGGACCTTTCCCCGACCAAAGCACCACAGAGTTCACCACCAGCCCGTGGGATGGGACGGGCTGAGCCAGGCGACCCCAGCACCAGGGCTCAAAGCAGCTTTGGAGAGCAAACACAAGATCATGACGGGCTTTGAGGACCCCTCCCGTCCGCCCCAGCCGAGCCCCTCCTCCTCGTAGGCGAGTCGCTATTTTTGCGGGTTTTGCCAACATCTCCCTCTCATCCTTTTGTTTTTAACTAATGTAATAGAAGCTTTGGAGCTGGAGCCTGCCCTCAGATTTCCATCCTGGAATGCATTTCCCCACTTGTACCACGAAAAAAAAAAAGAAAGAATAGCTATTACTCAGAAGAGATCTAATCTGAATCTGGAACCAGTGATTTAGCAAGACATGACCCACAGCCTGGAATTATCTAGCACACTTAGTCTGACAGCTTCATTTTTTTTTTTTTTTTTAATTAAACCTCTTAAGCAGATGAACAAACTGAAGTATCAGTGTACATTGGCATTTCCAGATCCTGGGTACAAAACTCGATGTCTCAGACTGCTTCCACATGCACAAGCTCAAGCTGAGCAGTCTGAGTAGGACACGGGCACAACGTGGTGTGGATGGGACCCCACCTTGCTGGAACACGAGGCAACAGCCCAAGCCTCGGGAGCAGGTTCAATGCACTCGCAGCTGCATGCCGCTGCCTCCCTAGCTGCAGCAGACAGACAGGAGGACGGTCACAGTCTGCAAGTGATCAAAGCCACCTAGCTGCCAAGGAGGAAGGCAGTGACAGCTTCTTATAAACAACTCGCACAGGCAAGCAAATAACCAGGAAAAACAAAGCCAGGAACTTTCCATCTCATTCTAAAAAGCGCACGCTGCCAAAGTTTTACTTCCCCTTCTTGTTTAAGCCTTATTCGAAAAGAGAACAAGTATTAGTATTTTGTTCCCTTGCAAGGAAAGCAAACAGCTCTGCCAAGCAAACTGCATAGCAGGGCCTGAACACAGATGAAGCTGAAATGAAGCTACTTCCCTCTTGCTGCAGGTTAGCAGGTCTTGTGTTTTTTGCACACCCTGAAGCCTTGCTTTCCCACACTCCTCTCCCCTCACGAGGCCACGCACCTCAAATCCTTCAGACCTTCCCTGATCAGAGGTCTAAGGAAGAATCCACATCCTCAGGTCACTGGGGCCGGATCGATGGCTGCCTCCGCTGCAACTCCGTCGCGTGATGCTGCTGATTCATTTCGTGCAGCATCCGCCCCAGCCTCCGTGCAGACCCTCCTTCGAGCGCAGCCCGCGCACGGCCAGCACAGCCACGTGCGAGGCCGGGTATTGCTGCCAAAGCACGCAGGCCCAAACGGCCCAGGCTGAGCAGTCTCTCTCCTTCCCAGTTTTTTTTTCCTAGCTTTCAAAGCCATTCTGTAGTACAGAACCAGTCTTCAGTGTGCTTACAGCACCCACTTGCAAATTCAGTAATTGTCTACTCTATCACCCCATTTTTTAAAATTAATCAGAAGCAGTAGGGACTCTCACAAAATCCCATGCAATCCCAGTCCTTGACACCTCTCCCCAGTATGATCTTCAGTGAGCTCTGTACCCGTCTGAAAATGATTTCATCTAAGCCTGGAGGGCCAAAAGGGAGGAGGGAAAAGGAAACGAGCCAGGACCCTGAAGTGGGGCTTCCCTTGCTTGTTAGAAACAGTGCAGGAGAGAGGAATTATCCCAACGGGACTCATGGGTTTACCAGGAGGGAAGCCCCGGCAGGGAGCACAGGAAGCTGTTTCCACAGTGGGGACTGAACCTTACTTAATTTGAAGATGGGCAAAGCTGTTTTCTTGATCGGCGATGTTAACTGAGCAGTCACTGGAATCATTTTGACTGGAGAAACAAGAGATCTGAGACCCAAAGCATCCCTGTGGCCGCAGTACTCTGCAATTCAGTTGGGAGGAGAGCCAGTCCAGCCTGGAAAGTGACAGCCCGGTGTCCTCGTCCCCGCTCGGCCACCAGCCTGCGGCACGACCGTGGCCTCCTGCTGCCCTCCATTCCCACAGTCCTCGAGCCAGGGGAGCCGCTCTCAGGCACAGGGGCCTGCTGAAGGCGTGAGCACCGCACCAGGAATTAACCCAGGCCAACTCGGCGGCACCGTGCCACGGGGGCCTATGCCAACGCCGGGCTGGACGGAGGGAGCAGTGATATCCTGGCACCCTTCCTCCCTGCCACAGCACGGGGCAGGGACCAAACTGCTTCTTGCACGCCCGGGAGCGCTCCAGCACCCAGCTTAATCATTTCTACTGGGCCTTGTGGCACAGCTGTGTAATCCTCAGCCACAAGGCCAGACGTGAAAGCAGCTCCTTTCCCCTCAGGAGTCAGTGCCCATTAGCCACAGAGCAGCACATGAAGGCTACTGGTTCTTCTCTCCTTATAAACCCCTTCTGGAATTTATCCTTTTTCCAAGGCCCAGACTGACAGTTCAAACACTGAATACATAATCTTGGATGGGGATGCCAAAGTTTGAATCCTTCATGAGGGAGGAAAGCTGAGATGCTCATAAAAATTCCGTTTATTTTTAAGTACATCTGAGCTATACAAGGAAGAAAAAGAGGAGGCTGTGTCTGTTCCAGAAACAGAGCTCTCCTAACAATGATCTTAACAGACAGATTCAGCTGTTTTCTATGTTTCAGCCACTGAGAGGTGTAAATACTCATTTCATACCACGGGATTTGACTTTCCCACAAAAATTAATATGCCCCAGACCTTGCAGGGAATCTTCTCAGGCCAGTCAGTGCCTGTGATACAGTCTGCTTCTGTCAAGGCCTTTCCTAGCACACAGCCTGCACTGAGCATGGAGGTTACTCTTCTCTAGCGAGGAGTCCCTCACCCTTCTTTATGCTGTCTTCCCATCATCACTAATACCAGCACATTTTCCCCCAAGGAAAAGCAATAAAATTCCTTCTCCCTGCTCTTCAGTGCTCTTTCTTTCCCGTGAGCTGACAGCAAAGTCAATCATCTTAAATTTGCATCCACTAAATTTCATTGTTGCGGCCTCTTGCCTCCATCCTCGCTTACAGGCAGGGGATCGAGATCTGGTAAAGAAAGCCACTTGCATATAGCCCCACAGCGAGCTGGTGGTGGATTTGAACAGAATCCAGATCCTGCATCCTGTATGTTAATCACAGAAGCACCTTGATCAATCAATGCACACAATTCAGTCATTACTAAAGACTTTTTCCTGCAAATGGGGTGAGAGGAAGAGTGTCTGCATTTTCTGCCCACGAGGCTCAGCACCTTGCCAGCCATTTTGAACAGACGTTCCTTGTCCAAAACCAGCTGTTCTTCCCTTGGCAATGACAAGTTGGCCATCTTTGAGATGTAAACAGGGGAAGAAAGTTTAACCTTCCTTTCTTGATGAAAAGTATTCAAAAACCTCACAGGAAGAAGCCAAAAAAAAATCAAATCTGGTCACTAAAACTGCAAGATAACAACCCATGACCACTGTGCACATGTTCAAGGTAAGACCAGTACTAGAAAGCATGAGTGCAAATACCTGCGACACTGTGACCCAGCAGGGATGTTGAAAACCACGCACAGCCGCAGGACTGACAAGCACAGACCACGTGTTGCTCAAATGGGGGAGTCCAGGCCACAAAGGCAGATTCTAGCTGGTACCAAAACGCCTAATTTTTATTCAAAGCACCCTACATAAGAACATAGCTTCATAGCAAAGCAAAAGCAGAGGCTAAAGATCATCAGCATATTTCTACGTTAATCATTCTGAACTGTGAAAGATTGCAGAACTTCTGGCTAAAATTTCAAGTCTTTAGCTACAGTAATTAGAAATGGTTATAATTCCCCTGATTGTGTAATTTAGTTTCAAGAATAAAACTTGATCTCAAAGCATTAGCAGCTCTGATATGATAGCATCTCTGTTATTTCAACAGCTCAGAGAAAAATGCCTCATTCTTTCAGTTTCTCGCGTGTCAAGAAACACAGCCTCAGCTGCAAAGCCCTACCAGCTGCTTATTCTCCAAAATAAAACTTTATTTTTAGTCTAAGTGCTTATTCAGGATCTGTGCGAGTACTCTGATTAAGCTCTCACGCCCATTAAAAGCTCTGTCAAATCCGAAACAGATGACAAATGGCGATTGAGGCCCCACCGCAGCGCAGGAGATGGTCCGTACAACAGTCCGCGCTCGCGCCTGCTGCTCAGGAGCAAGGACAGGAGCTCTGCCAGCGGCCAGGAGCACGGTGCTGAAAGGCAGATTTGATGCAGATGAGGGGAGAGCAGCTCTACCACGTTGCGCCCTTACAGCCAAGCACAATTGCTAACGCTCAGTTTCCAGTGACTGGGGATTTGCTTCTTAAGAAGCGTTAAAAACAGAACCTCTGAGCATCGTCTTGACACTGTACAGCCGACTCGGTGCTCCACAGCCACCATCACCACAGCCTGGACAGCACCGGAGCTACCGCTGCCCACGTCCCAGGATCAGCCCCCGGAGCTCGCTGCGGCCCCACACCAGCACCAGCTTCAGCACGCGCTGCTTCGCTGCTGAACCAATGCATTTGCTATCCTGGCAGAAAAGCAGCCAATTAATCCAGAGCGTGTGTCAATGCTACAAAACAAATCGGGAGTTTCCTGCAAGCAAATGGAGCTCCTGGTTCACTCCTTCACAAAACCCTCTTTTCTCTCTGCAGCCTGGGGAGTGAAACCCCATTCCTGTGCGTACCAAGCAAGCCAGCACTACCTGTGCTGTGCCTCTGCGCGTTTGCTTATGCTGCAGGGGAATTCTCAGTTGTTGCTAGGCTGCATGAAGCAGATGCTTATTTTTATCACGCCTGTTTGTTCCTGTAGAAAAAGATACAGCAAATAGCAACCCGAGGCATCCTTAAAATGCTTGCTGTAGTCTCTGCTGTGTCCATTTTCTAACCAGAAGGGCCAAAGCTTCTTGGCAATCAGCATGAGCCCCTTCCCACCTAGACAACTCCCTTCTTGCTCCTCCTGAGCCACAACATGGAAGTGAGAGATCAGAGAAGGCCTCAACTGACCAGAAAATCTAAACCAGAATTTCAAACAATTTTTGGTTACTACAAATAAACTTCAAGTAATTTTGAAAAGGCTATTAATAATTTCAAAGCTATTTCCTAACTGCTCAACACAGCTGAGCAGCTGACTTGCCTCTGTAGGGCAGCAGTCAGCACGTTAAGCCATTCCCACAACCTGCCACTTATTTTTGCACCACTGCCATTCTCCAACAAAGCCCAGTGGTTTACAACTGCCGTTCCCCCCCTCAGTGTGTAATGTTAACACGTCTGCTGCTGCAGGGAATACAGCCTGGGTCAGCACAGACTGGAGACAGGGCAAAACCTGCTGTGGTGTCTGGCGAAGATGAGAGCCGACGCAGATGCTGCTCCGTACGCAGGTCCCGCATCCAACAGCGGCTCACTGCAGCTTTCAACTGAAGCTGGAGTAACTCCAGATTCCTGTTATGAAATTACATGGCCCATCATAACGATAGTAACACACAGGCTACTTAAGCCAGTCACAGGACCCTTATTTGCTAGACTTGGCATTCATCCCTTCCTGACACCAAGTACACCTCCTGCTCCCAAGGAAGCTTTCCAAACTGAACCTTTTACTACTTCATATAAACGCTGGAAGGCCCTTCTTCTGGAGTGACTTTCTGACTCCAGAGGAACCCTAAGCTCCATTTTAACCTCCATATTTTAATTCCATTCCTCACTTAGGCATCAGCACACAGCCGGAGCCAAAAGGCCAGCGTCACGCAGACGGGCACCTCTCCATTTAACCAGAAGCCATGGGCAAGCACCGCTCTGCTTTTAATTCACACGCTGCCCTCGTTCAGCAGCCAGCGGCCTGGTCCTTCCCTCGCGCTGCTTGGTGGCTGCAGTATTTATCCCCAGAGCCACACTCGACTCAAAATGACTCCTAATAGCAGAGCCAGAAGGAAACTACAGAAGACTAAGATCAGCAGGAATACCGGCTGAAGTTGGGCGCTTCTAATTGACCACAATTAACTTCACATCATGTGCATCTCCTCATGCCCTGGCTTGGACCCAACTTGCTTCTTAGAGGCATTATGTGTTTCTGAAGAAGAGAGGTTTTTTTGTGTTTTTTTTTTTTTTTCCCCCTACAGCTCTCTGAATGGCAACACTGCTGAGCCACAAGGATTTCAGTACAAAATTCTGCCGCATTTGTGACAAGAAGACATCAGCCAAGAATAAGCTTTCAATAACAAATGGGAATTATTTTTTCCTCCAGAAAAGCCAAGGCATGAGTTGTCAGTACCTGTGAAGGCTGAGCAAAAAAACCTGAAAATCGAGATGAGTCTGGAAGAAAGCTAATGCTCCTAACAGTGGATGGCACCAGAAAAAGCAGCCCAATCCTCCCCCATGAGCACCACTTCAGTGGCCTGCTGTGAGGGGCTCTGGGGAGATTTGCTGCTGCTGGCTGCGCCTGTCGTGCAACCTAGTGCTTACCTGAAACCAGACCACACTGCTAACGAGCCCGATGGCTTACTTTTACAATGGTGACTCCTGTTGGCCGCTCGCTCTCCCTGCTAAGCATGCTAACACATCACTATCTGTGTTTTTCCTGTTGTGACTGGGGCAGCACTGATTGCCTCCCAGATCACTGTTACTAATTGGTATCAGTGCCCTTTTTAAATGACAAATTGCTTGCACTCATCTGGACACTCAGCAAACAGTCGCAAGCAAGCTTTCAGCCAGAAGATGCTCTCTCCCAGGCTGGGCCTGCCTGCCACGAATAAAAGTTTCCCCCTACATCAGATCAGCACTTCAGAGCCAGCAGGATCCAGCAGCGGGAAGAAAGTCATGCACCTTGGCATTACTGCAACTGCAGAGCAGCAAGTGAGATCCTGCTGCCTCACGCACCATCAGGCAAGTTCTAGCTCCGGAAACTTAACTGCCAAAAAAAAGATGAGAGGATGCAGGAAAGGCTTTTTTGTTTCCTGCTACCAGGTCCAAGGGCATTTGGGAAAGTTGCATCTGAACTAGAGGAGAGCGCTCACAAAGTCACCAGCAGCTCTACTTCACTATTAGTGAATTACTGACGGACCGTCAGGAGTCACCCACAGCAGACTGCAAGCGATCTCTGAGCACTTTAAGGCTATAGCAAAACATAACATGAGAAATGTATGTAAGTTCAGCAAAAAAAAAAAAAAAGTTCCTGTAAGATTTTGCAACTAGAATGAGCAAGGTGGAGCAATACAGGAGGCTGCTCCAAAAAGCAGCCGCTGCAAGGGAGAAGGCTCCTGCACCCACGGCAGTGCGAGGACGCCACGCCACGGGAGCTGATGAAGCAGGGAACTGCAGAGGGGAACTCCCGAGCAGCAGAGCCACCGAGGGGGTTAAAACCTCGCATTTTAACGAGGTCTTTGCCCCTTAACTAAACAGCTCCCGTAAACAGCTTAAGGGCTTACTCACACCCGCGATGTCCCCTCCTGCCAGCCCATTCCGCCACGCCGCAGCAGAGCCCGGCCCGGCAGGAGGTCGGGCCGTCACCCCGAGGCGCCCGCTGCCGCCGCACAGCGCCCGGCTCACCCACGCGTCCCGCGGGGAGCGCGCCCACGGCCCGGGTCACCGACCGGACACCCGGCGGCACCCGGAGCAGCAGCAGCAGCAGCAGGGTGACACAGGGGGTGCTGTCACCGCCGCTGACAACCTCGCGTGTGCCACCCACGCGGTGCCCCGCGCACCCACGCGCGCAGTTCCCGCGGCCAGCCCCGGG
>VXAA01004408.1:24254-41116 GCA_013399115.1 Anseranas semipalmata | reverse complement strand
CAGGGCTGCAAGTGGGGGGTGCGGGGTGCAGAGGTGGGGGGTACAGGGTACAGGGATGTGGGGCGCCGGGGTGTGGGCACGTGGGGGTGCAGAGCGTGGGGATGCGGGGATGTGGGGTGCAGGGATGCATGTGGGGCGAGGGGTGTGGGATGCAGGAATGTGGGGATGCAGGGATAGGGGGATAGGGGTGCAGGGCTGCAGGGTACAGAGATGTGGGGCTGCAGGGATGTGGGGCTGCAAGATGCAGGGATGTAGGAATGCGGGGATGCAGGGATGTGGAGATGCAGGGTGCGGAGATGTGGGGCTGCAGGAATGTAGGGATGCAGGGATGTGGGGCTGCAGGGTGCGGGGATGTGTGGCTGCAGGATGCAGGGATGCGGGGACGCAGGGATGTGGAGATGCAGGGTGCGGAGATGTGGGGCTGCAGGAATGTAGGGATGCAGGGATGTGGGGCTGCAGGGTGCGGGGATGTGTGGCTGCAGGATGCAGGGATGCGGGGACGCAGGGATGCGGGGATGCAGGATGCAGGGATGTGGGGATGCAGGGATGCGGGGATGCAGGATGCAGGGATGCAGGGATGCGGGGTGCAGGGATGCAGGATGCAGGATGCAGGTGCTCCCCACCAGACGCCTGCTCAGCAGAGGGCACCAATGGCTCACGAATCAACGCGGACACGTTCAGGCTGCAGATTTCCGCGCAGCGCTGTGCAGGCCCCGCTCTGCCGCCGGCCGCAAGGGGCTGCAGCCGCAGGGCCGCGGGGCAGATGGGCACCGCTGCCACCCCCTGAGCTCATCGGGACGGGGCGGCCGGGCTGGGCAGGGCGGCCCTGCACCTGCGGCAGAGCTGGCCAGGGAGGACACACAGCAGGGCTCTACCTGACCCCGGGGCGATCACGGCGCTCTCCGGCCTGGGGCACCCCCAAAAACCTCTGCTTTGTGTGTTGTTACAAGCACGGCGACAGCAACCCTGGTGCTGCCGGCACTGACATGCAGGGCTCTGCTCCCGGCTCCTGCCGCCCACCCACCAGCGTCCATCTTCGGGGCGATTCTCGTGTTCATCCTCGTGTTCAAAGTCGGGTGTTCGGGAAGGTAATTTGGATGCATCTGGAGAGCAACACCTCACTGGTGGGACGAGACTGGGGCTGCCCCATGTGTCTGCTGGGGCTGTGCTCCCCGTGGGCACAGGTCGCCATCCATCTGGGGGGTCTGTGGGCTCTCGTGCCCTTGCCAGCTGCGGGGGCCATGGAAATCGCCCGGCGCCAGGCGAGGGAACAGAAAGAATAGGTGGAGAATCAGCTCTCAGCGCAGAAATGGTTTTGTGTTTCCGTAGAGATTAGCTTGTACTCCAGGGTGAGGTTTCCTTACTCTGGACAATATTAAATCTGTTTTCTGAGTTCCTCCGAGAGGGCTCCATGTCCCCTCTCGTGGCTGGCATCTCTGCGCGCAGCAGAAAGGCCCCTCCAGGTTGGGCGTGCAGAGCCCCACAGCACCAGCTACGTGACCTCCAGAACCATCAGTCGCTGCAGACCTTGTGCAATTAACCCCACCGGGACGGGCCCGGGCAGCGAACGCCCAACGCCCGTTGGCACAGGCTGTGCCCTGGCAGCCACTGCGTGCGCTACGGTCTCCGGGCTGGGAGAGAAGCTGATGGAGCCTCTGGATCAACACCTTTTGCTGGAGGCTGGCATCCAGCAAATGCTGACACCTCAGCTGCTCTGGCTTGAAGTCTGTGTCAGGGTGTCCAGGTCTCCTTCTCCATCACGTCTTTGGCTGGGTCACCACCAGCTCCAGGAGACCTGCAAGAGCCCGGTCACTGCTCCCACCCCCTGCCCTGCCCTGCCGCCCGCCGCCTGTTCTTGCATGGCCCCATCGAACCAGCACAGCCAGTCCTGAACATCCCCCTGCTGCTGCGGCATCGCT
The DNA here is from genome assembly GCA_013399115.1 of Anseranas semipalmata. Taxonomy (NCBI): domain Eukaryota; kingdom Metazoa; phylum Chordata; class Aves; order Anseriformes; family Anseranatidae; genus Anseranas; species Anseranas semipalmata. The sequence goes on along the minus strand of VXAA01004408.1, from coordinate 39,197 downwards.
TCCCCGCTCTGCACCCTGCCCTCTTCCTCCTCCATCCCCTGCTCAGCCCTGCTGGGTCCCTCCGGAGAAGACCTCCTCTCCTCCAGCCACGCGTTTCGGCAGCTGCTGCCATTAGATCCCTGAAGTCCCTGAGTTGGCAACTACCGTGCCCAGGGACTTCCCAGGCAGCGCTCCCACAAATGGGAATGGGGCACGCCCAGGGCAGGTGCCCAGCCCCGAACTGGAAGCTGCCACCACCCCGCGGCCCACGCCGTGACCTGGCAGGTGGCTGTGGGGACATGCGGCCGCCAGGCTGAGAGCGCTCGGTGGGAGCGCAGCCCTGTGCCCCTCGGTGGCTCCGCGCCTCGACGCCTGCTCCAGGAGCACAAACCTTCGGGCTGCCACCCCGAGCCCCCGCAGACATCAGCGGCTTCCTCCAGGCGCTGGCTGCCCTCGCCGGGGGTCCCGGCCCCTCCTGCCTTCCCAAGGAGGCGGTGGCAGCCCTGCAGCACATCGTGGCCCCCTTTTGAGGCCTTCAAAGCCTCCTGGGGCTTCGTGCATGGCCACGGCCCTGCCCAGCTGCCCGGCCACCGCGCATGTGCCCCTTGGGCACAGCAAGCCTCCCCTCCCTTGGGACTTCCCTAGTGCCCGAACACTGGCAAGGGCTCTGAGGGTCCCCAGCCTGCTCGACCCCACAGAGCCACCCGCTTTCAGCCGAAATGTTTGCCCTGCACACAGCCAGGTGAGCGCCTGGATGTGGCTCAGCTCCTGTTTGCACTGGGATAATGGAGCTTTATTTCCATGAAGTGTGAGAAACACTCTGTAGCCAATGCCATAGGCCCAGGCGAGGATCTCAGTGAAGTAGCATTTTTTTATTCCTGATTGCAATGGCGGGCGTCTCGCAAGCAGGAGAGAGCGCACCTAGTAGTTCCATAGCACAGTTTCTATGCTTTATCTCTCCCAACCGGGACCCTCCCCTGTTTCCCCATTGATTGGGTAGTCCAGGTTCACAATCTATCCAAGGCTTTACAGAGAATACATGGCTTTCAGTTGCCAGCCTGTTATCTTTCAAAATCTAACTTGGCTTAACACCCCGTGATTTTTATTTAATTGCCCTAAGGAGTCTGATTGTTATTTTACATTTTACGAGCTGGTCTGGTCAGCTTTCTTATCACTGCAAGCACCACATCCCTTCTCCTAAACAATGTAACATCTCTTTGCAAAGACACACACAAAAAAACTTCGTTCTTACATGGTCAGGTACACCCAGTAAATGCTTATCTGTTGAATATCAATTTGGTACTTGTCTTTCTTCCCTCTCCTGCCCCCCCATACATAGGGCATTCCCAAGAAGCAGCATATCTGGTACTTCCTGGGCTTATGTAACCAATTCTGGTGCAAAAACAACATTTCTGTGCGAAGGCAGCCACGGGGCAGAGGGGTCCCTGCCTCCCGCACGCGCACCGCAGCGGGGTGCGAGCGCCCGGCTGGGCTCGTCCCAGCAGCCTTTGGAGGGCTTTGTGCCGGCACCGGCATCGCCGTGCCCCGGCAGCCCGGGCTTGCCCAGCGGCCAGCAGAGCAGCGCGTTGCTCCCGCACCCGGCTGCGATACGCAGCAGGCAAGGAGCCTCTGACGGCGTTCAGACACCGGGATGAGTGGCTGCTGCTGCTGCTGCTGATTGGGAAACAGCTCTTAATTGCAAGCTCCAGGTAATTTATCTAGGCTTGGGTGGGGCAATGAGCAAGGATCCCACTGCGTCATTTGTGTGTGATTTTTAAAGCCGAACTTCAGACCTCAGATAACAGGACTTTCATCCACTGCCCTCAAAGCCGTGGGGATCAACACCGCAACCCCGCGGTGCAGGGGGGAACCCGGGGAAGAAGGCGATGGAATGATTTCCTAGTCCAGATACACCCTCTCCTGCCACATCCCGTGTCCCGTTTACAGCCCTCGTAAGCGCCAGCGGACTCCCGCGGCGCTGTCAGAGGCAAGGCGAGACGAGGGTTTTCCCCCCGCCATCCCTGCAGCAGCCCCTCTGGAAGCCACCGCAGCGCTCCCCAGCACACAGCGTGGCCACGGGGCCACCACCGGAGGAGCTCGGTGCGTGGCGGGGACGGTGCCAAGCAGCGGCAGCGGGCCCAGTGAACCCGCTTTGGTGCCATAGATAGGAAGCGTTGCACAACAGCGCTCATATGATTGAAACGCAAACTTGCCAGCACTATGTACACTTATATAATTCCGCGCTGCCTGCTCGTCAACAGGTTGCAAAACAGCAGCGAGATCAATCCTTCTACTTTTAGGTGTGCAAATATTATTGTACTGCAGCGAGCCCTCTCTGGGCGAAAAGTCAGGCAGGGCGGGAGGTGCTGCGGGGACCCCGGGCCCACGGCTCCGGAAACCACACAGCGGGCAAGGCCACCAGCATGTCCCAGGGCTGGGGTGTCCGTGAGCAGGACGGGGAGGTGGCACTGGGATGCTGCTCTGGCATCCCCACATTTCCTGACGTCCTGGCAGCCTGTCCTTGTGGAAAACCTCGTTAAGGCTGGGACTGGGCAGCTCGGGACTCCCCGCAGCACTGGCACCAGCCACCCTGCTGAAGGGCACCCAGGAGGGGACAGCAGGAGGGGACGCCCAGAAGGGACGCCTGGCTCCTGCCACCATCCCAGCGCCCAACGGCGAGCCCTGCCAGCCCTGCCTGGTGCAGGGCCAGCCGGCAGTGCAGTCCCCATGGTTTTGGGGCACTGCACAAGCTCGGCAGCCGCACCATGGCACAGGACACGCACCCATCCCTGGCTCCTGAGCGAGATGCAGAGCGGGGCTCACCCGAGGAGGCGGGGATGGGCTCAGCTCGGCCTTTGCACTGCAGATGGTGCATGTGGAGGGCCCCGAGCAAGCCCCATCATGCGCCCCACGGAACCCCGCTCCCCTACACCCCTGCCTGCCCCCTGGCAGGAGAAGCCCCCAAACGCACCCAGCAATGGGGAACGGCAGGACCGGCCCCACTGGGACTGCACAGAGAGGCTGGGGGGCCTCAAATGGGAAGCAGCAGCATGGAGCTGCCCGGCCGGGGCTCACAGGGCTGCCTTGCGCAACGCTTGTGCACGGAGCCTATGGATGGCCTGGCCGGGGCCCAGGGCCCCTCCTTCGGCTGCGGGGAAGGAACATCCAGCTGCTGTCAACAGCTGCAATTCCTAGAAACGACCAAGACAGAAGGTCGGGCGGGTTGGAGGGAGCGCAGCGGGCGCACGCAGCCGGGGGCTCAGCCCGCACGCGCGGACATGCCGCAGGTTTCGCGATGAGCGGCTCGCCTGGCTGGGAAAAACAACTCCTTGGCTCCGTGCAGCTGCTCCCAAGAAAGAGAAGGGGCAGTGGGACAGAGCCCGCAGCCCCAGCGGGAGCTGGCAGCCCGGCGCAGCAGATGCCGGCCTGCAGTGGTGAGGGCTTTGCTCTGCCTCTGCTGAGCCGTGGGCTGTGAGCGAAGGCTCCGGGAGGCCGCTTGTCTCGCCCTCATTTCCATACAATTCAGGGAAGGCAGCTTCGCCTCCCGGCAGCTCCCATCCCGGGACACGCGTTGTTCCGTGTCCTCCCCGCCCTGCCCCGGGGGCTCCGGGCCATGGCACCACAGCAGCCGGACAAGCGCCAGCACCGGGCCCTTGGCTCCCTGCGCCGGGGACAGACCCGCGAGTGGGACAGACGGACACCCCAGCCCCACTGTGGCAGATGGCTGTAGCTGGGGGCCGCGCTGCGGGTGCTCGTGGATGCCCTCCCAGTTAATGGTCTCAAAGAAATGGCTGGAAACCAGTTTTGTTATTGCCCAGTTGCGTAAACTTGAATCCGGCACCGTTAGAAACCGCACCCAGGGGACGTGCGGCCAGGCGCCCTTCCCTCCCCGGCGAGGGCCACACACTCGCACCCACGGGTGGCACCCAGCGGGCGCCCACTAGGGTGCAGGGCCCCCCTGCCCCACGTGCTGGGTGCCACCACGTCCCTGCAGTCCCGGGGCCCGCCAGGCTCTCCTCGGGCCAGGAGTGCCAGGGCAGCGCGGCTGGCACGTCCCCGTCCCCGCCAGCGACTCGCTGTCAAAGCAGGGCCCAATTCGCAGCTCTGGCCACAGGAATGCGTTTCATCTCCATCCAGCTGACCTGCGGCGATTCCCGGCAGCCGCCTCCTGCCCCAGTTTTGGGGCTAGAAGTGACCTATTTACGTAAGGAGTGCTTCCTGCAAGCCCAGTGCAGCATCGCGCAGGGGAGGCAGCGGGGCTGCGGGTGCCCAGATCCCGGCATGGGTCAGGATTAGACCGGGCGCTGCAGCTTGCTCGGCCCCTGCAAAGCCCCTGCGCATCACGGCTGGGGCTGGGGGCTTTGGGCTGGCCAGCACCCGGGGGGAGGGAAGGCGAGGTGCTCGGGAGGGCTGGCAGGAAAAGGTGGGTCTGCTCCGAGCACCAGGAAGCGGCCGGGGAGGAGACCAGACACAGGGGAGCCGGCGGCGCCGTGAGGAACGGGTGAGGGGAGCGGGGACGTGCGCTCAGCATCATCCTCTGCTGAGCAGAGGCCCCAAGCGTGTCCTCCCACTGCCCCCGGCCCGCTGCAGCGCTCCGTGCTCCACGGCCATGGGAAGGGGGCTGCTGTGCTCAGGTTTTTGCTCCCTGTTACTTGCTGCCTTTCTTTCTCACTGAGGCCCCAGCAAGAAATAATCAGGAACCCCCCCCAAAATGCACCATGCAAAGTATCTGAACCAGCAGCTCCCGTGGGTGCGGGAGCATCTCCCCAGCCCGTGCCCGGCAGGGAGGTGATGGCAGCGGTGGGACCGGAGCGGCACCACCAGGGTTACTCTGAGGGGAAATGCTGCTGGCAGCAGCAGAGGCACCAGTTCCAGGGGTGCACGCCCTGGCCCTTGCTTTAGGTTTTCTCTCCGGTACCCGCAGTGACACGCGGAGGCCAGGCTGCTTTGTCACCACCCCGCCGCCAGCCCCGGCCAGGAGGGACATCTCCAGAGCATCTGCGTACAAGGTGGGCCTGCCGCTGCCTGCCAGCATCGGCCCTGCGCTGATGGAGGAAAAACAGGGACAAAAAAGGGGTACAGGATCAAAAGCCTCCAAAAAAACACAGCTCCAGGGCAGAGGCCGGCCACCCTCGCCCCAAGGGAGCAAGGCAGGACAAGCGTCCCCTCCACGCGTGCACAGCCCCAGGGAAAGCCAGGACGCACAGCTCTGTAACCTGTCCCCGAGAGCCCCGCGCCCAGGGGTGACAGCGGCCCAGCTTTACGTAATTGCCTTTCCACAAACACAAGGAACTGCTCGGAGGAATTTGTGCAGAGCAGCATGGAAGGAAAACAGCCCTGCTCTTGAACTTTGCAGGATAATATTTCATTCAGAGTGACTCGCTGTCTGGGTCGCCCCCGCATTAACCCTTGAGGACACGGGCTGGGCCAAGGGCTGTCCCGAGCTGGGGTTTAGATCAAGGGGCAGGCGAGGGAGATTCTCCTCCAACCATTTTGACCTCTCTCCTTTTAAAGCAACTAGAACACAAGGGGTATCACTGGCCCTGCTCTCCCCACCCCATTCCCAGGAAGCTCCCTGTCCATGTTTTTGTTGCTCTGCAGTGCTGGCACAGCCTGCGCTAATCCTCGGACAATATTGGCAAAAGGATTTGAGCAGCACAGGCTAGGGCCGGAGAGCAGAAGCGAGGTCTGTTTCCCTGTGTGCTTACCAATGTGCACCCATTGCACCTGGACGATTGTTATTGCACACACCCGACTGCTCCGGGTCCGGCTGTGGGCACCGTACGGGTCCGAGAGCAGGCCCAGAGCCACGCTCACACCGTTCCCAGCACTACCGAGCCAGCAGCTCCCCAGCCAGAGCCCTGTGTGCAAGCTGCAAAACAAAGAGGGCTTGTGCTGGAGGCAGCTTGCATCAGAGCAAATGCGATTGTTCTCATCGGATTTTATGAATTCCCTCCAGAGTTCATACGTAACAGAAGTACATTAGAGGACTTTATCCCTGCTAATTTCAGACTACAAAGTCAAACCGCGTATCAGATGAATCTGCACAGGCAGGCTTATTTATACTCAGCACCAGTGCTAGGTGACTGCACCGCCTGCCAGGAGACTCGTCATTAGCTCATTAGCAGAGGGCATCACATTCTAAGCAGCAGAACTGAAAAGGAAACATCACGTTGCTGCAAGCAATCCCGCTCCTTATTCCCGGTATTCTGACTCACACCTAGGGCACTTTGCAGAGGGACAGCAGGAAAGGAAGTTTCACTGATCGCTGCCCAAAGCATTTTGCAACTGGAAGTGCCAAGAGCAAACAGCCCCAGCCCCCTCCCCGACCATTTGTACGGCTCAGGGCAGGAGCAGCCGAGCAGGGCTCTGGGCAGCTGTGCTGAGCACCAGAGACTCGGGAAGCAAAACCAAATGGCAAGTGAATGATGGACAAACCTACCTCGTGTGGAAATCCCACCTTCACGGGCAGCCACAGAATAGCAGTGACTGCAAAACGTAAAAATGCCTGTTTAACACTGACATCAGTTTGTGTGCAAGTACTATGGAACAAACAAGAAAAGCAACCACAAACTAATGTTGCAAGAGTAAAGGTAAAAAAACCTCTTAGAAAAGTACAAAAGAGCACAGGACAGCCATCAGAGAGACTTTGTACAGGAGAACTTGATAGCAACAGCCAGGCTGTTGCCCTGCCGATCACATGCTTCCTCCAGACATCAGCGCGTGGGGTACCCAGCAGCGCAGGAGGATGACCTCCCCCCAGCCTTCCTCTTGCACCCCCTCTCCCAGGCTCACCTGTGGGCAAAGGGGGGGGCCAGGGAGAGGCCCCCAGCGCCGCACGCCTCCCCAGCCTCTTCGCTTCTACTTGCACTTGCTGCTTTATCCCAGGCATCTGCAATGAGCAACAACATTCCTGCGCTCTCCTCAGAACCCATTCATCTTTTGGACTACCACGAGGACTTACAAGCTACCCAAGGGGAGAAGCCGGCCAACTAGAAATGGCTAGATAAACAAACGTTCCTCTTTTAAAAGAAGTGGAGTTGCTGTTATCTTTGTTGCAGTTATTCACTATCTTCTCACTTTTTGACAATTCTTTCCCACCTATTTGTCCCAAGTAAGATTTTAAGCTACTTAGGATAACTTTCAGGCTCTGCAGCTCTGCCCTAGTAGCTGCTCTAACAGCTAATCCTGCAGGAGTTTCTTACGTATGTTTTGGCTCAGCTTAGATTAAGAAAATTTATATAGAAACAGGTTACACAGCAGGGGATTCAGTTTACAAGATCCTGAAATAGGAAACAATCTGTTGGCTATTTTAAAAGCCAAGTTCTCACTCAAAGTCACAAAATCATTCTGGTTGGAAGAGACCTCTGGAGGTCTCCAATCCAGCTTTTGTCCACTGGGTCCCTCTGAGCTGTCTTTTCCCCAGCCTACACAGGCCCTGTTCCTTGGCCTCTCCTCAAAGGCAGGTGCTCCGGCCCCTGGCCAGGCTGGCAGCTCTCCACTGGACTTGCTCATCATTCTTGACAGGAGGCCCAGAACTGATGTGTTATTCCACGTGCGGAATAACGAGCCAGGTAAGCCTTGCTGTTTTTACGCTGCTTTTGCATTACACAGCCAGAAAGATCTCAGAACTCCACCTCTTCTTCAGTCAGCAGCCACGACAGAAGCATCACTTACAATGAACAAAAAGAATTTTATTGGAACGTATACACACAGGGATAACAGAGGTATCTGAGTAATCAAATATGGAATGTTTAAGAAAGTTAAAATAAATAAGGATACCAAGTTTTGCCAGTGCTAGGTCCAGCACCAATGTAAGTAAATGCCCTCCAAACAAGTCTGACTCTGATGGGACCATCCCTGCAGAGTCTGTAAAGATTCCCACCACCAGAAAGTGGCCAATAATTTTGGAATACAAAGAGTCACAATAGTGCTTTCTACTGACGTGCATTCACACTGTTTATTCACTACTTTCGTCTCTTATTTCTTTAATAATATCTATTAAATTCTGAAGTCCAAAAACATAACCCGTGTCTTGGCCCTCATGTACCACACTATCTTCTCCATAGTACTTGCAGGTTGTGTGGGCAAAGTCTATCATACGGACATCGACAGTACTAGCAGTTGGTTTGTAGGCATATGCTCCTGCTGACTCATCTGAAGACTCCTCTGAAAGGTCCTCCAAGTCCTCTGGGTCTGAGTCGACAGCAACCTCCTGCCTTTCTTTCCCATCATAAATGATCAGCAAGGAGCTCGAATAGAAGCGGTAAGACTCCTGTTTCTCCAGGACAGACTTGAGTTCAGTCAGTTTTTTAATAACAGATTCAAAGAGTTCCCTGCGCAGGTATTTGCCATTATGAAAGAACTGGTAAAGTGCTTCTTTAAATCCTTGGACTGACAGTTTTCTTCCATGGTATTTATTCATGAACATTAGCTGGCCAGTACCTGCCTGGTAGACCTGCACGTTCAAGCACACACAAGAGAAAAGAACGGTTAAAATTGCTGGCAACACTGACTCAAGACTGGGGGGCGAGGCGTGGAAGACATGCTACGGAAAGCTCTCACAAGATGATATACTACTCTTAAAATTGCTCTTGTAGTTATAGAAACTGTTAGCAACAACAGATCCAGCAGCGTCTATGGAACTTGGAGGCACAGAGGAAATGGAAAATTCCTTCCGTTTAGATTTGAGCTTTTCCACTTGGAATGTAAGAACGAGGAGTTTAAGTGAGATTAGGAAAGCTGTGGCCAAGATCTCTGAAGTCAAGCTACAACTTGTGCCACCCATTCAGCTCATTACCTGCCTCTGCTCACAGGCATACCAGTAGGTTCCCAGAATGCCGTGCTCTAAGTGACAGCAGACATTATTTTTAAAAAACCAAGGTGTGCCCCCATAATCCTCTGTATTTCAAAGAAGTCAGAATTCCTCCTGCAGGAAGATTCCTTCCTATAGGAGAGTGTTCTAGACATCACACAGCTCAATAATGCCAAAGTATCTATGTCAACTAAGGGCTGCAGGTGCCTCTGAAGTTCCTCCCAGTTTTCCACCACAGGTCTACACTGGAACACGAACTGACAAGCCAGCCCTGCTCAAATCCCAGCACTGTGGTTAGAAACGCAGCTCCCACGCTTTTGTTTCTGCCTCGTGCTTTTCTCCGAATTTAAACAGTGAACTGAACACAAAACATGCCAAGAGTCATGCTGTGGAACAAGTCCTAGCAAACACTGCTGGCATTCCTGGAATCTACTGGATGGGAGGAGAGAGGCTTCGGAAAAGCCTCAAAAACAAACAAGTTGTTTCCCACTTGTCACTCTAGGAATACAGAAACAAGTAAACAACTCAGGCAAAAGTCCATGCAACTATCTTATTTGACCACTAGTTTTATCACACTTATTAATCCACTTCTTGTCTACACTTCACAAGAAGTCTACTTTAAGCAGTGAAAAATCTATGGCTTTCAAAGTCTGCAAGACGGACCTGACTGCTAGTTAATATTTTGGCAAATTTCCACATTTTATTCAAAATGCCTGTGCCAGCAGACCTTCCTTTCAATTTTTTTTTATGCTATCCTGAGATGTTAATCACATCAGTAATTTTACTACACAGTTTTCAATTACTGTTATGGTGCAGGAGTTTGTTTTCTTGCTCAGAGAACACAATCACTGTGAGGCAGAAGGTGCTACAGGTTGCTCCTGCAGATGCTGCCACCTTCAACTGGTGATACTCAAAAGCTTCATTCCCTGCACTGAAGGAAATGAAGCACAGCATCTCAAGAACAGCAACACACAGGATTATTATATAAGCCAAAAAAAAAAAACAGCAGAAATGGGTGCAAGTCTGTTGCCTTACACATAATTCATTTTCCTCTCACCTGCATGCCACAAACTCGGACTCCAATAACAGCTGATGTACTCTGCTGACATTTACGAATCTGATTAGCCTTCTTCTCTTCTGATGCATCATCTCCATGCTGTCGGGTTCCCATTTTAAGGTCCAACACGCACGGTACTTCATATCGAGATGTCAGGTTTTCCAGCAAAATGAATTCTGACTAGTTAAGGAACAATCCTTCCAGCAGGAACACAGTTTATCACAGCCAGATTTTAGTGTCACAATCTCAGTTTTAAGCATGCCCTGTATACAGCAGACTATCAAAAGTTTCAGTGAGATGCACTTGGTATCATAGTGGCTATCTAATCCCAGTTTCAATGGTCTCCAGAGAAGACAGGTGATTTTCTACATTAAGTGGGGAAAAAAATGTAACTGGGTCATACAGAAACACGATCTGGCAGATGAGCCACAGACTTGGAATTATGAAGTACTGCCTACCTAGCAAGAGACTTGGCTTCTTTTGTGGGAAATTAAGATTGTGTGCTTCAGTTCCCACTCAAAAAATGCTGAAGCATTTTCACATCTCTGTAATACCAAAGTTCAAAAATACTTCAGAACATTCGATATCTGTTTCAGAGATATCACATACTTCTTCAATAATTTAATAATCATCTACAGTGAAGTGGTGAGGATACCAGCCATGAAGTACTTCCCATCATTTTGATGAGTTTTAGTCACAGAGACATTCTGGTAATTCATTCACCAGAACTCCTCACATATGAGAATTTGCTTACCAAAGTGTATAGATATTATTTTTGCAGGATTTACTGGTTGCATGCAAGCCTGCATACAGCGATATCCCCCCCTGCGGAATGCACAGGGTTGAGATGTCTGCCTACAGCTACAGAGCACAGAAGTGTGCTTCAGCTTTTGCACATTCAGTCACTGTTTTTTCTCATCCTCCCATCCTGACAGTTTATATCCAGCTTTTCTCTATCAAAAAGGCTCACTATAAAGAGACTACCAGAAGCAAATGACTCTTTGTATCAGAACATCCTATCCCCTACATTTAAAGCAACATTGAGAAGTTGCTGAAAAGGCAAAGAGAAAGCTAGTTTTTAAGATCACCAATACTGAACACAAATATTCATGGTTCTTGCCAAGGAAAAAAGTCACAGAACTCCTATACTCCCTTGAAAGGTTACGTCAATAAACTGGTTTTGTGGAAGATCCCAGACACAGAATACTGTAAAGCCTTTCCACTAACGAATGTACCATTTGTAGATTTTAATCAAGTTCCTTGGATTTCTTAGCCTTGCTATTTTACTACATGCTGGAAAAGCCAGCGTTCTAGGAAGTGCTGGCAATCCCTTCAAAGTCACCAAGTAAATGACTGCTTCAGAGAGTCTCTCTGGATTATAGTTAAGCTTGCACTGAGTTTTTATCTGCCACATCCAAGAAATAAAAAGCAGAGCCCTACTCATTCCATTGTCATGAGGTATTTTCAGGAAAGGATACTATATTGATTCCGATGTTTTGCATTTTCCTTCATCCGCTGTAACTGTTGCTGGTGACATTTCATGCTCCAAGGATTATGGTGTTTAAACTGTGAACTGACATTTCCTTTTTTCTCTACAGTATAATACAAAACTTCAGATTTCTTCAGCCACTCAAATTCTTCCTCCAATTTGTGGCTAGAAGACAGAACAAAGCAGCAAATTAGAAGTGAAATTCAAAAGCAAGCACTTTTAAGGGTTCATCAGTGGGTTTAACTTTTCAAACTGTTTTGCTCACCTTCACTAACAGCTAGCTTAAGTTTTGTTTTGCTTTCTGTACATCTGGACAACTTGCACATCAGGAATACATCAACCTTTGTAAAACTACTTCCACATTAGTATAAATTAGCATATAGCCAAGTACGCTACAGAACACGTAATTCTATTTATACATTCTCCATCTGTCTGAGTTAATTCCACAGAAATAAGTGATACTCTAAGGTTTATCCTTTGCCAAGGACAGTGTTTTAGCACAATACATCACAGCGGTCACAGTTATTATAAACAAATGAGGGGGAAAGTGTCACTAGCAGTGATAAAGCAAGATTCCTACAACAGTACAACTGAAATGTGGTGGTATGTTTGTAATACATCTATCGTGTAACACTGGAAAACCTTTCTTAATGGATCACAGCAAAAAGGACTCAATATGCTATCAGGCCAAGTACAAAGTAGTTTCACTACTGAACCTGACTGCACGTAATGAGGTCAGGAAAAACAAGAGAAATGAGAAAAGAAACTGAAAGCTAGAGTTCTGGAGAACTCTGGAATTCTGGAGACCACATCCCAGCTGGACAGCAAAAGATGTTATGCTTCAACGTTTTGCATTCCAGTTCTCCCTACCAAACCCACCTTTTCATTTTCTCCTCTTTCCTGTGCTGTCGTACCCATTCCTTAGATATCTTCTCATTTTCTAACAGCATTGTCTTTTTGTTAGTCCATCGCAACAGCTTACTTTTGGGTTCACAGTCAGAATTATCTAAGTTTTCCAAGTTATCGTGGTCCCCATTTAACGGATATGCTATTAGACATAAGTTTCCATCTTCATCCTCTTCAAAGCTCACTGACACCACACCTGAAGAGAGAAAGAACATAAGAAGCTGTGAACTGCTGAAGTCACCAGCAAGCCTTTTACAACACATGATATTACACTAAGAACATAGCAACTTGTTTTTTTCTCTTACCCTCGTCCTTAGTTTCTATGCTGCCACAGGCCAAACCTCATCTGCCAACCTAACAAATATCAAAAGACCTAGACAAAAATGACACCTCAACAAAAGACAATTTATCATATTGACAAAACAGTGATACAAAAGGTTCTTTTCTCTCTCTGATGCACAATCAAGTAAGAATCAAATAATAACAGGAGACAATTTCAATTAATAAAAGCTTTTATTAATTTAAAAAACCTGACTGGTCTGACCCTAAGTGAGATGTAAAGCATATGTTAACATCTTGCAGTGAAAAGTGACCTACACAAAAAAAAAAAACACCAAAAGCTTTAAATTTTGCATGACAGCAAAGCAAAAAGCACTTATCCAAACAAGATTTGGTCAATAGATCCCCAGGGAAAGGAAAGACTTGCAAGCAGAGTAAAACACGGAAACGTCACGTTACAATAGAAGCTAGTCCAAAAGCTTCCCCTTAGAATCACCACACTTAATTATACATTTTCTCCTCCTTTTTGGAATATATTTTATTGATACTGGTAACGCAGCAGTCTTGCGAAATAAGTAACAAAACGCAATACAGAGCAAATCTGACTGTGGTACACAGAAACATGGTGAACCTTGAAAGTGCTTTTTTCTCATCCTCCCTCTCAAGAGTCTCTAGAGCACTGCATTGTATTTTAAGAGTCTTAGCGGAGTGCTCTGACAGAGATGTGCTGCATTAGCACATTTCAAAGCTTAGCGAAGAAGCCACAACAATTGTCTGAATTGTCTTTTATTTTTCAGTCCTCTCTCTTTATCCTCAAATCAACCCATCTGCACCGTTCTTGCAGCTCATCGCTAGGCCAGAGGGGAGAGGTCTTGGCGAGGGATTGGCACTTCTGAGCTGGGCAGGCGGCTCTGAGACCTACAGTAGCTGGGGCAGGGAGTGCAGAAGCTCTGACTGGCAGTCCTGCTGCCACAAAGGGAAGGACAACAGGAAAAAAGGGGGGAACCAGCTAGCAAATGGCCTTTGGCTTTATCCTGGAAAAAATAACAGAGAAGGACCAAGTGAGGCCCCTTACCCCTAAATCCCTCCCCACACTCCCCAAAAAGCCACATACACGGGTACAATTGTTCTATTACATTTTGAAAAGTATCATCCAAAGACCACATTTTCTTCCAGTCCAACAGAACATGTAGTACGACGTGTCAAAAAGTCTCTGGAAGCACGCAGGGAGCACAACTGTGAGACATCTCCTCTGAAGTCTTCCACCAGTTTTACAAACAGTATGCAAAACTTGGTCACCCTCACGGCTGTTAAAATCGGTATGCTTTAAAAAGCAACTCCATTTAAAAAATGCTTCGGTCATTATTTATTAATCACTAGGCAGCAGTTGATGGAATACCAAAGAGAAAGAAAAGTATTTCTGTTAACTAGCGCAATGCTTAGGAGAACTGGAATTTCCACTCCTACATAACATCTGACTCAGCCTCATCACGGCTACTTGATCCTTGCCTACCTAAATGCCATGAATTTTCATTTCCTTAATGGCAGAAACACACTGCAAATATTTAACAAGACACTTTACTGACACGTATTTATTGTGATCAAACAGAGAGAGAGAGAGGACAAATCCAAAAACAAGAGACCACAACTAAGCTTACACAAAACACCGTCAACCAATCTTACCAAATCTCTGTAAACAAACATTAAACAAGTGGCAAAAACAAAATAGAAATCCACAAAAAAAGCAGCAGAGAATTACTGAAAACATTCACAAGCTGTTAGCTACTTACCTGTGCCTAAGGGAGATATATGGGCTATCACCAGCAGAGCTGCTCTACTCTAATGCTGTTAGTCAGCCCAAACACCAACTTGGCAAGCATTTCCACCCTGCATCTCCACAGCCTGCCTCAGACAACATCAAAATACATGAAAAGAAAACCCTAAAATCTCTTCCACACAGAAGAGATTTCAGAGACAACAGAGAGCACAGCACGCTTGCATTTACAGAAAGCAGCAGCCCAGCCCCACTCTAAGGTTTGGCAACTTACCCTCGTATTGTGGAGTGAATTTACGCATTTCTGTTGGGAGAGTCTCATAGAACTGGTGTTCCCGCTGAATAAGGGGCTTACAGATGGTCTTGTCGTTAAACCGGAGGACACAGGAGTGCCCCCCGACCTGGTGGACAAAGGGCTCGAGCAAGACTCCCTTGGAATAGTGCTCCACTTCCATGGCTCCAAATGCTGGGCTCATCCTTGTAGCGCATTAGACAGGGGACGGTGACGGTAGCGAAGGCAGTTCAGAGCCACGAGTGTCCGGGACGCGCGGGCGCCGGCTCCCCTGCCGCCGTCTGTCAAGGCAAGCACAAGAGCGCCCGGCTCAGGCCCCGCACGCCGGGCCCGGGGCGCCGCCGCGCTCAGC
>VXAA01004408.1:10669-24194 GCA_013399115.1 Anseranas semipalmata | reverse complement strand
GGCCCCGGCCCCCCCTCCGCCGCGCTGAACGCCAGCGGCGGCTAGGGACAGGCTGGCACCGGGGACGGCCATCGGAGCGGTCCGCTGGGGCTCGGGCTCGGCACTCCTCTGCTGGTGAGAACAGCACGTTAGGGATCTACAAGGGGTCCCCCACACCGGCTTGTCAGACGGCAAGCAGCACGCTGACCGGCCCCTTCCCGAGAGCTAATGCTGTGCAAACCCAGCTGGAGGCAGAGCATCTGGGACGGCAGCACACAAGTACCTGCTGCTTCGCCCCCCTGACTTCACTCGGGCCAGTCGCCAGCTCCACGCAACCTGCGCTTCGGTCCGCGGTCACGGAGCAGCGCTAAAGGAACACGAGTGTCTTGATCTGTGCCTTCCAGTAAATTTTTTTTCAGTGAAGTTGCTCTAATTTTAGACCCAAGCTTTAATGATTAACTTTCTGCAGCTAAAAACAAGCTCATACTTATTTTGTCTGAAGATCATTACACGAACAATAATGCACTTAATTCAGAGGGACTACAAAGTGTTCTAGGTCACAGGTCTATTTTTGTTTGTCCTCCTTAGATATTTAACAGCTTTACATTAACTTGAAAAGCAGAGGCCTGCAGGCTTAAAGCAGCGGTGCTAGCAGAACTACAAACGCCTACAGCATGCCCTGTCCATAAGGGCATTACTGGAATTAAACAACTAAACTGCTTAAAGAAACAGATCGATCGATTGAACTCCAGCTCCTGGAATGTTTACCTGCAAGCAAGGATAACAGATCAATATTGTTTTACTCACCACACACCAGTTAGCTTTTTTTTTTTTCCCCTTTGCTTTCAAGACCCTTAAGAACAGAACAAAACCAGAAAACTTCCCCTCTCTAGCCAAACTTTCCTAGTATTTCTCATCATAACGCAGCTGCTCCCCAGAGAACTCGCTCACCCACCCCAACACCAACAACTTGGTAACTGAGACAGGCAGGCAAAAAGCACTGGACACGCGCTTCGCAAGCCGCTTCGTTCCCCTGGATGGCTCCGTGGAGAGCAGCTGCCATGTTCTGCCAGAGAACTGCTATGCATCCATCTGTATTCGCATAATTCAGCAGTAATTTTACAGGTCAAGAGCTCTAATCGGGATTTCCCAGAGCCAACA
Organism: Anseranas semipalmata; assembly: GCA_013399115.1. NCBI lineage: Eukaryota > Metazoa > Chordata > Aves > Anseriformes > Anseranatidae > Anseranas > Anseranas semipalmata. Next base: position 23,054 of record VXAA01004408.1, on the reverse strand, counting down.
ATGCTTCTGGAATTTCCCAGTGAAAGCCAGAAGAGTGCTGGCTAGCACTGGGAGGCACAGCTACATATGCACAAGACCCTGCGGTGACGCAGCCTTACACGGGCACAGCCGCGCTTCTAATAGCACCAGCATTACAGTACAGCCGCATTACAAGAGGCACTCTTTCCACTCCAGCGTTACTACTCCGTGGCCACCTTCCTAATTATCCCTGATGTAGAGACACGGACTGGCAGCTGCAGTGATTCAAACTTAGAAAGTGGCTTGTGCCATCCCTTGTCCTCCAACCCCCCGCCAGTGCTGGTCCTACTGCATCAGGGTTGCACCAGGAGCTACCTGCGGACAGTTCTACAGGCAGGACTGTCTGGCAAAGAGCACCTCCAACGCGGGCAACACTCAGCACCTTGTTTACCCAGCACATCTTCAGGGAGCTCATTAGCAGCAGCTCCAAGTGTTTGCTTTACTGTATGCCCCAATGGCCTGGACAACATCTCCTGCCCATGGTGCACCGCATTCACTTGGCAATGGCATCACCGAGCGCGGCACTTGACAGGGCTACTCACACCACTTCGCTGCTTCCTGGAAAACACCGATCTGGCAGCACATCACACAGTGCAACTTCCCATTCAAGGGCCAACAAAGCAAGCTTTTTTTATAGTCCTGATATTATAAAAATAACAGTTACGCAATATTCAGGCAGGCTTAGAGATGTTAGAAACATCTATACAAGTCAAATATAGTGTACTTAGTCTGCATGACCACAAGGCAAATGTAAACGCAAGAGAGAAAGGGGGGACTCACACCAGTAAAGAGAACTTCACTGTGCCTGTATTAATAAGCTCTGCTGGTTTTGTCTTCCAAAAACACAGCACAAGTCTCAAGTGTTGTTTCTACCATCAGATTTTTGTAGGATATCCCCTGATTCTATATATAGCCAGCTTGTTTTCAATGTTCTTTAGGCAAGAAAGAGCACAGAACAGCTGTTTTCCAGCATGAATCCCCAGATATCAGACTCAGACTCAGCGTACTCTGCCCTTTACCCCACCACCACATGCTTTCAAGTGCCTTTGATAAAGCCTTTTGTTCAAAAAAATACATAAAAAAAGCAGATGTGCTATTACTTCACAAGTGTCAAGCATTTTAAGAGGATAAACCTGACATAACTTGAAGGAAGCAAACAGACTTGTCTAGACACAACAATAGCTTGAGCAATGGCATTCTTACAGTAAGCAGCAAAAGATGTTAAAAACCCAAATCTATAAAACAAAAGTGACGTGTAATGACATCTTATTCTCATCCACACATGACAGTGACCATCAACAGAATACCGCAGTCAACTCATGTTTTCAGAGTTTTAAAATTAATCTCAGGTGACGGCATCCTTTGGCAGGTATTTCATGTCATTACAGATTCTTGACTTAGTCCCACACGTAATTGCATTAACAAACGCATCCCCTGGAGAGCAGAGCTCTCAATTAAGCAGCAACTCCTTCCTTCATAACAACCTCACAAAAATAACCCCCTTTTCCCAAACCCCTGTAACAGCAGAACTGATAGAGAGCTGCCCTCCCAACCACTCTGTCCATCTGAACCGGGTTCCCCCAAGCGCAGGCAGCCACCTGCAGCTCCCAAGAGCCCCAAGTCAGCTTTACAGCGACACAAACAAGGCAGCAAAGCTCTCTGCCTTCTTCCACAGTTCAGTGGGCAGCGCAAAGGGGAAGCTGACGGGGCAGCTACCTGCACAGCGGAGCTGCTGCAGGGCGCTATAACCCTGCGAACCAGAGCTAAGCCCTCCCTGTGGTTCTGAGGAAACAGAAAATCACACACAACCAACAGGAGAAAGACAAAAATCAGTGGCCCACTGGAGAAGCCAAAGAGAAAGCTGGTTCAACCTGAAGAACACTCAAAGAAATGAATACCAACTGAAAAGGGACGGAGGAACACACAAACATCAATGTCAGAAGTGTTACGGAAAGTTTGTGAGAGACGCAGCATCTGCTTTGTGTGCTAAACTGAAATTATACCGCAGGTCTCGGTTGGTAAGTCACTACGGTGATCAGACAGAACAACCCTCCAGAGCTGCAGCAGAACACACTAAGAACCTACAGTACACCTACCACACTGGAGTTACGGGCATGTTACAAGTCCTTATGTGACCAGACCCCAGGAAAGCCTCTTCTGTTCTGCTACCAGCACTGCGAGCCTGCTTCTTCACAAACAGCAGGGTACGCTCCTTGAATCAAAGGACACGAAGTACGAAGTGGAGGATGCCACATTAGGATATTAAACCCATCAGACAGGTTAAATGTGCTCAGGCTCAAAGTTCTTGTACAACTTGTGACTCATTTTGCTGAAAACCAATGCCATTCCTCTACACATCGCACTATTTTATTAGCAAACGTGCCCAATCTAACATCGGTAAAGAATTGCTTCTAACATTCCCTCTAGTTGCTGTTTGGCTCACGAATTGCAGTTGCTCTGGTGTGTTCTACTGCAGAAGTTCCTAACACCGCAATGGATAAACTCGAATCCTCCAGTGTTCGTTCAGTCAGATACCTTAAAACAGAACCAGAAACACAAAATAGTATTTTAAAAATGAACTGCATATAGAATAGGAACCAAGCCTTGTACAATAAATTGTTTCTTGCTGGAAAAAAAAGATCTCTATTCTTTTATCACAACTGTTTTAACAGATCCCTAACTTTCAGGATGCATTATGCCTCTAAATTAGGTAAGACAGACCCACATTACTAGGCTTTTGAAACCTTTCCCATCTTTAATAGTAACAATGTAGCTAAGGTTAAACAGTAAAAGCTATAGTTTCCAGCATTTTTTCTCATGTTATAGAAATGCTGAGCCCACATAATAATGTGCTTCCAACAGCTATGGTGCTGGAAGAAGCCTTAAGAAGAGCCCTAAATTCTGCATGATTACAGAAAACAACCACTTATTCTGGTAACTGATTTTTAGGAAAAAGCTCATCTTCAGTACAAGCATGTGCTAGCACCATAAATTCTCAAAAAATGTTTTTCACTGCAAACAAAAAAACCCTTCCCCAAACAGCAAGGAATGCAAATCGAATACAGCAGACTTAGGAGCTTTCAACGTTGTGGAGGAAGAGCCACAGAATCAAACAGGAGGAGACATTACAGGTGAGCATCTCATTTTCTGCTTTCCCTAAATGCAAGAACAAAGACACAAGGCAGCAGCACACTGTTGGGCTTTGCAAGGTTCATTAACAAATTTGGGTAGCATCTGCAAACACTCCGGCCTATATTTCAGAAAACTGCTCAGCTGAGCTTCCTTTTAAAGACAGACTAGGTTGGAAAAAAATGTTGTTTCATTAAGTGCAACTTTAAACCAAGGGGCTGTGATGACTCTCACTACACTACTTCCCAAGACCAGTATGAAAAAAAAAGCTGAGCTACAAGTTTCTATGCAAATCAACATTATTTAAGCTCTTCTGCAGCAAATCAATCAATATAATGCTCATTAAGTTGTCTCCACATGACATGTACTCAGAGATGAGTAAGCATAAGGTTTTTGTAAAAATACTCAGCAGGAACACTTAAAAAGTGAAATATCAACTCCTCCACACCTACATATTGAGACTACATGTGCATTCATTTTCCAAGCAGAAATACTTCTGCTCTAGCCTCCGCTGGTAAATCCTGAGGGTGATGGGAGTCAGGCACCGTAATGACGGACTCATCACCACCTCATGGCAACCTACCCATAGAAAAAATCCAAAAAAGCAAATTCGGATTGTTGAATGTAAGGTGCTTGGGAAGACCAATAGAAGAAACCACCCGCTTCTTAGAAGTGCTGATACAATATATTTTTTTCTAATCTGTCCTTATTAAATGAGTGGCAGTTGCAGCAACACATTGATGTAGTTTGGAACAATGAAAAAACTTCACCAGACCAAGGAAAAAAGATTCCTTGAATTCCTTTACTGAATCACACAAAACAGATTGAACCTAGGAACCCAGAATTACACATGGGTTCATGAATAGAGTTCACACAAAGCATGTTTGCAAAGCCCTTTTGGGAAAGTGACAGAGCTAACCAGATAGCAGCCTAGGCCCATCGAGGTAGAAATCCAATCCTATTTTTAACACTAGGTTGCTAACAAAAGATTCCCACTAAGAATGCATACTTACTATCGGATGGAAAGTACCTGCTCATCAGTTCAAGAAATTAAAGCAGCAGCACTTGCCCTCCTCTACACCCGTTACAGAAACTCCTATTTCAAGTTGTAAACACTTTTCCTGTGGTATTATTGGAGGAATGTAGCAATAAAATCTGAAACACACCCACTGGCATAAGCTTTTAAGAAAATTCTCTGCTCTGTGCCAGAGCTCGTCCATCACTGGCACATGACAAGCAAAACACAGCTGAAAGTAGTTCTAAAAAAAGCTTCAGCATTTTTGTAAATCTTTACCAGTTTTACAGATCTTCAAAATCAGCACTGAACAATTCAAGAAAGTTCAGGGTTGTTTAAAACTACATTGCAGAAGGCCATCCTGAAATACCTCGGGTATGTCACACCTACCGGTGGTACTCGATCTCTTTTTGCCCCGCACTGAAAGGAGGGGAAGGGCAGCCCAGCCTGGCTGCAACAGCCGAGAGCTAAGTCAGCACCTCTTGCAGAGAGCCCCTGCTGTAAGGAGAGCAGCGGGCCCTCTCTAGCCGATCCGAATTTTGTCTGTAATATACAAACAAAAGATGAAACATTCCAGTACTGACACATGTATAGAAAGGTGTACATTTTCAGCATAAAAACAACTTTTTTTTTTAATCAGCAATATTTTTACTATCTCCCTTTATTCTCTAAACATTGAGTTCTAGTTTTTGTTTTCCTTTAAATATAACCCAAACCCAGCAATATTTACTATGAGGGAAAAACACTGCCCCACAGGCTAAGACTTCTATTTACACCTGTAAACTTAACACCATAGCTGCAGAGCCACCTCTCGTAGCAGATATCAGCGGGACTTTCGAATACAACTTTAACAGATGAAACTGAGAATTACAGAAGAGTCCTATCGCCGCGTAACATACTAACAGTGCAAACACGTAAACAAAGCAATCTGAGTTGCGTCCTGTTCTATCACTGCTCCTCATGGAGAACCATTATCCCTGTCTTCCTTAAACCAGCTCCACACTGTCAGGAGAAACCCAGTTCCCCTACCCGGTCTCAGAAAGCACGGCAGTAACCAAGGCAGGCTCCAAGAGCTTCTGGCTTTTTCCTACCAGACGCACGCACACAGCCACTCGGCTGAGGGAAGGCAATCTCCTAAACCCCAACGAGGAGGTTAGGTGCTCAGCACAAATAGTACAAGTACCAAAAAGCACCAGCTTTTGGCTTTCCCTACACCCTTTGTAATCTGTAAGCTTAACAACTACATGCGCAAAGCTCCAGAGAAATGCCAGTTTTACCACTCAAGTAAAGCTATTTTATCTCCCTAAAACTAAAATAAAGCCAAGTTACAGGTTACTAAGCATACTCAGCCAGAAAAGAGCATACAATTCTGACCCATGAAGTTTTTCCAGGGATTGTGTAATTTAAGAACTAGCCTCTTTTCCAAGTAGAAATGCCATGGAAACTAAGAAACCTGAACCGCCAAAAGTAAGCTACTTGAACTTCCTATTTAGAAACTGATCTGTCTTAAAACAGTATTCTGGCACCAGTGGCTAAAAACACCAGTTGCTATTAAAAGACAATACTGCCCTTTGTCATGGAGAAACCAAAATAGCATTCAGCCTTTAATCTTCTGAAAATACGACAGCAAGAGCTAAATTGTGGGGATTACACATGTGAAAGTGTTATTCAAGACACAAAAGAAACAGAAATTCAAGCACTGAAGTTAAAATAAACCCATGTCTACACCTTTCTCATTACCAGGAATTCGGCAGCCTGGTAGCTGTGTTTCTAACCTTTCCACAAAAGCACTCCCTACCCTTCTGCCCGGCCCCTGAAGCTGTGACCGAGTTGCCCTGTGTGTGAAGTTGCTCTGAAGTGCAACTGTCAAGTCCTTTCCAAAGGTCACACTTGCTTAACTACCCAGAGATGTTCTTCTGTCTGCATACCCTCCAGAAAACCCAATCCCTAACATTTTTCAAGCCATAGGCTTGACAAGCGGACAACTTTGTAAAATTCAAAGTTAGATGTCCAAATCCTACAATCCAGTCTAACTCCTTGAGCAAAAATTTCCAGACAAGTGCCAAAGATAATCTATAAATAGACTACCAGAAGAACACTGCCAACAACCTACAGTTACATATTTCATGTGTCCTAATTATATGTAAACTCAGTTGTACCATCAACATACTTCAGACGAAGTTTAGTCCCTTTTTGTAGAAACTGGTCAAAGAGCAACCCAGAAAGAGTCGGTGATCAGACCTGAAATGCCCATCGACATTTCAAACAATGGTTCAAGCGCTGGTCTTGAGCCTTTACTTCTGATGACCACGATTGCTGGACTTTTCGCTCCCAAACAGCTCAGGTTCATGAGACACATTTAATGTATCCTTTTAAATTGTATTCATTTCTAAACACTTCGAACTACTGAAAATACATCTCTAACCAAATAACATAACCTGGGCTCTCAACCTAAAGGGATGATGCATGATTCAGTGACTTCTATACGCCCTCCTTTTCCTTTCCATGCTTGTTACAGGTATAATGAAAATAAATTAGGTCCCAACACCTTGAACAAGAGCTCCTTCCAGGATGCCTAAGTGATTACAGAAGTTCAATCCCAAAACATACAAAAGAGTAATTTCACTGTGCTTCTTGCTAAACTACAGCAGATTGGACAAGAGCAGGAAAGGACAGGAGAGGAGTCTTACAAGAAGGACTGCTGTGGCACAATAAAACCAAGGGAAGTCATGCATGTTTCTCCTGGTATCCGTAACTCATTCAAAGCAGTTGCTCTTTGTACTTTTGTACAAGTATGCCTGCTAACACTTAAAAAAAAATGTTTTGTTTTCCAAATATTCATGTATTTCATGTTTTCATCTTTCAGTGATCTCACAATGCACCATCTGGGGCCAATTACAGGCTCACCATAACAATCATTGTCAAAGAATTAATCCCTTTTAATCTCACACAGTTTACATACTCAAACAGCAGTACAGAAATGCCTGAGAAAAATCTTATCAATTTCAGTCATCTCCAAAAGGAAGCTTTCACAGGAGCTTGGCTGTATTGCTCTCATCCCCCAGCAGACTGAAATACATTCAATAATGCAAAGAGCTAGTTTTATTAGCCCAGGTAACGGGACACAACCATGATCATTTTTATGCCCTTAAAGACCCCTGGGGCTTTACAGGAAGCTTTTACAGCAGCCAGTAACCTTACAGCACAAGCAAGCATGGCTGGCCCAAGCGTCTTCAAAGAGAAACCGTCACCAACCAAAAAGGGAAGGCTCAGACAGGATGACTGCCAAAAAACTATTTTCTCTTCAAAAACCTGCAATATAGCACCACCATCCATGCTGTGCTCATGTTCCAATTTCGTATCTCTGAAAAACAGCCTACTGTCAGAAAAAATGTATCGGGAAAAATCAAGGTTATGAAAGACCATTTTATTTTTTGAAATTAAACTGTGCACAGTGATGTTAAATCATTATTCCCTCAAATACAAGAAATCACCATTAGGCATTTATGGTTAAGTACGTGAAAGGCTTTGTTCAATAGAACTAGTGTAAGGCAGTCCTCCCCTCACCACTCAACTCACTGCGGCTCAGCCAGCATTGAGTCAATTTACCCCTCGTCCTGGAGAGACTACTTACTTCTACGAATTCTGAAATGATTCTCCAAAACCATTTTGTTCCCTCCTCATCTAGAACCATGCCTTTGGTTTAATATTCACAGACTTCTCTTCAGAAAACTGACCAATTATATTAAGCCAAATCCAATTTTTTCTTAAGTTAGCTTAAACATATTCCCAGTTACAAAGCTAATTATTTCAGCACGGACACACCCACCAAATTTAACCTCATACCTTCAGCTAAATTGAACCAACCTCCTGAAAGAGCTAACACCTCAGAGACATCGAGATGATGCCTATCGTGTCGGCAGTTCCACCTTGTAACAAGGTACTACACTAATCTGACGTCAACCTAAAAATGATAAAGAAGTAATTTGCCATCATGTTCTTAACATATATCCAAAGTACAAGACAGATAATGTGCTGTTCTTCTGGGAAAGTACATGAAAAAGGAAAAGAGCAATTGATAGAAGGAAGCTGTCATCTTCAGTAAGCATAAAATTAGGCAGCACCCACAATTCCTGATGAGGTTTCAGGCACTGTTGAAGTTTTCTGCATCACACCACTGCACTGCTATTTGGGTATTGTCGTCAAAGCCATCTGTGCTTCAAGAAACAAAAAACCAACATTTTTGCTGTGCTCATTCTAATATGGATTCAATAGTACTTGTGATACCAGCCTTTTATTCTGGCATAAAGCCCCCAAACCCTTGCTTCTTCCAAATGTGATCTTCCGAGGAAAGACAGCCTAAATAATTGTATCTTCTGTCCTTGAGATTGCTCGCTCTGTCAACAACCTGGGGCATCATTAACCAGTTTCAGCAAGTCATCCCAATTTTGTTAGTTCCTTCCAATTTTTTCAATGTCAGCCCAGCAGGAACAGAATACAGGGACCAAGACATGCAGTACCACTGAAAGGCTGTGTGAAATCAGCAATTACCTTTTCTGTTTGGCCTATTAACTGGCTGAGCAGCATGTACATAGCTCCAAACCCACCACAGCTTGTGCACCGACTCTTTCCCAGCCATTCATCATGCACATGCATAGGGCTCGTCTTCATCAAGCAGGGCTCTCAGAGGTCAAAATCATTTTATGAGCAAACCTTTACTTCTTCCAGTAAAGCAATGCAAAACTGGGCACCAGCTGGCTCCAGCTACCTCCAGTAAAAGACCATCTTCTATACGCACCAGCAACCCAGGTGCAGGGGCATCAAAGATAGCAAGTTCAGCATCTGACAGCCAGTACTTGCTGTACCTATTAGGAAGGTTATCACTACCCAGTCCTAACACACCCCATCTTTCAGAGGCACGCTCAGGACCTCAAAGAGGTGGTACTACACAAGTCAGGAGGCGGCAAAAAACACCCAGTGATTATTTCGAGCTCCTAAACACTTGATTAAACATCACCACCAAACAACCTTCATTTGAACAATTTTGCTTCCAGCATGTCAGCAGTATTTCAGACTTTGCAGGAATAGAAATTTCTGGCTACTTCCAGCTCATTATGTTGTGACATGCAGCTTTTTGCAAGAGGGAAGAAAAGAATTATTTTGAAACAAAATAGTTATTATGAAAGGCCCCAAAATAACATTGTACTGGGATATTTCTAAAAAAAAGTTATAGAAATGTCCACCTACAATTATACCTTAAAACTATAAAATATGGACTCAATATCTGAAAACCATCCCCCTATTGTTTCAAAGATGCATTAACCTTGGGCAAGCCAGAAAGCCAGATACAAGAATTAGCGACAGAGGAAAAATCCTCTGCCTGCAATGGAAAATTTTCAGCTCCTCGAGCCAGCCGCGGAGATGCTCAGCCGGACCCGCGTTGCCTAGGCACCGCTCGCAGCTCCTCGCCAGCGGGGACAGCTACGCGTCAGCACGCTCAGCAGCTGCTCAGGGGATGAACCGAGGCAGAGGCAGCAAGTTTTCCACGCACCAGCGTAAAAAACCTGGCTGCTTTCACATCATGGCCTCACCCCGTGTTCAATAGATGCACAAGACCCTCTATGAATATAAAAATATAACCTACTAATAGAACAAAATCGACCATACTTAGCTCTTACCTCTACACTTACAGGTACAGCTAGAGCAGACAAGTGCATTCAAGTCAAAATTTTTTATCTGCAACTCAGTTTCTGCCCTTTCAATCTTTTGATGCAGCACCTCAACCCTGGAATACATTCCTACCCGCTAAACAAGTTCTGTACTTAAGCACTGGTACAGAAATATTAAGGAAACCAATGAATTTCTTCGAAAAGGAAGGAGTTATACCTTGGCTTACCATTAAAAGCCACATCAAACCACGCTTCATTTCAAAACCTTGCCTTCGCCACAACTGCCCCACGTCCTTCCCACCCGACGTGCGGCTCCCCCAGGCAGGACAGCATCAGCAGCGGTACCAAGAGACACTTGCTTCGCACGCCGTGGGTCTGGAACTGCCCCAGAGCTCAGGAAGCACCGACTCTGGTCTGTTCCTGCAGCAGCGCTCTGCCTTCCCAGAAAACACCTGACCTGGCTCTCTGCGTTTCCAAACACCCTCCAAAGAGGATCACTGAAAGTGACATTCAGTACCTGCAAGGCCAAAATTCCCAAACCTTATCTAACTGAGTTCACTGAAAGTATTTAGACAGTGAAGACTTAAAGATTAAGAGTGACTACTATTTAAGCTATCACTTCAGGTGAAATTTCCCTGTGGAATCTCTACCACCAGCAGCTTTTTCACCATCAGCCTGACAGCACACCTTTCTGTGCCTCCACCTATTCCTAAACCAAGAAGGCAGACATTTGTGACCACAGCAATACTGCCAACAGACTGAGGCACTCTCCACTGTGACAAGGCTTGCCCGCTCCCCCCAACCTTTAGCAGAACAAAATCACCCCTAAAATATCCCCTCTCGTTCCCCAGCTGATCAGAAACAACTAAGAAGTATCACCATACCAGTGATCTGGCTGCGAGCCGCGAGCCCAACCACTGATAGGCAGCTAAGAGTTTCTTTCTTTAACATCTTTTCTCATCCTGCTTTTTCAAAACTGCATGCCTGACAAATCTGAAGTATTCTTTGCAAGCAACTGGTAGAGAAGGAATTTTTGAGAGCACAAAGCGTAGCATATGTCTGACCACTATCCAGTTTTCCAGCTTCATCCCAAGTTACTGTACCACATGGTTATGCTGATTCAGATCTACCTTGCCTCAAGTAGAGATAATGGCATAAAATTTACATTATTTGTGTGAGCAAAGTACTGCAGACAAGTTAACAGATTGCTATTTTGGAAAGCTATAAAAAGCAAAGGCAGAAGAGGTAGAAAAAGCACTTTTCAATTACATTAATGAATCTAAATTTATGAAAAGCTACTTGGCCAAGTTTAAGGTCCTAATTTTTTAGAAAGGAGTAGACATGAATGGCTATAATCCTTGCCAAACATCTTGCAATTCTTCCCTGAAATCCTTCCTGCAAGCCTTAACCAGGAGACACTTCTGATCACTTAAGATTTTTTGAAGAAGAAAAAGAAACACTCCTGGATTCCTGCAGTTAAATTGTTGTTTTTTTCCCCCATTTACAAATTACAACCACTATATAGAACATCCTAAAGAACCCATATATAAGTAAACATTATGTAATGAATCTATTTTAAAGTACACATCTGTATGCATGCACGTGTATATAAAACCAGTTTCCATTCCTCAATATTATATATCCTAAAAATATACAAATAAAACCCAAAGGCAATTTTAAATTTTACAAATAATTCATGTATCTTATATAAACAAAGCTGTGAGCAAGGATGCCAATTCTTCAAGGCATTTAAAAGCCAAAATAACCCTGATCTTTTTATTCTCAAGGATCAAATTTGAACTGTAATATTCCCACCTAATTTCACATGCTGAATAACAACAACATATCCCACAGCATCCGACTCAAAAGAACTCAAAGTCACATTAGCTTAAATGTTCCAGAACTAAATATTAAAAATCTTATTTCTGCATTTGGCACAGAAGTGCCCCCTTAGATGCCCATGACTATTAGAAGCATACAGGCACTGGATGCATTTTTTAAATATCTGGGTAACCATGGGACACATAAGGCACCGTGTCAAAAAATAAGAGATGAGAGATTAGAAGTAAAGGGCAATTAAGTTCCTGCTTGTATCAGGAAAGGTATCTGTGTTAAACATGTGTACTTTTCACAGTGGAATTAAGGCCAAGGACATATCAGGGTGTAGCTACCAACAGGCTGTTATTCTATCAACAACGATAACATTTATTTTCTTAAGCGAAATGTGACTTCCAAAGCCTCAACCCTAAGTGTTTTTGTTTAAGAGCCCGAGGATCCCAAGCCGTGCTAACAGGATGTTACAAAAGCCTGTGATGCTCACAGCAGCACGTAACAAGACATCACCGAGCGCTTCCGATTTCCCCCCAGAAGCGGTACTGGTGAACGGCACGGCCAGTTACGCAACACCTTCCGAAACGTTATTTTTTCATTTTACACTTTCACGGACTGCGTGAAACAGACACCGAGCCTGCGCCGCATCCACCTCCCGGACAAAACGCAAAACCACCACCTTGCGATTCAGACAGCTGCGAACTGCTGACTAACAGCACGGAGC
>VXAA01004407.1:424121-448413 GCA_013399115.1 Anseranas semipalmata | reverse complement strand
GCGCTGCGGCGCTTCTGCCGGCAGCGGGGCGGCAGCCGGCCTTCTGCACAACGTGCGTCGCGTGGTCAGAGGACAGGCGGCTGAGGCGAAAAAGGGTCTTATCGGAAAGGAAATTGGTAAGTCCTGAAGTAAACCGGCTGGTAGCTCGCGGAGCGCCTGGCTGGGTAATCACCTGTGTTCCGCGTCCCCGCATGCCCCGAGAACTGAGCTGGTTTGCTCCTTGCTCTTTTCTCCTCACGCCGATCAGAGTATTTACATGCTCTCGGTGTGAGGAGGTATTTCTCTGAAACGTGACGGACTTTCTGCAGGGTGAGGAAACGAGTTCGCCGTGTGGCTTTGTCGGTGCTGAGGAGGGCTGTCGTAGCGATGCCCTCAGCCGGGACTCGGGGAGCCACAGCGCCTCGGGCTGGAAGCGCGGTCCGATGGAGCTTTAAAACTAAAATACCATTTGGGTTCTCTCTGTTGTTTGTAGTCTTGCTTGGAAGGCAGCTGCCAGAATGACTGCTTTTTATGTCGGAGAAACTGCAGAGAACTCTTTCTTCGTGTTCTTTTTCTATTTATGCCCGGATGGAATTTCTTACTTTCTAATGATCAATACATCACTTTCAGTTTAAGGCATTATTTTCCTGTCTTGCCGTATGGTGGTGCCAAATACTTTTCGAAGAGAGGATTTTTAAGAAATCACTGGTTGTAATGTAACTTTAATTATGCAAGAATTCGATTTTTTTTTGCCAGTTGCTTATCTTGGTATCATAATACTTCTTTATCCCACATATACTCTTTGGGCTGTTTAAGGCTGTTTAATTAAAATTACTTTTATTGCTCATTCTCACTATAACGTCTGTTAGTAACTTACAGAACCAAGTGTTACCTCAACCAAGGTCATGCTTTCTTTTTTTATTCTGATATGTAAAAGATTCCATCCACCTACGTGAATGTACTTCTCTAATTTTACCCTGGGGATTTCAAAGCACTTCCTAGAGGTAGGTGAATATCATCAGCCCTGTTTTGCTGACAGAAAAGCTGAAGCACAGTGCAGCACAGTTAGTTTGCCAGAAGTCAGACACTGTTTGTGTCAGAAATAGGGCCAAAATCTGGAGTTCTCTTCACCCTGCATCTTCTTTACCCCCTGAGCAACTGGTTATGACACACATTAAAATGAACTCAACTTATTCTGCTTGCAAATAGCGTTATTCTTTTTCTTTAATAGTTTTCTTAGTTGTTAAAAGATTGAAGTTTGCATTACTTTCATCACCTGGTATAGAAAACAATGAATCACTATGAGAACTTCCTCTTTGTAAATTTTAGTTCGATTTTAAAGGGTTTATATGTTTTGTTTTTTCCATTTTATTTTCCCAAGTAGCAATGCGATTACTGGGTGATTCTGGTTTGTAGTGTGGTAGCTCTCTTAAGCTACCTGTGTCAGCAGTATATAACTGTTTTTAATAGACACTTTCCCTGTTGTTAGCTCTCCTAACATGAGTTTTGCATTTCTGGTATCTGAGCTGCTTCATCAGGTTATAACACAGCCTCTGGCATGTACTTTCAATGTTTTAAGGGGCTTCTTAAAAATACTTGAAAAATAAGATATATAATTATACTTATTAGGCTGTATTTAGTTGATCTGCGAATGACAACAGAGATTGTTTTGCAACTGTTCAGTGGAACTCTTCATGACAAAAACAGCTGGTGTGCATATTATTAAGTTCTGTAGAACAATCTTCATGTTGGAAGATGACTCTGATAAACTGCACTTAAAAGGTACAAACCTCATCCTCTTTGCAGGCACACTATTTTGTGGATCACCGGAGAGTGCGTGTGGTTGGAGGACAAGGAGGAGGAGGGGGTCATTCTTTTTATAGTGAACCTAGAAAAATATTTGGAGGTCCTGATGGTGGAAATGGAGGTGATGGAGGTCATGTCATTTTGAAAGGTAGAGCTCAACAAATCTGTTCTGTTCCCTGTTGTCTTATCATTTAACACCTTACCCCTCAGTTTAAAAATAAAAAAGAAAAGCAAAAAAGGTAATATCTCTCTAAGCTGCCTTTGCTTTTTATGCTTTGTCTTGAGCTGTGGTAACAAGTACATAAATGACACTGACAACCTTAGAGTCTCCTAGAAAGCATTTTAAAAACCATGGTGTTTTGCAGATGTTTTAGTGGCTGGTGCCTGTGCCTGGCTGCAATGATAACCCAACAAATTTTACTCTTAAGGTAGATAAAGCTTCTTCTCATACCACCTTCCTACAAAATCTGCTAACTTGGCAAATGCCTTTTCCAAAGTATTCTGTAATGGTTATGTAAATTTTGGAATGACCACTTACTGCAATGCATCGTTAACAGACCTGAGCAGATAAGTAAAGGCAGTTAAACTTCATCACAACTTATACTAATAATCAATATTCCCTGATACATTATGTTGAGACAGTGAATCGGATATGTATTAATGCAATATTCGGAAAGGAAAAGACCAGTCAAGAGGTTGTTCTACTTTGCCTGTTCTACTAAAACAATATATTTAAAATACACATGTTTTGCTTTACAGCTGACCAGCAAACGAAATCACTTTCTTCAGTCCTCCCCTTCTATCAGGGTTTTCACGGAGAGAGAGGAGGAAGCAAAAACTGTTACGGGGCCAATGGTGCATGTGTATATGTTAAAGTAAGTTAAAGTTCTGGCTGCTATGTTAGCTTTATATTTACATTGCTGATTTTCAAGGTGGATGAACTTGTTATGAGAAAAATCTGTCGTGTACATTTTTACAGGGAGCCTTGTATGCTGTCTGTGCAGGAACAGGGCTAGTTGGCACACAGGCAGATCAAACTGCTTTAAAGTGTTCGTCAAAATTAGACTTTTTGGAAGGTACATCCGAACAAAATACAGTCCTGACTTGTTTTCTCTTCTAGGGGTAATATACCTAGTAGAGAAATCAGCATACAGAAATTGTTAAGTGGGAGCAGACATTTTTTTTCTTTCATATATTTCTTTTTTCTTCAACATGCCCATTTTGGTGCACACCCACAGTATATTTCTAAGCTCATTATTATGCTTAGACTTCTGTTCTTAAAAGGAGAGAAAGTGGCTTATGGTACCATTGACATTTTAATGAATTGCAGTCTGACAGTGCTGTTTCGGTCCGGGAAGTGAGCCTCTTGCAGTACACTTCTCTTTGGATTCTGTCAGATACCTAGCATGAGAATACAGAGGAATGTTCAACAAAATTGAAATTAGCTGGATCTGCTGAAGGCAGCTCTGCTGCAGGCTTTGCAAGCATTTCAGTGAAGTTCATTTCCCTTCATTTTAAGGTCCCTGTAGGTACATTGGTAAAGGAGGATGGGATAGTTGTGGCTGACCTCACTCAACACGGTGAAGAGTATGTTGCAGCTTATGGAGGAGCTGGAGGGAAAGGTAATCGCTTTTTTCTTTCCAATGAAAACCGTGCTCCAACATTATTTACTCCAGGAGAGCCAGGTCAGGAAAGGGTGCTCCATTTGGAACTCAAGACAACAGCTCATGCAGGATTGGTGAGTGTTGCTGTGGTTCTTCAACTTCCTTATCATTGTAGGGCGGCATTTGACTGACTGAAGAAATAATGTTTGATAACATTTTTGTTAGCCTTTTGGCTTGCTTGTTTAGAGATGCAACTTGATGCTTTCTTGTTGTTATTTGGTAGAAGGGTGTCCAAAGTGATTTGCAGAGCTGTCATTTTCTTGCTACTTAACGTTATCCTACTTTTGCTAAAATCAACAGTATATATAGAAAAGCAATGTCCAGGATTCACCAATGATTAACAGACTCACTGATTAAGTACAGCAGGCTTTGTCTGCAGAATCTGCAGATGGAAAGTACAGTGTGGAGAGATCTTCTAAATTAGCTTTTTTTCCTGTTTTTTAAAAGAAAAAATTATAAAGTTTAAATTATTTTATGTTTAATCCTCATATTTCTCTTTTTCAGATATTAGACATTTGACTTTGTTAGTTCCAAGCTTAGCATCCTCTGAAACAAAAATACCATTTAGACATGAATGCTAAGTCAGTTTAGGGCTTAATCTGATTTTGTGTTTAGCTATAGAAACGCTTTGACCCTGGTTGGTAAAACTGTTACAATTACACATTTCTACAGAGTGTTCTTGCTGTTGTTCAACAGCTGCAAAATAACTGTCTAGTCTAGCAGAATTTCACAAATTTGTTTAGACTAAGAGTTAGCGTTGGTGGATCAATACGTTTAATTCTGTGTCTAGCTGGACACTCAGTGCTAAAATGTGAGAAGTGGACCAATTTTGGAAATCTGATTGAATTCTGTACTTCCTCTGGCAAGTATTCAGAGCATCTGACATCAGTAGATAGGAGAATCTAGGATTTGATCTACTTTTATCTAGGGATTATTGACCATCTGTGTATCTATTGTGTGTCAACTATAGGATATCCCAGAGTAACTTCATTCGTAGGATAGCTTTGTTTAAATTCTTGTCTTCTCCTTGGAAGAGGAGAGCCAAGTTCTTGGATGTCAAGACTGAGAGCTGTAAAATCCCAGACTTGTAGGCATTCTGGCTAGTTACAGCCAAGCTACATTACTGAATTGGTTGGGGACAAAGCTAATTCTGAATTATTTTGGAAAATAATAAATCACACAGAGTTAGAAAACAGATAAAATGTGAAGTGCAGGACAAAGTGTCATAATATTTTTTTTTTTCAGAGTCAGAGATTTTATGGTATACCATTTTGTCTGTGAACAAAATAAATACTTAACTTTTTTTTTGTGCAATACTTAAGGTGATCTTTCTGTGTTTGATCTATTTAATGTTTATGGGAAAAGTCACCTATAAATAAAAGAGGGTTTAGGAGAAATAAAAAAGGAAAACTAAGTTGCTTTTCAGAACTGAGCATGCAAAATTAATATATTCATGCTGGAAGAACCTTTCCACATCTGCAAAACCTCACAGTGTTTTTTGTTTTTTGTTTTCCTTTGGATTAACCTAAAACTGTTGCTTTAATAAATGCTTGTATTCCAGGTGGGCTTTCCCAATGCTGGGAAGTCATCGCTTTTGAGAGCAATGTCCAATGCAAAGCCAGCAGTGGCTGCCTACCCATTCACAACCCTAAACCCCCATGTTGGCATTGTCCACTATGAAGACTATGAACAAGTAGCAGGTAAAAATTATACTACACTGTCTGTACTTTGATAGCAGTTTGTGTCACGTGGCTTAATCTTAGAAATGCTGTGGGAGGAAGTTTAGCAATTCTGTTAAATTCTTGCTACTTCTATAGGACTTTAAACTTGATGTAACAAAAAATTACTGAAAGCCCACTTCTCATTCACTTCTACATGCCCTTAATATCAAACTAGCAATCTGAATTCTGTCTTCACCGGAATAATCTAAATCCGGGGGGGCTGTGAAAGATGATATCCAGATTTACCATGAGGTATGCTCTAGTATTGATTCATTGAGGTGTAATTCTAAAACTACTTGCACTGGACGGTGAAAGATTTTGTTGTTGTGAACGTGTTCGATTCACTGTGAAATTTCTCTCACTGTAGTTGCTGACATTCCTGGCCTAATAAGAGGTGCTCATCAAAACAGGGGCCTCGGGATAGCCTTCCTGAGGCATATTGAACGGTGCCGCTTTCTCTTATATGTGGTGGATCTCTCTGTGTCTCAGCCATGGATTCAGCTGCAAGACTTAAAATATGAACTGGAACAATATCAAAAAGGATTGTCTAAGAGGCCTTGCGTTGTCATTGGGAATAAAATTGACCTTGCTCAGTCCAGGATTAATCTACCACTCCTTAAAGAACAGATAGATGACCGGGTCATTGCACTGTCTGCATTGACAGGAGACAACCTAGAGGAATTGTTGTTGCATTTGAGAGAACTGTATGACATTTATGTGAAGACAGAACAATCACGAGGGCAAAGCCCAGTCAAGTGGTAGGAACCAGAACTACTATGAACTGTACTGGAAAAGAAAAAAGTCATAATTGGGTTAGATGACATCCGCGTGTGTGGTTTTCTTTCTTGTTTGTTTGTGGGTTTTTTGTTTGTTTGGTTTTTGTTTTTAATGCATTGAACACAGCTTGTGGATTTGTTCTGGGGTGCTTCATTGGAAAGATTTTTAGTTTTTTTTGTTGTTGTTCACCTTTGAGATATCTCAGATGTTTTCCAACAAAATTTGAAAATTTTAATCATGATGGACGTTCATTTGGGAACTTGGATCTTGTTTAGCATTAGGTAGTGAACTATGGAAAAAAAATATCTGGTAGAAATTACTGAAATTAACGATCTGCAGGAGATGTTGGCTGGCTTTCTGAATTGGAATGAAGCAAATTCTCAATTTTTGTTTGTCAAAGATCCTAAAATAAAAATAAGGTGGTTCTGTTTTTATCTGTTTCTATACCATGGCTACTTTCTGTCATCTCTTAAACTTTTTTTTTCTCAGAGGAGGAGGTATAGCTCCTTAGTGTCTTTGAGGAGGAATATAAAACAGCTGCAATTAATGATTAAAATTATTCCTCATTAGCATAAATAACTATTTTTAAATGCTGGCAGCAGCTAAATAGCTGTATAAACTAGCCAGGGAACAGTCATCTGAGACTTCATTCTGAGTTCTTCTCCAGTTTCCTTGAGGAATCTCAAGCAACATTCTGAGAAATCCTAGGCTTAGATATTCCAAATAAAAGAAAAATACAAAAATACAGTACTTTAATGTTCTGGTGTGGACTTCTTTTATTTATTTTTTTTTTTTGGACTGTCATTTTATGGACAGTGTTCTTAAGTTTTCTTTTCTTTAGGAATTGGGAAATCTTCATTTAGAACAGTGGGGTTTTGTCCTCCCCCACGCTGGAAGAAGTGCTGCTTCTGCATACTCTGGTTATGTTCTATGTAAAAGATTATTATCTTGATAGTGAAACTCAGAATTTATTTAAAAAAAAAAAAAAAAAAAAGAAAACTCTCTTATTTATTATTATTTACTGGACCTCTAGCAGAGCAGCAGCTGCTAACGTGTCAGTTGATGTGGATGTATAGTATGTGAGAGCATCTTTCTGCCCGGAGTAATTTCACCCAACAGCTGCACTTTGCACTTTTCTGTAGATCAGCTTTTTCATAAAAGGACCCTAACAAACTTGTGAAGTGCTGAGACACAACTACTTAAGTACTCAAAAGAAATAATTGTTTCTGAGCCATTGCTTATATTTCCTGATTTTTTTTAATCAGATTAACTTTGCCTTCCAAACCAGCAGTGTAGAGATAGGGACCTTGCACATACTTTGTTACATCAATTGAAGTACGAAATAAATACATTAGCACCATCATAGAAAATGATGTGTTTGTAAACCTGGCTTTGTTTTTCATGAAATAAAATAGCTGCACATTTTATAATACTTCAAACTGTCCCTAAAATTTACTATCACTCATCTTTGGTTAAGTTTTGTTAGATTGCAAATAGGGATTTCATTGTTTCAGCTAAAATTGGCTATTTTCTACTGTATCAGTAATAGTGGGAATTACTGTTTTAAAAAACAACAAATGTATGTATACTGTGGAAAATGTGATAAAACTCTGCTTCTGTCACTTTGCACATTTTATTTGATTTCATCTCAAATGCCTTAATGCTTCTGAATGGTGCATCCTAAAAAGGCTAGCTTTCTTGTTCAGTCTCTATATTAAAACAGCTCACGCCCTCCTGTTGTTGGGATCAGATCCGTGATTATGAATTAGAACTAACTTTGCATGTGTAAGAAAGCAGGTGTATGCCCCTTCTTATTAAGAGCAGCAGGTTTTTATTCTGAAGAAGTGCAAGATTAACTCAAATGCTCGAATTATTAAATTAAAAAAAATGGTCAAAATGGGTAATTACCTTTCTTAAATTCACATTCTGAGTACTTGTATCTGATCAGATGTGGAAAGCAATCTATGCATAATAAACAGTGATATCGTTATAAATATGATCAGGAAAAAAATGAAAGCATAAGTATTAAATCCCAGAGCGGCTCTCATGTTTTGTTTCATACTTGCTTCAGCCCTGGGATTTACCGGACTGGATTAGGTGGAAGTGAGTATTCACTTCTGTCCTTCCAATTGGTTTTGGGCAGCACTTTTAGGCCTCACTGGTTTTCCCTTCTAATACTACATGCTTTTCAGCCACATTTAATAAAACCAGGAGGTCGTCTGAACGCAAAATCTGGTGCAGCTACTTTTCGGGCTGTTCACTCAGCACTCTGACTGTATTTTAGTATTTTGCCGTATTTGAGAATGACAGAGACTGTTTTAAAAGCCCCTGTACTCAAAGGAGCTTTCACGCTGACTTCCTAGCACTCATGCAGCCTTAGCACTTAGAATGGAGAGTGTTTTGTGTACTGATGTGCAAACAGCACAGCAGGTTGCTAGACAGCTTAACAGAATGTCCTATTGATCATATAATTGGTTTCTTTGTTCTTAACGTTTTCAGCCACCTGTTCTAAGATGACAGACCAAGTTCTTAACCACAGGCTTATAAGGTTCAAAGAGGTTTTACAGGAGCGCATGTCCCTTCATCCGTTGATGTAGGAGCTTGAACTTTCTGCAGTCCATATACATCTCTATCAAAGTAACCTCATGTTAGAGGTCCCTAAGTTAATGCCAACCAAAAGGTGTGACTGGTGCTCAGCCTAATGCACTTTTCTCTATAGTACTCCTTCAGTGTTAGCATGAAGAATTCCTGTAAACAATTCTTCTTACAAGGTACAGAACTGAGAAGTAACCTCTGTTTCTGCTGAAAATAAGGTATTTACAAAGGAAACTCATTCCACTTGTAGGAAAACAGGAGAAGAATTAATCTGATTAACTGGGGGAATGGTGAATGATTTCAGAGAAAAATGATGTGCTTTAGGATTTCTTCCCCCTTTTGGAGGGGGGGATGTTCTTTTTGTTCGTTTGTTTTAGGTTTTGGAGGGTTTTTGGCGATTTTCTTCTGCACGATTTTCCCTAACTAGCTTTTGCTTTCCTTTCCCGAAACCTTTGATGTTGTCCGTGCTTTTCAAGTTGACAAGAGGAAAGAGATGGAGGATTTTTTTTCTCATTCTGACAATAAGCCTTATTTTAGTGTAAATCGAAGCTCAGTCTATTTTGTATTTCGTAGAGAAGCTTGAACCATAATTGAGTTTAGCACTTTGCAGTTCTAGTACTCCTCATCTTTTTGATACAATTTTTAGTAAATGATGAGTATTTTAGAGCTAATTGTTTGTTCTACATTTATTTGTAATCCTCTGCCCCTTTGTAGGTTCGTGGAAAGTGTAGGTAGCATCAACTGAACAGAGAAGGAAAATGAACTATTAGTGTAAAAACAAACAAAAAAAAGGATCATGCTTTACTTTTTAAACATACGGATATGGAGGACTCACTACAGTACGTTACATAAAATACATTGGATCAGTGTGTTTAAGCATGGTATTTTTTGCAGTCTGCTTTACTGATCCACTTCTCTTGATTTATTGTTAACAAATGATTTATGAAGTTTGGGGGGTAGGGGGAAGGCTAGCAGAGGTATCGGATCTCATTTGGTCTCAGTATTTCTTTTTCTATTGTAAGGAAAATGTTTTGAACTTACTACTTTTGTTATTGTGTGTGTATTAAGTGATTTTTTTTTCTTCATAGTGATTTTTATTTTTAAGCAAATTTGTGATAAGTGAATAGCTTCTCTGACTTATGCATGTTTAAAAGCTTGTAACCTGTTTTTTTTGTTTGTTTTTTTTTTTTTTTTTTAATTTTGAAATAAACAGTGACTCCAATTGCAGAATTACAGGAATGGCTATGAAACAGACGCACGTCGTGGTAGAACAGGACTTGGTCATAGTTCGTACATTTACAAACAACTGGATACAGAACGCCAATCTAACTCCTTTGCTGTCTTGTCTTCAGCATGATCTCGCTAAATGAGCTCATTGATATGCTGACACCTGTAATGTAAAGCTAATGTTGGGACCAGAGGCTCAGTCTGTTGCAGGTGTGCAACTCAAATGAGTTATTAATTGGATGGCAGGTGGAACATAAATAGGGAGCAGAAAGGCTTCTGGAATGCTTGTGTTGTTTGAACTGCGAACTCTGCAATGGAAATTAAAACACGATGAATAAATGCTTTGGTTTAATCACTCTAAGAGACTCGTTGTGTGAAAATAGATTTTTACTAGCAGCAAGGTTATCTTAGTATGGGGAGCTCTTATTTTGGGGGATGCTGTAGTCCATAATCTGGTGATTTTTGTCTTGCATAAAAGTTATGGGAGGTGAGGCTTTAGGGGAGAGGTAGTATCTTTTGTTGGGCCCATTGTACAGTGTGTGTTGGGAGAATAGGTAAGCTTTGAGCTTAGCATCTCTTCACTGGGTCTACAGCCCTGTCATTTCCCTGAAAGCTGTATTTTGTTTTTGAATGTATGGGGATGTGGACCACTTCTATTAATAGTGAAATTCATCACCATTGTGAAAATGGCTTTGGTATAAATTAAAACTTCATCCCAATACTGCTAAACTTCATCTCAGTATTGCTGTGTGCCTGGCCTTTAAAAAACAGCTTTGTTTTCTTCTGTCTTCCATACTGCAGTTTCCAGTGCTGTTCCCCAATAACGAGTTTCCCCATCTCGTTAAACAGGGATTAATTGTGGCTGCACTACAAAGGTCTGGAAAGACTGAAGTTATTAATATTTGGAGGACAGGTTATATGTGCGCCAATAATGATAAGGGATGATTTGGTAACTCTTGATAATAGAACGAAGCTACCTTCAGGCTACACTCTCGATTTTTCTTTTTGCAGTTCTGAGATTTATTATGTGGTATGTGCCCACTTTTCTGACATATAAAACATAGCTGGTAGGACAAAGGCAGAGAGATTTTTATCGAGCTTGTTTTAATATTGAGATTGTGTTTGTCCTTCATTTTCCCACTGAGAGTAATTTTTCATCTCCTCTGTCTTCATTGAAATAGAATTGTCCAAGGAGGCCTTAACAACGTCTGATTTCTTATCCACGGGGCTTGTTGGTTTTCTTGGATTTTTTTGTTTGTTTGTTTCTTCCCTCTGCCCTTGTTTATGCGAAGTAGCGCTTTGACTCCTTGAAGTGTGCGTTCCTTGGCTAGGCTCTATTCTTCATATATTGCTATACTGTTATGTCACCAAGGGGGAAGTATTCATGTGTTACATATGTATTTCCTTGGAGTGAAAACAAAAGGCTAGCCATGCTACTAAACCATATACGTACGGATTAATAATTTGCTCATCTCTGCATGCTCAATTTCAGTAAGAGGTAATCTGTATGACTGGTTACTTTGTTACAATTCATTTTATTCTGGTAACATTCCATTAATTTTAATTGAAGTCACTCTGGCATAATGCATTGGTGACCCAGGGCTAGGTTGGTTCTGTTTGTTTTTCACCAGAGTGTAGCATTGCAGTATGCTCAAATGCTGTTATTTTATGTCATGGCTATTGGGTAGAATAAGACACACAAAAAATGAAGAGTCTTGTGCTCTTTCACATATGCTGAAAATGTTTTATGCAGATTAAATCACCTTTAAAATGCATGCTTTAGAAATGCACTTAGATCCAGACATATTAACACTGATTGAAAAGCAGGACTAAAAACTAACAGCAGAATAAATTATCTTCTGTTATTCAAATCCTTAGTGGATGCCTTTTTATCTTTGTAACCAGAGAAATCCACAGTCAATAAATGTATAGGTAAGAGTCAATATTTTAGAAAACATTAGGGGTTTTGGATTGGTTTTACCATGGAAAAGCTTGGTCATAATTTTAAAGATTTTTTCAATTGAATCTTGACATTTGCTTCCTCGGTGCTTAATTTCCATTGAAATTGGAACATCACTGTTTTCCAGAGACATGTGAATCCCCACCCAGTACATCCTTTGTACACAGACTAATCAACCATTGATAGAAGTTAGCTATTCACTGTCTAAATCTAGATAAATTAATCTTCCACTAAAAGTGGAAAATGCTTATGAAGAAAAATATTTGCATGAGGCAATATAATTGCTAAAACACTGGTTGTCAAGAAGACATCTGTGATATTACAGATGAAGTATCCATATTTTGATTATCTTATTCATGAAATCATACTGTTTTGTGGCTATTCATTTCCTGTTGTTTTCCTCTGTTACAAATCAGGAAGATGAGTTTGGGCAGCTAGTTTGCTTTGTCCAGACAGGACACACGTTTATCACATTTAAAAAATAACCTGGTAAAAGGTCACTGCATGAAATCAACATTTTTACCAGATTATTTTAGAAAATGTTTTTCTTCATTTACCCACCCCCACACCAGACATGCAATGGAAGTTTAAAACATTAGTTCAAATAAACTATCATTGGGACAGTGAGCTCAGTCTAGAAAAACAAAAACTGATAACAGTTACTAAATGTAACTTCTCTACCAGCAGTTGTGGTTTTGAAGCTTGCACATCATGTGATGGGTTAAGTCTTATGCTAGCTGTGCAAGGTCTGTATGGTCCCTGTAACTATAGATACACAAAATGTATTTTATTTTTGTCAGCTAAGTCTGTTTCTATATCAACAGAAATTTTGCAGCGTCATTAACTAACTTATTGCCATCAGGAAAATGGCTTTGAATGATGAAAATTTGATGTTTTACATCCTACCTTTCTTTTAATACAGTACCTTATGTTTGATTAAATAACCACCTGATAGTGGCGGAAACTGAATCACAGGAGGCTGAGGTCCAAATCTAGCTGTAAAAAGCCTATGTCCCACTAAATTTTAGGAAATTGATACTTAAATATCCATGTGGATCTGTACCCTAGTGATCTGCAAAGTTGCATAGGAAATGTGTGGCAAGACAGAGGACCTGGAATTTGTAAAAACTGAGTATAGTGCTAGCCCTTTAATAATACTATTTTTTATTTGTGGGAGCTTTGTACAAACATAACTTACAGCTTACCATATATATCATATTTGCATTTGTAGCTTCAAAGTACTTCACCTAGATGTGTGCAGAGAAGCACAGAAATACGTGACTACTGAAGAGATGGCCAGTTCTGTGTGCTGCTTCACATCTGCCTTCCCCAGAACTGGCAATACGCTAGTGAGGTATTATACTTCTTCAGTATCCATTTTGCCCTATTCATGGTATTGTAGTCCATTTTAGCATTTAGGAGCTTTCTGTGAGCTGGCTTAAATATTTCCTATTTTTTCTGAAGGCATTCAGTTTTTTTTCCCACAGTAAATAAAACTTGATTTGAAGATGCGTAACAAAAGTTACCACATCAACATGTATAGTTTATTAACTGGTGCTACTAATTCATGTAAGTTATCTTTAGAACATTAATTAGTGATAGTGATTTTTTTTTTTAATGCTTGCTAAATGTATTCAAGTGGGTTATGAAACTGATCAATGTAGACCAGTTCTAGAATTGTATACTAAAACTAAATGAAGTTAGCGCTACATAAATTAATTTCCTAATGTACTTAGTCTGGAACAAAACCAATAATACACTTAACTTACTAGGTCACTTCATTCATCACTTGATGAATGAGTACACAATTTGAAATTTGCTTTTAGTGAATATTCAAGCTAAAAAACAGTAGCATTCCCACTTTCATGCTAATAAAGCCTTAATGCTTATATATTAAGGAAGAAAATAATTACGTATGGTCACAAATGTAATGGAATAAAGAATAAACTTGTTCAGACTTAGAAAATATTTTATACTTCTTTTTGATAGTTAATATATCCATTTTTCTAACACAGTTTGGTAGATCCTATCAAAACAAATACCTTTTTAGACACTGTTGTATAGCTTACATTTAGGCTAGCTAACATTCATGTTTTGGGTTGCTTTGGTGTGGAGGAGGCAATCTTCTGTTGTATTACTTGCTGATTTCATACTGTGTCATGTCAGATTTGTGAGTGGTTAATACTGATTAGAAGTTTTCCCTATTTATAAATTGTGACTGAATGGCACTCTATTAAAGTGAGTACCTGGTGAATTAATTGCTGAGATGAAAACACAGTTATTCAGATGAGTTGATCGTAGTGACCTTAAATAGTTGATTTCCATTTTCTTAGTCTTTTGTTCCCCACTCTAGCTGGGGCTAGCTCTCAAGAGATGAGTGAAGGAGAGTTGTATTTCTAATTTACTCCAAGGAAATTTACTCAAAAATCTGTGTTTTCAGAAAGCATTTTTGAGATGGCCACTTTGAAACAGCTCAGGAGCATGTGGAATTTCCGAGGGGGAATTTCTAAGGGATTTCAGCTCCTTATGAACTGTTCTGCATGCTTCTGCATGTGTGAGTTCTTCCCAAGGAGAATTTCAGAAAGAATATGCATGATATGAAACCTCTGCTGAGGTTTTGATTTGCCTTGTTGCTCTGTACATGCAGTGACCATTGTCCATGCATGTTTGACTTCGGTCTTTACCTTACTCTAGAATGAGTTATGCAGTGGCATTCTTCTGTCTATATGGTTATGTGAAGTACATTGCAACCATCATATAGATTAAAAGTATCAACAGCAACAGCAAAGGATCTTCCTACATAATACTTTCATGAAAGCTCTTGAATAACAGCTTAATGCCTAGTTATGAGAGTGCTTAACATAGGCTTCATGCAAGTATTATACATATTATTTTATCCCTGTATATTTTGAATACTAGCTGTATCAGAGATATTAAACAGTGCTTTAGCTGTAATGGTCTATTGAATTTGTGCTTTTTAGAGAGTAAACTATTTTCATAATGGAGGGTAATAGCTCTGCTTTGTCAATCCATCATCAATTCATGAACACTGCAGGGTGTATGTGCAACCTCATGTTCAAGGAATTATATATGCAACTCCCATTATTGTTTGTTGTTCAATAAACAGCTTCAAATGACTAAAGCTGTGTGTGAGCTGTTACTTAACAGCTAAAGTATTTGCCAGAACTGTCATTGCCCTTTTAGCAGAGAGCTTGTTGTTTGTGAACGCTCAAAGCGGTATCTTGAATGAGATTATTAACTACATGGCAATCAGTTTTCCTTCAGTGTTAATTGTGCTGCTAAATCCTAGGATGCTCTGTTAAAAAGAATTCAAAAGTCAGTGCCACATCATGGATGCGTTTTTGTGCTTAAAAGGACAGATGTCAACTTGAGGGCACAGCCTGCCCATAAAAACTCTAATTTTGTCATGAACTTTACATTTACGTGTACAGGATGGATACTCGTGGTGTTTGTACACATATGCACCACAGCTACCTACTTTCACGCTCTTTCCTTACCCTCTCTAATATATGATCATTGTATGTTATGGCAGGTAGCCTAGGACTTATTGACGGGTTTCTGATGTATAAGAGCCTTTACAACACAACAAAAAATCCTGCTTGGTGCATCTAAGTCACTTTTAAATTGTATCAGGTTGTAGAACTTTACAAATGGAAAAATAATAGTCCTGTTCTTTCCCCCACAAATGTGCATGCATAGCACTACCTATAGTGTTTGGTAATTGGATTAAATATTGGTTCCCTTTTATACTCAGACTGTGCAAGCAGCTTGTAAATTATGGAGTAAAAATGTGTGGTTTGTAAATACCTAGTAATAAGCAATGTTCATGCATCCTGGACTATAGCAATAAAAATGGTGCTGATTTAATGAGTCATAAGCATTCCTGAGCTCACAAGAGGGTTACAGACAGACCTGGTTTTCTTGCCTTTGTGGTATGTACAAGTCTTCCTCTCCCAGGTAGCAGTGGGATTTGAGTGAATGCCAGTGATAGTTTAATATCTTGATAAAATTATGGTAACAGGTTATAGATAATACCTTTCACTCTGCAGAATTCCTAATTGCTTTTTGAAAAAAACATATTGCCTTAATCCTACAAATACAACTGTATTGGCAGACAAATATGTTGTGCAAAGGCATGGAGGAAAGGGGGTTTTCCTTCAAGGATAAAGGAACATAGGAGTGTTATGAGCTCCCTGCTATCCACCAGGGCATCTGTGAAATCTTGCATGAGAAGTTAGTTTTGAGGTGTTAGAAACTGAGTGATCTTTTCCCTTTTTTGGCACTTTATCCAGGGTAGCTAGCAAAGTGTTTTTATTCTTGCCTGCATTTCCTACATCAGAAGTAAAGATAATAATACGCCTTATTCTGTTCCATCTATTTGCAGAGTCAGTTCAGTAGAGTGGAGAAGGTCTCTTTCAAGACCAGGTCTGTATTTCAAAGTTGTGCTGGTATCACTGCGCAGGGGCTGGGGTTATGAAAAATTAATCCTCCCTCTTAGAAATCATGTTGTTAAACTTCTCTCTATGAAGGATTCTAACCTAGTGTTTTTCCATCGTAGTTCTGTTACGAAATTAAATATTTCCTTCCAAACATGGAAGGAAAACGTTAGCAGTCTTTCAAATCAAAATATAATCGCATCTTCCTGATTTCAAAGACTATCCCTCTCAGCTAATCTCATTAATTATCCCAGACAGGTGTTTTTCAACAGAAGTTCCTTCTTGCATTATCTCTTCTTCTGTAGCCTCCTACATAGGCTAATGAAGCTCCAGTGATGTCTCTGGAACAATGGAGCAATTTATATAACTCCAGGTTGGAGAGACCAAATAAGGAATCGTAATTGAGGAAGGGCACTGAAGAGAGGCTGTGGGAGCAAGGATCTTCTGTCCGTGTAAAGAGATATTTCATTATTAGCGATTAAGGAGGAAGCATCATGGAGCCAAAAAGAAAGTAGCTTTGCTGAAAAATTTTCTTTGATAGTTTATTGATATGCAGACACTGCTCTATGAAAGGACCACAGACCTCATTACTGTGGCCTTTACATCCTCTAGTTAATGGAGTGTAGGTTTGTATTAAGAGAAAGAAACTGGCGTTACCTCCAAACAGGTCTTACAGTAAGTCACTTAGCCTGTTTCTTTAAAAAGCTCCTGAGTACAATTTATAACTGCATGAATATTGTTTACTAACCCTCCATGCATAAATTGGATACTTCTCTCTGGAAATAGCTGCTTTTTTTGTTTGTTTGTTTTTTTCTCCATGCCTATGTGTTTCCACAAATATTTGATGCATATTCATAATTACAGCAAGTCATCTTTCATGTTTTTTTTGAAAACGGGTCCTGTCTCCTTGGTTTGTGTCTAGACAATAGGAATGGGGCAACTTTTTCAAGCAGGTATGGTAGCAAAAAAAAATATATGTAGGTGTTTTGCTAGGTTAGTTGATGAGAAGCCCTGCATTGTCTAATGGTAGTGTTTTTTTTACAGTTCATATTTGATTATGCCCAGATGCTCCCTAGTCCCTGCCTCTTATAAATGCATATAGACATTTATATTCTGAACACTAAAAAATCAGCAGAATTCAAATACTCCTTCCACCGTATTTGAATTAGTCATCAGCTATCCTGAAACTTCAAACCAGCTCATAACATTTTGAGTGTGAAAAACAGGCTCAGGTGTGACCTCACGTACAGGCATAAGTAGTTATTTTTCTTTTGTATTTGGCAAGGCAGGAGGAAGGAATGCAAGTATCTTCCCTGAAAAATCTGCCAATGAATAAAGTCGCTTCCAGCTAAGTTTAGGTAATTACCAGAAGTCATCTTTTAGAACCATAGGATACAGACAGATAGAGAGGGAGTTTGATATATTTTTTTGTCTGAAATGATGGCTGAAGACTCTTTTAACCTCTCTGAGAAAATAAATGAAAAATTTCTTTGCTGAATTTTTGATGTTTCAGTCCATGAAGTACCTGTGTAGATATTTTTCTGGGTAGGGGTTGACTAAGCAGAACTCTTAAACACACAGTAGATCAAGAATCCGTCACTTCTCTGGACAGCAAGCCCTAGTCACGATCTTTTAAATAAGGTGTATTTTAAGTCCAGGCTTCCAGTGGTGTGAACGACACTTGACTGCTATGTCTTCTGTGGTGTTGAGCTGAAGCTGCATATGCATAGAGCTGACCTCTGCAGTAGTTTCCTTTCTCTTTAGTAATGACTGCAGCATATCTTGAACCACTGTTTCATACTTCATAACATTAAAAATCCAAACTCTAATCTTTGCTAAGCCACAAATGAGTGTTATTCTCTTTCACAGGAATTAAAGAAGCATGAATGTGTTTAATCACCGAAATACAGATTTATTTGCAATCATGCATGCACATGTTGGTACAAGCATGGGCATACGTACATACACGATCTCTCATACAAGAAGAGATAATTACCATGAAGAATGATCACTTCATAGAGAAAATCCCCAAATTATGTTTTCCCAGAAACTAATTTATAGAGCGATGCTGCTTTATTCCTATCTTATTTAATAATTCTGTTAAATTTGGGGCTATTTTTTGCTCATCTTGACAATACTTCCACACAATTAAAATATTATCTTTATCAATGTGATGAAAACATTAAAATCCAGGGAGATAACGAAAAAGAAACAGGAGAAATCAATATTCATTTTATGGTGAATCTATGACTGTAATTCAGTGTTTTTGTCTGAAAATGAGTTGAGCATCTCCTGCACATATGGAGGTCAGAGACCATAAAAGTACTGTGCAAAAGGTTTACAGTGAAAAGTATCCATTTCTTTACTCTTTAGGAAGGGACTTTAAGATGAAAAGCACCATTTTTACTGCTCAGAGAAAAAGTACTACTGGGATTCTAAATTATACAGGAATATATTAATGTCACTATGGACTCTTAAGAATGCATGGCTTTTGTATAGATGGCATCTGTACTTCCGTGAAGGTACATCATGGTCTTATGGATCACTGTGAAAGCAAAATCAATCTCCACCAACTCTCTACGAGTATTAGGAATTTTATGAGTCTCTTAAAACTAGGTTTGTTGCCTCCAGCTTTAGCCATTTGACTGTATGAACATGTGAAAGAAAGGAATTTCTAGCCCATCTCCCTGCAAAGTCATTTTGAAATTTAAAGCAGGTCTCATCATTTTTGAACAGAATTACTACCAATGGATGTAGGGGAAAATCTGTTTGTCTTCAGTATGCAAATACTTAATTGTAAGCTAAGAATTTGAGAATGGAGGCTAAGACTATATTAGAAAAAACAATATTCAGAATTTAGTCAAATAGTTGCAGCTCCCTTTTTAAATGGCTTCCTGCTCAGACTTTATGCGCAGGAAAACCAGCTAGGAGTGTTAACTTTTTTTTTATTATTATTTGATCCGATGAATTCAAGCTCTAGGAAGGGGCAATTTATAGAAAAGGGAAAAAAAGAACCTGATAACTGAGTATATGCTCCCTGTTGCTTAGCTCTGGTCTTGTGTAATATTGTTTTAATATATTTGATATGTATTGTAATGTGGAGGAAGAAAGAAAAACAAAACCAGCCCCTTCTGACATCTTTTAATTTTGTTCTGCTAGGAAGCCCAATTACCAGTCCTTACTCAGACAAATGTCTTATATAGGAAAGATTGATAAATTCTTTGTTCGTTCATTCGTTTAGTAAGAAGTAACAAAACCGCAGTATGGAAGGTATTCTCACATCTAATTTGTCAGAGATGTGGCTGTTAACTACAGAACAGTAAGAGTTTTAGTTTATTCTTTTCTGTTAGGCTTACTTTCCGTTAAAATTATAGGAAAATCTTTTTTCTGGAGAATGAGAATGTGAAGTAGGTAGTCACTATTTAATACCAGGTAAAACAGACAGAAATAATTTGTTCACCCTTTTCTTTAGGTGTAATGTAACTTTTCTTTTAGCAGACTGAATGATCTAGTAGTCTTATCTCTTTGTGAACGAATGAAGAGAAACACAGCTGGAAACTAGTCCCTTGTTCACATTATGACTTTGTCTTTTTTAGGCAGTCCAGTGGATTTCATATGTCACAGGAAGAGATGAGGTTGATGTAATGTTTTCAGATCTAAGTTGCATTTAACATGCTCTGGAAAAGAACTAGAATTGGAAAGAATTAAGTGAGATTCTCTCACCACCGTCTCTGTGCTATCAAGACCCTACTAATCAGTGGTAAGAGAAATTCAGCTGTTTCAGGAGCTTTTTTTTAAAGTAAAATGTATAGGCTTTAATCGTCTCCTCAGACAAACCCATAGATATTTTGCTTTCAGTTGGATTTCATCATTTCCAGCAACATCTTGTTTACCATAAAATATTTGGCAAGCTTTGTATAAAAATACTTTATTGGGGTTCTCAGAAGGTAGCAGACGCAAGGAAGGGTACAAGCAAGGCTTAGTGCACTTACTTCAAAGCATATATTTTAATATGTAATGGTCTGACTGAACATGTCACAAGACTAAAATATCTTATGTACAAAACATCATTTAAAACCTGACTTCAGACAACAACAGATCTACTCAACAAATGTCACCAGAAGAAAGTTGAATAGCAATTTCTTTTATTCCTAGCAACAGCCAAGAAACAGTTTGCTTACAATAGCTAAGTGTAATTGGCAATCACAACATCATAAGCTTTTGGGTGCTACTTTAAAGCATTTGGGTTTCCATTTGTAAATGTAGTTTTCAGACTTACGATTTTGAGCTTTCTTGTACAATACTGTTAAATATGAGCGTTTGCCATGGCAACTAATTACGTATGTGTATTACTATAGCACTGAACAATGCTGGCAGAGATTGGGACGTAGTCTTTTGCTTTATGGTCATACTGGCTCTGTTCCCAAAGAGGTTATAGACTATATGGGCAAGCATGATGAAGTGTGAGATGGGAAGTAGAGAAAATGCCCAAGATCTCATGTTAAGACTGAGGATAGAGCCCTGGTCTCTTGAATCTGGTGCTCTATCTGTGGAATTAGTTGACTGCTTTAAAAAAAAAATAAAAAATAAAATTTGATACTTATGTTGCTTGGAACAGCTTGACCAAGGTCTCCATTCAAATTATGTGCTTTAAAAGGAAGCATGTGAGAGTTCTGGAGCTTGCTAAAATTAAGAGGTCTGAAACTAACATAAAAAAATGGAATGCAACCTTCGCTTCTCCCAGTACTTGTCATTCTGTAACGCATCGCCAAAAGAGTAAATATGAAGTCCTGCAGATGAGATTTAAAAAGGTCTTTGGGTCTTGATGAGGGAGACTCCATGGAGAAGCCAATACCCGGCTGACGCCTTTCACATGGGCACAAGAGCCCTGTTCTTTGAGTCTGCCAGGGCTCCTGCCATCCTGCAGGGCCGGTGACTGCACTTGCTCCTGCTGCACACCTCTGGGCTGGATGTTGCTCAGGTTGTGTTGCTCTGCTTCATCCACGTGGTGCATTGCAAAGCCAGTCCAACAGCTGACAGTCGAAATGGGGAAAGGCAGACAACTGCTGCAGGACACAGGACAGTGCTTGAGGAAGGGTAGCTTCTGAGAGAGGAGAGGAAAGCTTTGCAATGGAGGCAAGATGGATAAGGATTATGCGGAGGAAGAGACAAGAAACTTCGGCAAAGGGCAGGAGGGAAGCGCACCCATGTGATATGAGAGCAATGGTTGGTGTGTGGCTGGATGCAGAGGAAATCAGATCAGTTTTGAAGCAGGAATCGGGGAATGCCAACTAAATGCTTCAGGATGCTTGGTGCCCCAAAGTCTGGCTGTAAGCTCTTCGTGGCAGAGATTTGCCCCTTCTTGGGGAGTGGAAGAGACATCTATTGCATCACCACGTGCAATGGGGATCTAGATTATGTCTGTAGCTGCTGTAGTAGTAATGATAAATGAGGTGTTTTTCTTTCTGAGGTTCATTTTCTTTCTGTATCTTCATGTAATATGTTAAGTGTAAGGAAAAAAACTCATTCACTCAGTAAAAAATCAGGTTTGCAATCATGCAAACTGTAGTTTAGTCCAGTGGTTTTAGGTTAGACATTTATTTTTGTTTGTATTCTCTAGGTGTTTTTATTTTAACAAAATGATGTTGCCACTCAGGCTGACTAGGTGGCAGCAGAGCTCTTTTCTGCTCTTTTGTGCAGGTGGAGGACACAGATTTCACTGTCTGTGGTTAATGACAAAAAAAAAAAACAACTTACCCTTCTATTCCACTTGTTTTTGTTGGTCATGACCTAGAATAAATTAATAGTGATCTCACTGCTGCCTTCCTCATGTGTGCCAGACCAGTGGTCCCAGCTTCTTCCAAGGAAGCAAGCTACAGTACTTGTCTTTTAAAACACCTGTGTTACAGAAGGCTCTTCTCATCCGCACACAGAGCTAGCTTTACTTCCAGCAGTTCTGAAGGGGATCATGAGGCTGAATCTTTAGCTTCTTTGGACAGAGGAGTTTAATAAAAGCTCTTCTGAAGCTGTAGTGACAGAGAGGGTATAGGACAGGGTTGACAGCTGAGTTGATCCACAGCAGCCAAAAGGAAGTCTCGTACCAGTAATCGGAGATGCAGTGGCCATGACAGCCAGCACGGATAATCATGAGGAGGGTGTATGGTGCCCAGCAAATTCCAAAAATGCCCACAATGATTGCCAGTGATTTGGCCACTTTCTTGTCTCTAGAGAGCCTGAAGCGTTGAGTCATGCTCTGGGAGACTATCTTCATCCGTTTCTCTAAGGACAGAGTGGATGCTGAATTTTTACCGCTCTTTTTGTTGCAACACTTGGGTTTCGCAGAGCTCCCTGAGCTTGCTGTCAGCAGATCTTTTGCACCAAGGTTGGCAGTGGAGGCTGCTGCTTGTGCTTTGCTCTTAGAGAGGTTGAGGGTTTCAGCTGGCTCCTTCTGCTCCCACTTACAGCATTTCAAAGAAAGCTTTGCTTCTGGGCTCATTTCCATCTCTTCAGTGAAGGACTGGTTGTGCACTTCGTGGAAAATATCCAGGCGTAATTTGGTACGCTTCTGTATGTTCAGGTAAATGCTCAGGTTGAAAAACATTACACTGATAAAAGGGGTGAAAAACTCCAGCGTGGAGGCTGTCATGAGAAAATACCAGTTGTAGAAAAATTCAGCATAGCACTCCCCGGTGGGTATGATACTCTGGCCCGAGATATACTCCCAGCTGATAATGGCAGGTCCATAAAGCAGGAATGCTAATACCCATACCATCACCATCTTCAGCACTGCTTGCTTGATGTTGCCTTGCTGGGCTCTGTAGGCGACCTGCAATGGGGAAACCTTAAGTATGGTCACACACACCAGCTGGTTGAGGCTCTTCACAAATGAACTGTTAACATTTTTGGTAAAGTTGCTAGGCAATATCCCAGCAGTGTAATAAATTGCTAGATAAATCACACTCCTTCCAAGAAGACTTAGAACCCTCATCTTGCAGCTCCAAAAACAGACGTGGCTCCTGCTTAGTGGAAATGTACTGAGTTGGTTGAAGCCCAGCAGTCTGCTGCTCCCAACCACCTGCCTGAGTTGTCCCTAGCTACACTCTGCAACTCCCGGGCAGAGGCAGGCATTTAGCTCTTGCTCTCTCTGAACCCAGGCTCCTTGTAGCTAATCCACGTTGTATCTGGAGGCAAGGAAAAAACAAGCCGCAATGGATCTGATCAGCCCGTGAGTTGCTCATTACCTCCTGCAAAAGGCTGAGCATTTTCATCTCACCGTGTAGTGCCCAACGACCTCAGGGAAGTGCCCTGCTGAAGTTGGTACTGAGATATCCCTGGCTTTGGTAGCCAAGGAGAAGCTGAGAGTCCAACCACAATCTGCTTCTTTGTCCTGGAGATAATAAGTCCCTGTAAGTTAGTAATAGGTCTGCTTACCTCGCTGACTCACTTTGTACACTGTCCTGTTATCCGAGAAGGAAACACCTGCACAATGCAGTCTGAACCTTAAATGATTTAATTATGCCAGAATTAATAATCTGAAACCACAACTGAATTATGTATTTGTGGATAATTATTGCTTTCCATCACCAGGCTGAAAGATTCCTAATTTTTGGAAGATTCAGAAAGCTTTTAATTATTGCAGCGAATCTGGAGAATAATGCAGGGGGAGAGTTATTCCCCTTTCAGCTGCCATGACAGGACTCACCGCTCTTGTCACTGAGAGGAATCTGTCATAGCTAATCAGCACGATGTTGAAGACTGAAGAGGTGCAGAGCAGGTAATCAACTACCAGCCAGAGTTTGCAGAGGCTTCTCCCGAAGATCCATCTCCCTGTCAGCACATAGGGCACGTACAAGGGAATGCAGAAGGCACCTGCAACCGGAGGGGTTCATTTACACTGAAGTACGGGAGCCTGCGCGGCGGCCGCCCCCCGGGGGAGGCCACAGGCGCCGGGGCGACCTCGCAAGAGCCCCGGTGCCCGTGTGCTGCTGCTGCCCGGCTCTCCTCGCCCTAGCGCCTGGAGGGAGCGCCGGCGGAGCTGCGGGCACGGCCCCTGCGGCGCCCCGGTGCCGCGGGTCGGGGTGGCAGAGCTGCGGCCGCCGGGGGCGT
>VXAA01004407.1:397945-423619 GCA_013399115.1 Anseranas semipalmata | reverse complement strand
CGTCCCCCTCGAGCATCCTTTCATTCCTCTTGCCCCCCTAAACCGAGAGCAGTGCTGAATCCCTCCAGAGTATCCCTGCATTTCCCCCCAGGAACATCTCTGTATCTCCCCAAAGCATCCCCCTAGAGACATGGGGAGTGCTTGTGGTCCCTGCCTCGAGGTCTCTGCCTCAATGGCGGGGAGTGAAGGTAAAGGCTTAATTTGTCCTTTACTTAGAAGTCAGCCCGGAGTGCCCCTCCGGGCAGGTGGAGCAAGGGGGTGATGCTCTTGCCCAAGCCCCTCACAGGCAGCAGGAGAAAGAGGTAAAGCTGCCTGGGAGCTGCCCTGCTGCATATCCCCCACCTCCCCAGCGCTGAGCATGGCCATGCCACTCAGTCTGCAAACCAAGGAGTCCTTGCCCGCACCTCCCAGCTCAAAGGAGGTGATTAATGCTCCCTCCCTCTGCTTGTTTAGCTTTTCATAGTTAAGAGATTAACTTTTGTTTGAATACTTTTTTTCAGCTGGCAATACTCCAGGACGAAGCTCCTGCCTCTGTAGAACCCATGTGCGCAGTGCCTGCTCCGGACTGCAGGAGTGAAGACGTCTTCGCAGGTATTGTGGCACCGGGGTACAATCAGCTCACCACGCTCACCACCTCTGGAGAAAGGTGTGGGGAGATGCAGGGCAGCAGCTTTAGAAACCAGGGCTGGGGACCCTGGCCAAGCGCCTTTCCTTCTGGGGAAGTCTGATAAGTTGCGTACGTCTTTGAAGAACAGAGATCAAAAAAGCAAAGCGATAAAATTCTGCGAACCCGGAAACATGCATGAAGCTAATGCCCGGGGAGCTTTGCTGCCTCCTGATTACTCCCAAAGCTATTTTCACATCAGGAACTGTTACGGGCTCGCAGAGTTCCTCTTCACACCCACTACCACGGCCACTATCTTGATAGCAGATGTGGGTCCTGCTGGGAGGCGGCTGAAGGGGCTCTTCTCAATCACGGCAAATCACCCGCAGCCAGCGGAGCCAGAGGTGGGAGCGCGTCGCACGCAGGGAGCCCGCCGAGCGCTCCCTCAGGGGTGGCATTTGGTGGCACCCCGCCGAAGGGTGGCCTCCGGCCCCGTGCTGTCCCTTCCCTCGCCCGGCCCTGACACACCCCGCTGGCTCCCCGTTGCGGTTAGTGCTGGCACGAACGGCTTTGCAGGCAGCGGGCTCGGCCTGCGGCACCCGGCGCTGCGTGGCCCCTTCCGAGCGGCCCCGAGCGCGGGGCTCGGTCCCCGCCGCTGCCGCGTCCCGACGGAGGATGTCACTGTGTGCCCGTGGGAGCTGCGGGTGGGAGCGCTCCACGCCGCGGGGACAGCGGCTGGCAGGGACAGCGGCTGGCAGGGACAGCGGCGCGCCCGTGCCGGGCTGCCAGAGCTTCGTGCCGGGGCTTCAGCGCTGCGTGCGGGAGGGGCAGCGGCAAAGCCGGCTGAACCCCCACCGACGGCAGCTCAGCACGACCTCGGCGGGAGGATCGGAATTTTGTGTGTGTCCCCTCGGGCGGGATGGAGAACGGTGATTTTTTTTGGGGGGGGGTGATGTCTAATGAACCAACACACCACTTTTATTCTGCAGCTGTTCATGATCTCGTGTTATTTGTAGTCTCTAACTATTCAGACAATCATTAGTATTCATTAAAATGTTTACAAATTCCAAATGATTGTGTGCATGCTGCAGCGCTATCACTAGGAGCCGTTTGGTTTGTTAGCTGTCGTTCATTATTAAGAGTTTTCTCCATTTGAACAGAAAGCAGAAATCGTGCTTTGTACCTAAGGTAATTTACAAAGTGATTTGCAAAATGTAACGTGGACAATTCTCAATTATTGTTTATCCAGAGTAATTTACCTGGCATGTTAGGATGACAAAGCTGTGCAGACTATAGTTTTCCTGGTCTAGATATTTGTCTCTTCAGCAGAAGGACAACTATATATCTAATAAATTTCAGGAAACATGCTGTTTTGGTAATGAAACAAAGGAAATCACCCAGCCTAGAAGGGCCAGTTAAAGCAGATGACATATGCAAGCAGATGGTATGATGGTTAACGTTTTGACCTGGCTTACCCAGTGCATTTGTCACACGTAGATATCACATGTGTTCATAAGTGCTTATAAATGTTCATATAGGGTGTATTGATCACCCTGTAGTCATCCCTCGGGGTCCTCTTCAGGTCTAGGAGGCCTCCTGAGCCTCAGAGCTTGTATACCACTTACTCCTCATGCAGATACAAGAGCAGAAGGCCAATGCAGAGGTCCTAGCCCAGAGCTCCCTATTGAGCCCAGTTCTTAAGGGCTTCTGGGATGTCTCAGCTGGGTGTGATGAGGCAGTTGAAGAGCCACAATTTGCAGCCAAGGTGCGAAGGTGATCCAATGTTTCCTGGACTCATGGTTCAGCTACACTAGCAGACAAGTCCTAGAGGCCCCCAGGAAGGGCTGGGGTGAAGAGCTCAGGGGCAGCCCTGCTGCCACTGGTAAGCAACTCCTGGTGAGCAATTGCCTGGTAAGCAGTTCCTCCTCTGGGAGACTTCTGATCAAGGAGACTGGGAGCTCTCCTCCTCTTTATACTTCCTTCCCTACTTTATTTTTGAGAAGCATAGAGCTTGCACGTGAATTCTGCAGATGTTCTATGTCTTTAAAAACAGATAGGGGTAATACACAACTCTTTTAAGGCTGCTTTATACTGAAAGAGAAGTCTGCACTTGAAAGTTCAGATTCAAGCAGTGAGTGAATAAGGAGTGAATAACCCTCTTTTAAAATGGCTCTTCTAGGGAGTTTCTCTGTGAAGCCTTCAGGCTAAGAGATAAATAGGTTCTGCAGCCTCCTGATATTTAGGGAGCTTTGTATGTAATTTCAGAGTTGGCCATATCCTGGATTTTGGGCACTGCATAAGTTGTGTGTTGCCGCATCACAGAGTGGTGCCCCAGGACCATTGACTGCTGCTGCGTTTGCTAAGCCTTGCTGGTGACCATCACCTCTGCTTGGTAGTGGTTACTGTGGGGAAACAGGCAATCAGTCCGACTCGTGGAGTGTTTTGTACATGCTTTGTATGCGTATGGCTTAGTGCCACTGGCTTCTGTTTCTCTTGTTTATTATTTTAGTTTGGAGGTCCTAGAGGGACCAATTTGGAGTTTCCTTTGCACAGATACATTTCTTCTGTTCAGCATCTCATTTATGCTTTCTCTTGTGACTTGCAGAATTGCACATAGATCTGGACAGAGGAGGTATGGAGAAGTTCTGCCTTCCCAAGAACTCTTGTACAAATAAATGAAGTTTCCGTGTGGGCTGATTATGCTGACCACCAAAGACGGTGCTGTGATTTGCTCATCTCAGTGGAGCACCTTCTTCTACAGGCCAGTTTTAATTCTTCTTGTTTCTAAAATTTAGCATCCTGTAGTTTTATTAAATCCCCATAATCCCTATAATAATAATAAAAAATCATGGTTTTATTAAACACCCTGTTCAAGATGTTTTCCATGTAACACTTGAGGGGTTCCTTGATCTACAAGGCATATGCTTTAGACCATGTCAAATCTCAGCTGTTATACATGCATCTGTTTTGTCTTGGACCACTGTCACTTTGTCTTCTGGTTACCTCATACATTTATTTGCAATTCATGAATATCTCAAGATGACATATGCCAAAACATTGGATGTGGAGCACCACACTACAAATCTGTTTTCAGCTTCTTAGAAGAGTTGTAGAGATGCTGATATTTTGTTAGATGTTTGTTCAGGTTCTTAGATTTTCTTGGATGCTCCATATCTTTCTAATGAACCAAAAAATCCAGATGCAAGGAATTGGATTTCTCCCCTCTCTGGGAGGCACGTCAATATGTCTGTGATGAGATAACTTCGTTGGCTTGCTTTTGTATTTTTATCTAATCCACTTAAGTTTTATTCCATGAAATGTCTTTTTAGCTCTGAAGAGTACATTAAAGAGTTTCTTAAAGACAGCACCATCTTGGCCCACAGACCGTTTTTCAACGTAGTAAACCTGGAGCTGGGAGGATATTCCTTTATAGCTGGCTGATTACATATGGCTACATAATTGACAACATCTCCCACCTTCAGAGACTGTGATCTTTTACAAATGACAAAGTGATAATCATGCCTGAATCATTAAAACAAAAACACAGTCTCCCTGGGGTTTGTCTCGGAGAATACATGACCTGAAATCACTTTCACACACATGCCAGTCAAAACCAATAGAGATGGTCGCAACCAAGTTCTCTGTACAAATAGCCCCCACCTCCGTGAGGCAGCAGATGGCTGAAAAGGTTCAAAAATTTTCTGCCCCTCTATTCCAGGCACATCTATAATTCGGTGCTTGCACCGACGTTCTTGGCTGCAGCTCAGGAATCCTAAGGCACTTGACATCAGTAAAAGTGCCTCTGTTGTGGGGCACAGGTGTGTGGGCAAAATATCCCACCCTCGTGTGAGCT
Organism: Anseranas semipalmata; assembly: GCA_013399115.1. Taxonomy (NCBI): domain Eukaryota; kingdom Metazoa; phylum Chordata; class Aves; order Anseriformes; family Anseranatidae; genus Anseranas; species Anseranas semipalmata. Next base: position 419,162 of record VXAA01004407.1, on the reverse strand, counting down.
TAGCTGTGCAGGAGCACAGGTGTGTGCAAGTCTGTGTGCTGCTCTCGCTCACTTCTTCATGAAGGGGAGAGATGGAAGCTCCCATTTCTCCTGGAATAAGCCCAACAAAACCAGTATATAAGGTGCTAACGATGAGGGGGTTATTCATAATCCATACGGACAGATGTAACGTCCCCTGGATGTTGATCAGCCTCTTCCAACCCTCCCATGGAGGAATTTGCACTTTGGTTCAGGCTTAGATACGCATCATTGCAATTACACAGTAAGGACAGCTGTGTCCTGAAATCAAGAGATATGGAAATCAGAAGACACATTAGCAACAGGAACATTTAAAGGGAAAATGAGAGCTTTCTTGACACCTTCTGTTTGCTGCATGTCCATCTTTGCATTTTCACCAAGTCAGAGCTTTCACACCGAGCAGTTTGCTCTTCCACTGAGTAGTGAGGAAGTGCAGGGCTGGAGGCAGGGCAAGCCCCAAACCTCTAAAAGAGATGCTGTTATTGCTGTGAATGATTGTAGTTTTTTCCATTGCTTATTTCTGCCCCGTGGAGCCAGCTTGTCTGTGAAACAAACTTTAAAGAAAGAGATGATTTAATAACCTCTTTGTGTTCATGTCTTTACTGATGAGGGTTTAAAGTGCTCTGGCATTCACACAAGTATCTGTCACTATGAAACCCCTTCCTTTGTTTTATTTCTTTTTCTTCTGCCTTTCATCATAGGAAATGTTTATTCAGTTTGGAAAATCCCCTTTTTTGAGATCCCCTCACAAGTTACCAGCACACGTGGGTGAGGTTAAGGGCAGTGTGGCAGAGAAAAGAGCCCAGAGCGGCTAAGGACGAAATCTCCAGAGGAGCCCTTGAGCTCCTGCTTTGCCAGACCACCAAGCTACTGCACAAATAGGGAAGCCAAACCCCAATATGAATTTTTTATAGGTAGCATCAGAGGATACAGAAAATGCCAGGGTAGCATTTCCCATGCTAGAGATGCCTTCCAGTGAGATGCTACTCTTTGATATATAAAACAAAAACAACAACAACTTGTCCGTCAAAGTTGGGGAGCTGTTAGGACTGAAAAATAGCACGGCAATCCAAACCTGGATGGGACATCATGAAATCAGCTCCTGGGCATGCTTCATCCTGCTGCTGAGACAGATGTCAAAATGACTTCTGCTGAATATCTTTTCCTCGTCACAGTGCAAGGGACTTAATTGAGCAAGTTTAGTGTTGGATATAGAGGACGATGACAAGAATAGTTCTCAAAAATGATAAGATACACTCTGTGAACTCAGCTTTCAAAAAGGTAGGAACAGCACTAGTATCTTTGCTCTCAAAGTGGCACAGCACTGACAGCCATACTGCACAGCACCAGCAGCAGCAAAGCCACTGCGTGTCTGAAGAGGATCACAAACACTGGAGAAGAATTGCCTCCAGCCTGGGCAGGGCGTGTGACCACCTGTGTTCAGAACAAGTCCTATACTTTTTTACCTTTTTCTTCTTCTTTTTTCTCTTCCTCCTTCCTTCTTTCTCTCCGTTCCCACCTCTAACTGTAACCTACCAATCCAAACTCCCAAAGTGTAAAATAAAAAAACCTGTATCTTTTAGCACAGGGAGATGGTTGGTACTTGGACCTGTCCCAAACATCAGTGACTGTTTTTGTCTTCTTGGGAACTAACTCCTTAAAATTACAAATCACCTTGTCATCAAAGAAAGTCACATTTCTAGTCCTGTGGAAACCAGCTGCACTCCTGTGAGCATGAAAATGCTGAGTTTAGCTAGTCTGGGGGAGGAAAACACAGTAGAGCAGGATGAGTAATATGGTTAGTAATGAAGTAACTGTCTGATCAGAATTAACACCTGGTTCTTGCCAAGGCCAATTCAATATTGCATTTTGAAATGAAAATTTCAGAGCACAGGGGGAATAAAAACAAAAGTCATCCTGCATCTGTCAGCTTAGTCTGAGTTGGCATCAGCTGTTAAGACCAATAGATGTTTTCAGAGAGGGACAGCAGGGTCTGAATAACAAGACATGATATCCATATACAGCTGTAACCAACTACGCTGGAAACATTTTGCCACAGGAAGGAGTAAACATTACAGTTCTGTTGAAAAAATATCAGTTACATTTGGTACTCCATCAGGAGATGGTTTAAAAAAAGCAGGGCTGGGCTGCATTCCTAATACTCTTAGTGGCAGTGAGTAGAGTAGGTTAGGAGCTAAGTGGGGACATTGGAACAATTTCTAGTTGAAGCCAGTGTTGTTCTCAGGCAGATGTAAAAACAGAGCAGCTATAGAGAAATGAGCTGGGTTTCTCTGTACTTTGGCTGGTTCAAGCTGCAGAGCAGTGTGTTTCTTAATGTTTAATCAAACTTTATAAAACTTAATGACACTAAGCAATTAGAGGGGTAGAGTTTAAGCCCACTTACGGAGCCCATGATTTTCTTCAGAGCTACCATGAGGTTCTTACGGGAGAAGATCTGCAAATGTCAGCTCCCTTGCTTCCTGCTGGTCCGCAGGGGCCCAAAGGCAGGAAACCCATTGGTAACCTCATATAATATTTAACAGATTTCCTGGACTAATTAATTATATTACTTTATATAGTGACTAACATATCTCTAATATGTATCAAAGTTTAATTCAGTTTAATTCATTGTCACCAGCCCAATTCTCTTCTCTCTTACAGAGATGCAGCCATATTGATTCACTGTGTGCAACAGGGAGGAAAGCATAGCTCTCTTTCCTCCAGATGCTTTCCAAGCAGAAATACAAAGGCAGTTTTGCTCTCATCTCTGTGTGACTTGATTGAACCAAGGGAGTTCCTTCAGAGTAGCGCTGGTGTTGCTGAAAGCAGAAGCTGTCCCCAAACCCTACGGTCAGGTGTTCAGTGTCTTACAAGCTGAAAGGTCCTTCAAGCACAATAGTTGAGGGGCTTTTCTGTAAGTCGAGTTTTGGACGTGCAGTCTGGAACTTACTTCACAAGCATATTCAGCTGTAGAAGCAACGCAGCACGGAAGTAGAAGTAGTTCTGTACAGCCCGAAAGAGCAGAAGGCAAACAAGACCTTTGTTGCTAAGATCAGGAAAATCAGAAGTCTAGCTAGCTTTAACTCTGGTTTCTTTGATCATTGGACTTCTGCAAGACCCTGATAATGAAGCCTGTTGTCTCCAGGCTGCTGGACAGTGTCTAGCCAACAGAGACTGAAGCTTCTTGTTGTTCAGCTCCCCAGCAGCCTCTGTGAAATGTTCCAGTTGAGTCCAGGTCATATAGAGAGCACTCTCATTCACCAAAGACCCCTCTTTGTGAGAGGGTGAAGGCATTAGTACATGCAGAGCATTCTTTGCTGTTCTAGGTTGGGCTACACATCCTGGGGATAAGGCGCTCCTCATCTGAACCAGAAAAGTTTCCTGTTTGAATGCAGACCCTGAAAATGATCTGACACTGTACGCACTGAGCCCTGAGATCGGTACATGGGTCCCCCACAGCCAAAAGGAAAGAGGGAGCAAAGGCAACGTTGGATTTAGGCTGCCCCTTCGTAGGGTGGAGGCTGTTGTGAAAGATCTGCTTGGAGGAGGCTCCCGGCTTGTCACCAGTGACCTCTGTGATGGCTGGAGGCATTGTCTGAAGTGTGCAGGTTGACCCTGAGAGTGGAAGACAGGGCATCAAAAACTCCACTCTGCTGCCCAGGAGGACAGGAAGGAGAAGCCAGGGAGGTGCAAGCGGAGATGCAGACAGAATTGGCTTGGCTGGACTGAAGCTGCCTTTGCACCCCCTGTCCAAAATGTCACTGTATAGTCATGTGCTGTGACCAGCACCTTTGTCAGAAGGGCTCACCTGGTCACCGGGGTGCACCTGCACATCCGTCTCCTGAGGGTGAAGGGCAGGCAAAAGTCACTGAAGACGCTGCTGTCGTCACTCTTAGCAGGTCTGCAGGAATTTTAAGTGGCTGTGCTGCTAAAAGCACCTTCAAGGGCGATCTGTGAAAGGCATTGCACTGTAAAGTCCAGCAGCTCTGTAGTCAGTTACCAAAGCACATTTCCTTCAAAGGAAGATATCCTTCCTGCCTAGAGAGGAATACGTCCATCTGTCCTTTCAGCCCTCATCGGCTCTGCTGGATTCCCTGTCCCACCCCCCGTGAGTCATGGTCACCCTTGGCTCCTCTGCCCTCCTTTTCTGTGTTTGAACAGGCCAGATCCTGCTCAGCTCCTCAGAAGTTTGCCAGGAGACAGCTGCTGCTTCCTCCACCTGCCCATTTCCTCCTGAAGCCTGAACTATGCTTCACTGGTCTCCAGATCAGTGTAATTGGGAAAGGACTTCATCTGTACAAGGACTTTCCCTGACTCCTGGCTTTTCTAATAAAAATGCCTCTTCTCAGCCACATCTCTGTCTGCTCATGATGATGCCGAGCCTGTTAGATCTGTCTAACAAAGGTAGATGGAAAATGTATTTCATACTGAGCCTCAGCGTGCCTAATGTATTCTCTTCTATTAGCTATTGCTCTAGGTTCTGATCTCTGATTCCTCATTTTTTCAGGCTTCCTTTTGATGTTTGTTATAAGCCAGCAGAGACTAATAGAGAATATGTCAGGTATCTGACTACAAAAGCATGGCAAAGAGGGATTAAAAGGGACACGGCAACAGGAGGAAGGCAAAGCATTTAGGAAGCATCAGCTTATTGCAGGGAAAGCAGCAACAATGCTCAGGATGTTTTTGCCTGTGCTGCTATCTACAGTCATCCCTCTTCCAAGCACACATACACATTCCTGGGCTGCTCTGGCCTCCAGACAAGCCAGTAATTTGGAGTCAGACTGGTGCAGAGAAATAGTGGAGGACAAAGAAACCAGAGCTCCCCTGGGTCCAGAGAGGAGCTGGAACCCTGAGCAGATCTGTTTATTGGGTTAGTTTGCAATGAATAGCATTTTAGCAACAAAAGCCACTTCACTAGCCAGCCTGGTGTTTGCCGAGGTTTCTGGCCTGTTGCATTACCCCTACTCTCCTATAAAGACAGGGAGTTTGCTGCTGCTGTAAATAACAGGATTCTCATTTTCCTTACTGCAGTTATGGCACTCTTCTTGTGAAACCACTCAGCTAAGCTGTCTCAGGAGACTCAGATGTATATAGCTGCTGCTGAACGCAACAGTCACTGTGATTTCACCGAGTTCAGAACATCCTGGAACAAATAATGGGGAAAAAGGAAAACTGAAAGTCCTCCCCCCTGCAATAAGAAATCAGGTCCTGCAGTGCTGACCCCCCCAGGAAGGGTGCAGCTGCACTGGAGGTAAGATGTGGTGTGCTGGGAAAAGCCAAGGACAAGAAACAATGTTAGACATCTCCTCTGTTAATTAAGGTACTGAATCACACAAGATGTCTGAAAACGCATTGTGTGGGAGCCAGGTCTTCCATCTGTAGCATGTTTGCCATTATCCCCCTTATCATTCTCTGTCTCAGCATGGCTGGTAATGCAGAGGTTGCTGATCTGATCCCTGCGCCTCCAAGGGATGCTGGTCAATCAGCAGTTTTCCTGTGTGCTACACAAGCCAGAATTTGGGCATTCTGGGAGCCAGGTCTCCTTTAAGCCTGCCTGATAATCCTGTACCTGATTATCTCAAGGCCAACAGCCACAGAAACTCTGTTTGCTCTGTCACTTCCCACACGTCTCAGTTGAGTTGAGGCTGTGAAACATTGCCTATTAGCAGGGAATGGGAAGCGAGAAATAATTCCCCACCTGTCTCTCTTGCTCTTCTTTCCAGGGTATATGAGACACTGGTGAGCTTGAAAATTAATGTCACACAGACAGAAGACTATGATGTGCAATTTTTCCATGTGGAATTAGCTAATGAAGGCTGTATTGGTGCTAAGTGGGTGAAGGATTCCTTGATAATTTGCTTAGAAAACAGAGCAAAGCTTGGAATGCCATACAGACCCGTAGCTGGGGGCAAGGGCGCTGGGCTGGGTGGAGGAGTATGGTCAGGGCAGCTGGGAAGGGAGCAGGACCAGGATGGCACTGGTCACCTTTGGTACTTCCCTGGTGGCTAAAGCTCTGCCAGAAGGTGGGGAGCCAGGATATTCACCTCCCCAAATGCGAGCATCCACAGCTTTCTGTCCCACCAAGCCATCCTCATGCATTGCTCTTCCTCTTTTAATTGCCTTTGTCTTGCTCTGATTTAACTCTGTGAGTTTGGTGGTAAGGAAAGGCTTACCTGTAATATCACATGCTGCTTTCCCCTTCTCTTTGTTTTCTGCTGTCTTTCTGCATTGTCTGACAGCACGACGTGGTGTGATGGAAAAAGGGAGGGGACGAAGAGCACAGTGCTAAATTAATTGCATTTGTTCAGGTACAAGATGAATTGTCTAACTCAAATCACAGTCTCTAATTTTGAAAATAATTGTGTGTAGAGGCACTGGGGTCGGTTCTGAGCAGTTTTTTGAAAAAGAGTTCATAATTCCGCTTGTTAATAATGCATCACACACAGCCGATGCTGTTTGCAGTGCCTACAGCTGGGCTTCCCGGATCCCCCTTGTCTGCAAGCAGGTTGGGAACAAGAGGGAGGTGATTCTGGGTAACATTTCATGTGACACTCGGCATTTAAGAATATTATGGCATTGTTTTAAAGCAATTCTGTCCAAGCTTGCATGCTTAAAAATGTGCTCATTTGTTTGCATGTGTTGATGTTAAACTTGTGATTTCCCCAGCCTGCCACAGCCCTTTTTTGAGCACCAGCACAGACTGGCAGGATTTCATATCCAAATTAATTGTGTGAAGTGCACAGCGTTTTGAAAAGCAGCTCCTAGATACTCTGTATTGAGCAAGAAATGAAATAGTTTGGGAAAGCACATGGGTGGCCATGTAAAGCAGCTAGACTTTACAAAGTTTTAGCAAGATTCAGGCCCTCATGAATGGAAGCAGGAAATGCTCCCTAGTTTTCCTTTAATTAGAATCATAGAATCATAGAATATCCCGAGTTGGAAGGGACCCATAAGGATCATCGAGTCCAACTCCTGGCACTGCACAGGTCTACCCAAAATTTTAGACCATGTGACTAAGTGCACAGTCCAAACGCCTCTTAAGTTCAGACAGGCTTGATGCAGTGACTACTTCACTGGGGAGCCTGTTCCAGTGTGCAACCACCCTCTCCGTGAAGAACCTCTTCCTGATGTCCAACCTAAACCCCCCCTGCCTCAGCTTGACACCATTGCCGCGGGTTCTATCACTGGTGATTAAGGAGAATAGGTCGGCGCCTGGCCCTCCACTCCCCCTCGCAAGGAAGTTGTAGACTGCGATGAGGTCTAATAATTGAATATGGTGATTATATTGAATAATCACCATAATTGAATTATGGTGATTAAGATTCTTTTTTTTTTTTTTCCTTAATGATCCTGGTTTTAGCAGCTCAGACCAGATGAAATCAGCCTGTTCCCTCCTGTGCTGGCGATGCAGCCCTGCCGAGGCTCAGCCGTGACAGGGGCGGGTGGTCAGGGCCGATGGGGATTCAGGGGACGTGCTTCCAGGAGCCTTTCTATCGCTCTGCTCACCACGCTCACAGCTCTGGTTGCTGTGTCAGGCTCACAGCAAGCATTTAGTAGTGGAAAAAGCAGTGCGAAGACAAGGAGATAGGATTGTGTCGGTAATTGCTTGGCTGTAATTATCTGCCATTGTGCATTCTGTTAGCTCTTCCTGCTTCTCATTAGCATAGAGTGGAGAAAATATTTAATTGCAACACTGTTCTGTATATGGCACTATCTGCAAGCAGAGCAGATCAAATCAGACTGCCTTGTGGGGAGGAAGCAGAGATTAGCTTCTACGGGGCAGCAGGGTACAGCTGACGAAAATTGAGAGGCAGAATATAAATCACTGGGTGTTGCCCACCACAGTCTGCATGTAAGAAGCTCAACCTCGAGCAGGTTTTTTTTCTCTTCTTTCTGCTGATCACTTGGTGGAGGCAGAGGCCCACATCCCAGCCAAGATCCCAAAGCACTTTGCAATATGAGACTGATTTTCCAGAGTCCCCACTTCAAGTTTTCCCCTATCTGCAGGATACGGCTGACATGGGTACAGAAGTGCAGCACAGTGGCTGCTGGAAACCTGTATTTGAAGTGGGTGCAGACTTTGCTGTACCTTGTCACTGTGTCCTGTGCGCAGCCATTGCACACTGGCATAAAAACGCAGCCCTGGGGTTGCACAACCGCAGCAGCTTTTGTGTATGGGAGAGGTGCAGGAACAGACTGCTCCTCCCAGGAGGCTGTGCAAGGAGAAATGACATTGCAGAAAGCACAAAAAGTTGCGTCTTGCAAGGGACAGTCTCTGTAACAGTGAAATGCAGTTGGTCACAGACTCCAATTTTATTGATGCACATATGAAATAGTGCGTATCTGTGCTGCACATTGAGCTACCAGAAGTGGAGGCAAAACCATCCAGACTTGGACCTGAGGTCTGGTTTCCAGCACAAAGAAAAAGATGCAGAAACTGCCCCTTTCTCAGCCCCCACTCCTTTTGCCTGTGCTGGGAGCTCAGCTCAGGCCATTATAGCTAGGCACGGACCAAAGGCAGCCCTGAAGCACAGGCTGCCAGTGCGCAAGGGGCGTAGGTGTCTGTGGCTGAGCTGGCACGTTGGTACCAGGGGATGTTAAGAGGCGCCTGGCAGCAGTTTTCCCCATGGCTTGTGCCATGAAGTGAGGATTTGGGATTCAAACCAATGCTTTCTGCTCCCAGCCATCCTCTTCCCTGCAGGCAAAGGAGCCATGCCCTGGCTAGATCTGTGCTCCCCATCGATCTGATCAGCAAGTGTGGTAATATCAACTCTATTATTCTGGCTTATTAACTCAAACATCTAAGTTATCCCACAGCTCCGCAGCCGCCTGATCTCCTGTGCTGATTCCCACAGCCTCCTCGCCGCCGACCTGAAATGCTGCCACCAGCGTTAGACATAACAGCAGACTTAATTAAAGGGTGGCAGCGTGCCAGCATCCAAGAGGCAGAGCTGAGCCGGCTGTGCTGCTTTCAAAGGGGCATTTTTAAAAAACACTGGAAAATAGCAGGGCAAGCCCTGCTGTGCCGATGCTGGTGTAGGTCAAGTATCTGTTTTGCCTCGGGTCTGGCCCCTGGGAAGAAGCGCTGGGCGGTCTCCGACCTGGTGGCTGACACCGCTCTGGGTGCGCTCGCAGGGACCTTTCCCAAGTGCTGCGTCTCTTCTCCATCCCGTCCCGATGCGAAAGTGGGGTCCCCCCATTTCTGCAGGCTGGGACAGAAATCACTGGAGCTGTGGGCTCTTCGTCCCACGTCCCTCTGGGTGTGACACCTCCGGGTGTGATGTGGGGGCTGCAGGGCCACTGTGCTGTGCTCCAGATGTGCTCTGGTAGGCCCCTGCGCTGTGCTCCAGATGCGCTTTGGCAGAGAGCTGAACACACAGACCATTTTCCCTGCCATCTCGCCTGCATCAGCCCCAATGCAGTCCTGTTAATTCCTCACTTTTTGGAGCCCCGAGTTTATTCACTTCTATGACAAAACGAGATGAAGCTTCCTATTTCCATGGCTATCAGGAAGCTAAACATCCCCTCCCCAGAGACGCCAGCAGGAGCGATGGATGGTGACCACCTGACCTGTTCCCCTGCCTGCGCTGGCTTGTCCCAGCCTTGCCTCTGAGTTGTCATGGCACCTGCCCCCACGGACCTTCCCGAAGCCACGCACACTCCGATTGCAGTCGGCGTTAGAACAATCTTGATGCTGGAGGATCCCCACGGATGGAAACTTGCTGTCCCTCATCAGAGCACAAAAGCATTTTTGCAGCTGTAACCAATGCGGCACAAAAGCGGGACAGGGACAAACCGACTGCAGGAGGAGGAAGGTAAAATCCTTGGGCACCACTTTGAAGCAGGCAGATCCCTGCGGCACATGTGCGTCGCGGCTCTAGTCAGATAACAGACAATGCCCTGATTATGGGAATGCATTTAGCATTGTGCACCAAATTGTGTGAATGCCTGTTGGAAAAATAGATATTCCAACAAAAAATGAAGACCGGAGAAAAAGAAATCAGCTTTTGGTTTCTGAGTCATAGCTTTGCTTTGCACTCAGGATGTGGTCCACTGTGTGTCCCGAATAATTATTAAGCAAGTTCTGATGGAAGAATTTTATTTACCCAGCCTCAAAAAGGAAGAAAAGAATCCTTAATAGTTGATTAGATCAAAAAAGCATAATTTATTTTTCAATAAGTGCTTTAGATGTAAGATCAATGGCTTGAGGTTGATTGATAGGAGCTGTTTGCAAAGACCTTAGATCTAATTGTACGCAGGCAATCGCACAGACTTTTCTTTGACTAATACGAGACACCATCCCTCTTGTACAGATGGGGGAGGTACCACAAAATAGCAATACTTTGCATCGGAGAGTTGCTCAGCAACTGCCCCATATTATTTTTGAGCTGTCCCTGAATACAGTCTCCTTTCTCTTTGATCTTCATGTAATTTTTGTTGCTGCTACTTATCAAAAAAAAAGACAACATTTTAAAAGAATTGCATCTCCATTTGCCACAATCTTTTTTTTTTTTTTTCAAGCACAGCAAAAGCCTGATGGCACAGGGGAAAGCACTACATTTCACTGCAGAGGGAAGGAAATTAAGGGCCATCTACTCTGCTAGAGCCTTCTGAGGGGTACTGGGGAGCCTAGGCTCCTGCAGAGACCTAGCCTCTGCTTCTGGATGGGCTCCATACACAATATTCAGATGCACAATAGCGGTGCTCGGCTTTTGCCACTGAGCTGCTGCACAGCTGGGTTCGGGGCTGGCCAGCACAGCAGCTGAGCCAGTACCAGCACTCCTGTTTCAGCAGTGTTTGATTAAGAAATGGTGATGAGTCGATTTGTCCAGGGAAGAGAGTGCCAGGGCTGGGATTTCTTGCTCCGCTGCAATTCCAGACCAAGATTCATGTGGAAGGCATTGCTCGACAGTCCTGATTTGGAAAGAGCTTTGGAAAGGTCTTGACAGCCAATTATTACCTCCTGCCTTTTCTGAGATAAAGGACTTTACATGAAGCAAAAAGTGATCCATTCTTGAGCTGCCCATCCCAGACCAGTGTTGTCCATGCTCTGGATGACACAGACCCCTTGCAGGGACTAGCAGAAAGTCTTCTGGTTTCTTAGTGTATCTGATCCTTTTCTTGCTCTCATTTGTTTTCTGGGACTACTACGCGCAAGCGGGTAACAAGAGGTTTGCATCGTGTTTGGGTCTCTCTTGGGTATCGCACACAGGAAAAGAGCATCAAGTCCCCACAATAGAAAAAGCCCTAAAAATAGAGAAGGAAATAACTCATGAATTTAAACAGCGTTTGCAAATGAGAGTCAGGAGCATCTTCTATGCAGTCTCTAGACAGCAGAGTTGTACAACTGCTGTCAGTCATACAGATTAAAACTGGAACCACTCAGCAAGTATTTGCACAGCCCCTATTTGAGCTGAACACACAGCTCCTGAGCCTGGTTACATCCCAGCTGGAGGATGTCATCAAGGGAAACAAGCAATTTCTTCATTTCCTCACGCTCTCAGAGCAACCACATTAGGCAATCATGACCTGGGCACCAGCTGCAGAGCCACGAGCTGGGGGTTCCTCCTTGCACGCTTTCCCCAGTGATGGGTGGCAGAAAGCAGCAGTTTTGTTTTGCTGTTGTTTGACCAGGCAGCACCCAAAAGTCTGAAACACATACCCTGAAACTTTCAATGCGAATCAACTTCCAAAGCAGCAGAAGAAAGCAAATTTATACATCTAGTAAAAACTTGGGCTTGAAAGGTCTAAAAATAGACTTCTTGCCTTGGGAATTTTAGCCTTGCCTTGTAACTCATGGTGCTGCAGATTATTGCATTCATAATTTAAATGGTGGATGGGTATAAAATTACCCGTGTGGGAGTTATTCAATTTCTGGTAAGTACATTTACATTAAATAGCGGCTGTGCATACAAAAGATAGGAAAAAGCCCTTCTACTTCTATTCACCTGAAGCAGTGAGAACATGTGCTGTCCAAGGCTGCTGTTGCAAGCAGATAATCTGTTTTTCTTACTGAAAACCTGATGAAGTTCACTATAGCTGAAAGGGCGGTTGTGCCTCCTCTGCCACTTGGCGTGGGTACTCTGGACTAATCCCTCTTTGGGCTAGAAAAACATCCAGCGCCGATCTGAGTACTGTCAGGGATGGCTATTTGTCTCATTTCCAGCTACTGCATTGTCACCACAGTGCCTGCAAGTCCAGAAAACCCAATATCATGATGTTCCTCTCCCCGAGAGTGTTTCTGTTCCCTGATCCTCTACAACTGGATAGAGGGTTGAGCATAATCAGGTCCCCCGTGTATGGCACAGCCAAGCATTTGCTCTTGTTCTTCAGGAATATTTTTCACACGTATGGAGCCATCCAAAGCAAAGTAGCAGAGGTTTCTCCATGGGGACTTTTCTCCACGAAGGCCTCTGTGCTGCGCGGAAGGGTGGCACGTGCTGGTGTGGGTCTGGCTGCAGCTCCAGGGGAGTCCCAAACCCAGAGTGGCCATGGGATGAGGCCGGATCTGAGTGCAGGGTTGGTCCCAGCAGGGAAGGCTAGGTTGCTACTTCTATGCTCACATTGTGTGGGCTGAAATCTTTCCCTGACTGTTGCAGTGAGGTTGTGGCTGTGCAGAGGACACACAGAGCTTCCCCAGGCTCCTTCTACGGGGGAGATGTATGCAGGGGAGGACAGGAAAGGGTGGGAGCAAAGAGCTTTGCTCTCCAATGCTTCTGGTCCTCTAGGCGCTCTCCCATGCTTTGGGAAAGCAATGCATGTCGCAGCTGGCTGGGGACAAGCGGAGGGTTTTGACACGGCAGAGATGATGGTAGGTGACGGCAAGCCTTGCTTCAGCCTTTGGTTTGGAGACAGGAGTTGGGGTTTCCTTCAAGGTCCATCCTTCTGCTGCTGCCTGAAATCCTCCCTGATCTCTGCTCTGTGCTTCTGGAATGGATGGTCTGTGTTCATGACAACTGAAACACTAATTTGAGGAAATGAGAGGCTAATTGATCCTTGTTCCTTCCTTCTCCCTCTCCCTGTGGCCCCGCTGCATTCCCTCTGCTCCTATGCTCCCAGAGCAGGGCTGTTTCTGGTCCATGTGAAGACCCTGCCCGAAGCCATATGGCTGCGTACGGAGAGGTGGCAGCCGTGGGCAGAGCCCAGCTCTGCGCCTGGGGGCTGCGGCAGTGCCGGCAGTGCAGCCACCTGCCAGGAGCCCTCGCCATCCCCACCAGCACGGCGGGGTTACTGGGGCACTTGCTTGCCAGACAGCCTGGGGGTTCAGTGGTTTTTTTGTAATGCTGTTTTAATTCAGACTGTGCAAGACTGGTAATGAATCACATCTTGGTCAATTAGAAGTTTCCTGTGAGTTCAGTCTTCTTGGATGTTATTCATGCCAGTGTAAATGCCGTGCTTTGAGCCAAAACCCTCCTGACGTGCAATTGAGGAGAGAGTACCTGTAAAATCTGCTTCCAAATAGCAGGGCTTGAAAAATGTCAGCGTGCTTTGCGTATGGAGCGGCCAGGCTGAAGAAACCCAGCAGAGGTGAGCCGGCTTCCCCTCCTGCCCTCCTGCCACGTCCTGTCCTCGGCAGAGCCGGTGACCAGGAATAAATCCAAATGTGAATCAGGCCCTGGGCAGCAGTGCCGGCAGAGTGCAAGACTCTTTGTCCAAGCTTCTCACTGCTGGAAACCCTCAGCTAACAGCCAGCTGGCAAGGCTCCTTCCTGCCTGCCCCGGCCGTTGGGGCTGGATGGCTGGAAAACAGGTTTGTGCTCTGCGCTTGGGAAATGGCAGGCAGGCGCTGGGGCCGTGGTGGCCGCACAGAGCTCGGCGACTGCGTTTTCCCTAGCGGTGGACACCTGCTGGCATCACAGCCCCCAGGGCTGGAGCAGGTTTGGCTTTGGGTTCAGGGCATCGTTTCTTATGCATGGAAATGGGGACAAGGAGGGGTTTCATTGTTCTTATGCTGGCAGTGCAAGGGAACAGCTACTTGTCAGCTGCAAATTCAACCCATCTGCCTTGATCATTAGAGACTTCTCATTTGGCGTTTAGCTCAGTTAAGGTAATAGACTTGTTTTTTTTCCCAGTGCCCAATCTGAATCTGTCTTACTTTTCAGTTACCAAATATACACACAGTAACCAAAATGATTCATTGTACTTTAATATGTAGAGTAATACAGTCCCTTCCTTCCCAACAGAGTCCTTTCTTCACTTCTGATGGCCATTCTTTTACCTAATAACTTGTTTTCTCACATTTTCTGAAAGAGCTCCGTTAGACAAAAATAATGCTGAACATCTAAGACATCATTGTGAATATCAATGAAGGTTTTTCTTTTCCTTCTGCTCCCTGTTCCTCCTCTGGGCTAAAAGCAAATACATTCAGCTGTAGCTGACACAGAAGCTGAAGAGGGAGGCATCGTAGTTAGTCTGCCTGTCGGGATCCCTTGTACAGCAGATGTCAGATCTAGAGCCAAACTTTCCAACTCCGTCTGGGACAGGAGCTGATTTTTTTTGTTCATGCTCAAATATTCCATCTATTTTATGACTTGCTTTTGTGGAATTTCACAATGAGACCCTTTTTATACTTTTCTTGTTTTAACCAATCTGCAAATTATTATCATTTGTTTGTGGAAAGTTTAGGTGCTGATTTTCAAGAACAAAAGATACTGAAGCATAAAATGAATGTGGATCTTATTTTGATGGATGTGTGTGAATTAGTGGTACTAATTAGTTCGTTCTAGTGGTTGCCTAGGGACCAGTGAACAGGACTTTGTTACATTCAGTACAGAAAACTGTCCCAGCAAGTAATATGTGCGTATAAATATTTGTTGGATCAATGGTGGTAATCTTGCAAAGATAAAGAAAATTACATGCTTAATTGATTTGGAACAGCCTATAGTTTATCAGTAAAAAAGCTTGCCATCCGCAACACCCACTTTTTCTTTTTTTTTCTTTTTTTTTCTTTTTTTTGCAGGTGTTACTGTCAGCCACAAGTGGTAGGGTTAAATCCAGGGATTTTTTATAAAACTACTGAACCCGTTCCCAGGGGTGGTACCTGCCTGAGCTCTGTGCTGCATGGTGAGGAGGTGGCACCCTGGGTGGGAGGGCAGCTGTCCCCATGCTGGGACCTCTGCCAGCCCAGATAGCTCTTCCCCATGCTGTGGGAAGTGTGGATGTGTCACCAGGTGTACTTCAAAATATACAAGAATGGTACATGCATGCCACAGGAAACACTCCTCTGCTGTCATTTCATCCACAGAGCATGTGGAGAGGGAACTGGTGCTGACTTGGGGAAACATTATGCTACTGAATTAATAGTATCTAATTCTATAAATAACTTAATGAAATTAATTTACCTGACATCAGCAACATCTCCGTATTACCTGGGCAGTAGAAATCTGTGTGACTTTCTGGCTTAGAGTGGGGAGTATCCAAAGGAAAGTATCTCTTTTGCTGTGGGCTGTGAGAAGCATCCCTTCTCCCTGCCTTGTGCACGCCTATCCCGGTCTGCCACTTGTGACGGGTGAGATCCTGGAGACAGAGATAAGTTACCAAGGAAGCACTCAGGTTAAATCTTACTCACACATCAATTCTGATCTTGCATCAAGAAGTATAATTAACTTCTATTGACTTAAATTTCCAGAAAGAAAGCATCATACAAGCTGTTGAATTAATCTCTGATGTAAGTGCTGCCATCCATAGATAGAAATTTGGTCCAGAGAGTACAAAGGTGACTTGCCATGCTGCTGGACATGTAGCTAAAACCAGACATTGTAATTAATTCTAAATAAGACACTCCTGTGGCCAAATTTGACAAATAAACCTCTATTAGGATATAAAGCATCATTGATTGCTGGCAGATAAACCGACGGCAACGTGATGGTGCACAGGCGCTGGGAAAACGAAGCATCCTCAGATTTGCTACTGAAACAGAAAGAGCCGAGGCACGTTGGTGCCCAGCCTGCAGCAGGAGCGGGTTTCCAAAAGTCAGGCTCCGCAGGGGCTCTTGTGGTGCTTCCCAAACCCTGTACAAATGTGGGGGTGATTAAAGCTGGGAGTCAAAGCTGATCCGTCCCCATGTTCCCTTCTGTGGAGGTGCAAGAAAAGCATGGACCTTCGTCCCAGGGAGGGTGAAACAGGATATGGATATGACCTAGTTTTGCACAACTGTTTTAATGCTGAGCACAGCCTCTTGCTCATCTCTACTTGGCTCTTGGAGTGGAAGTCTCCAGTGCCAAGAGTTGTATCTGGAATTAGAAGAGTTCAGCATTTGGCAGGGTGACCTCTAGACTTTGCGAGAAAGCATGTGTCTTACGAAAAACTTTCTCGCTTACACTGGAAAGCCCCTGTGTATTCAGCATTTGGCTTTTAAGCTTTCGCAACTTTGACTATGCAGATTTTCAAGACTTTAGTTTATATTGAAGAGAAGTGGCTCAGACCCTGCGCTGCCCTCAGCTGAATGTGTGCAGCTCCCAGTGAAATTATCACTGAAGCGGAGGACACAGGCTGTTGTGCCTTTTCCTTTACATGCCATTACAAAGAACATGCTTATTCAGCCTTTTAACAGACTGGCTATTTGTACTTATTCAGCTTTTGCCATGTTCCTCATTATTTATGGATTCCTTTTTCTCTTGAATTGCGTTTCTTCAAGATTCTGGTTAAAATTCATGTGGTTTCAGCATTACCATGTCTTTCACTAAAGCCTTATCAGTATTACCAATGTCTGCTTTTTTAATGTCTTTTTTGTCTTAAACAAATTTATGTGACACTAGCTCTTTCACAATATCTTCCTTTTTTTCGTGCCAGCAGCTTGAAATACAGTATTATAGTCAATAGAATTTATAATGTCTGTCTTGCGAGATGGGACAGGCTATAGGAAGAAACTTTTATTATTCAGATTGTGGAATATTTCAGTGTTTCACATTTTGCAAAATTGTGTCTGCCTCACTTGTACCTGGGTGCAGCCTTCTCTCATTTGGGACCGACTTCAACTGCAAGCTTTCAGAGGCAGAAAGTTTCTTCCTATTCCATGTTTGCACAGCCTCCAGCACAGTGTGACATGGGTGTGCCATCTTATTACCTGAATAATCACGATTAATATTTAACAAGAAAACTGCATGACCGCAGAGAACAGGGTGGGAGAGCCACCACCTCCACCTGAGCCAGAGGCACAATGCAGTTGTCCGGGCTGGCATCTGCAGAAGGTACCACCTGAGGGGCAACAACCAGGGGCTGTGCTCCTCATTGCAGTCCTGTTTGCCTTCTTCCGAGGCTCGTCCCCACCACGCTGCATGACCCTCTTCTCTCCTGGATGCACTGCTCGTGGCATTTCCCCACTGATCTTGCATTTAGGGATGGTGTGTTTAATCAATTGTTGATACTTTGGGGCTTATCTGCCCAGACATATTTCTGGATTGCTATTGCACTTTCAATTCACACCCTCCCTTAGAACAAATTAGCCTTCAAGCATGGACAAGCCCCATGCTTCTGTGAAGTGAAGCTGTTTGTAGACAGGAGAGGGAGTGCTTCCAAGCACACTCAGCACATACCCACAAGGACAATGCCGTGTCTTTGAAACTCTCTGATGCGAAGGGAAACACCAGATTTGTTCTGGGTGTCCCATAGCACGGGTGGCTCCGGAGAAATGGTGTGCTGGGAGCCCCACTCTTGCTCTGCAGATGAGCACAGTGCATAGGAGGGACTGACACAGTGTCCGGCAGGAGACGCTGGAGTGCTTGCTAGAAAATGGTTTGGGTTTCAAAGTGCCCTTGCCAGGAGTCATCTGCAAAGAGCTTTCAGTGGCAGAGGCGAGCACTTGCCCACACATGTCACGACTGAAGTGGCTGCTTTGCAGACTCGCTCCCTTTGAAGAAGGAGAAGAGGCATTTGTCTCTGCTTACATGCAACTGGTGAACGACAATGCGTATTTGTGCTGTAGCATGCCACATAGAAATGGGATTATCTCTAGATCACAGGATCAATGTGTTTTGTTTTTCCATTTTGCCCTCTTTTATTCTGTTGCAGTTCGGGATTTGTAAATCTGCTGCAGTGACAAGGTTTTCTTGGAACAGTTTTTAAGTGGATAGCATTGCTCCATAGTAGGTGAACAACTGGTTTTATTACAGGCGGAGCTGATAGTTACACCTGTGCATGAGACAGTTGCTCAGTACTTTCCACTGTAAAACCCCATTTTAATTACTTTTAACATTGCAAAACTTTTGGCAGCAAGGCAAAATTTTCTATGCCATCTCCTTTATAAGGCAACTACTCTCTTCCCTCATTGCCAGCACAGGAGGGAAACAAATAAGGATCTAGATTCTTGTCCCTGTCCTTTTTTTTTTTTTTTTGATTCTAGATTGCTGGAAAGTAATCCCTACAGAAAAAAATTTCAAGTAGTTTTGTTTTTACTAAGCATGGGCATTTAGCTCAAATGTGCATGCCTTTAATTAAGATCTGAAAAGCTATAAAAAATCAGTACTCCTTAGTCATCTAATCAGTGGATTTCCCTTTCCATGATGGTTTTGGAGAACTCTTCTAGATCAGCTGCTTACTCATGACAATGGCCTGCTCAATCAGAAAATAATTTAAGTTTGTGCTTACTTTCTTTTTGTGTGCCCTTGCTTAAAAGCTGCAACAGGAGTATTTATGTACTAAATGTTGAGCTTAAAGTCTGGTGGATTGCTGAATAAAAACTTACTGAAAAACAAAACAAAACAAAACACCTTTCTGGGCAAATTAGGAAAATCTTATAGAAGGATTTAGAATTACACAGATTACCCTCTCCTCCCAGAGCTTTGTATTCCCAACAGATAAGTTCAACAACACCTGCCTTGCAACTTAGCCTGCATCATTGCAGGGCTAAACCGATGTGTGGGTGTAGCAAGGCTGGATCCAGAGAGACCAGCAGACATCCTCAGAGACAGCTGTGCTCCCCCGAACACTCCTGAATCCCAGTGTGTGTGAGAAATTCTCCATGGAGATTTTATTTCAGAACTTACATTTGTTCCAGAGCAAGGAGCATTATCATTGTTAATTCATGTCTCACTTATTGTCAGCATGTGGCTGATGGCCAGGAGCTGTCAGCTCATTTAGGAATGAGTAATACTCCAGAATCAGCATATAGTGTGCCATGTAAAGTGCTTGCAGATAGTAGGAGGGAGCCCTGTAGCAAAGGAATGGTTTGTGTTTTTGCTATTGCGCCTCTGAAAACATACTCACTTTATACAAGTGCAGGTGGAGGAATAAACTCCATCACGATTAGGGTCTCTGCCTCCATTCCTACCTCTGCCCACCATCTGTCCTTGCAAGACTTCCTTGTTGTCTACAGCAAATAACCAGAAATGCAAAGGGTGTTCATGGTGCTGGGTGCGTGGCCAGCCTCTGCTCTGCAGCCGGAGCCCATGCGTGTGCCCAAAGCCAGGGCTGTCCCCTGAAGTGCAGCCACCCTGAGCGGCTCCGCTGTCCTTCATCCCAGCCTCGACACAATGAGTTGTGCTGCTGGCAGAGGTCTCGAGCAGTGATGAATTCCCCACTGGCCTTGTAGCCATTCCCCTGTTAAAAAGCATTTGTATCCTCCTCAGATGAAAAAGTTCTGTGCTAAAGAGTCAAAATGCTATATTTGCTTTGCATTGAGAAGTGTATTAATGGTTGGAGAAGATAATTTTGAGGATAAATATTTCTGTGACTTCTCTCCCTCCTTCGTTCCCTACAGTTCCTTATTCGGTCTCCAGCTTGTCATTCCTGAGTGTTTTTTGTTAACTCTTGTGCCTGCCCCTCCTGATGTCCAGGATGATTTCCTGCTTGTGAGGACGACAAAGCCTCCCTGGGCCACTGTATTGATGGGTCTTTTTGTCTTTGTGATATGAGACTTACTTCATCCAGACGGATCGGTTTCCTAACTCCTCAGGATGGATGCTTGTTATCTGTGGCTGATCTGCAGCACCTTGCTCTGTGTGCGCTTTGCATTCTGTTTAGTTTAGTTTATTGTTTTTTTTTTTCTTTTTCTTTTAAAGTCCTGGTGGCTGGTCCAGTGAGAATTCATTTCATTGTTAGCTTTCAAGTATGAAAAGGGAGGGCGGGAGACATTTGGGAGGAGAAGAGTTTTGAGTCTCTTTGATCATGAAAGAAACTTAAGAGCATGTGAAGGCAAGGCTCCTTGCAGATTCAGAAACTAGAAGGCAAATAAAAAGAGCAAAATAGGTGTTATCTAAGAGAAATGTTATGAATCAAATTCATAACTCCTGACTCATAGTTTTAATACTTGCATCAACATCTACAAATAGCGTCAATTGCTTTAGCATGCCAGTAATTACTCTGAAATGAAGGGGACAATTACGAACTTGCAAGTTAATTGTGTATGAACAAGTGCAAGTTGAGGAGAGAGAAATGAAGGCACCTGCTGGCTTCTCCCCTGGTAGGGCACGACTTTACCTTAGGAGCTCCGTTTTGTTGAGCATTTCTCTTGGATCTCCAGGTGTCCGTTAACCCGCGCAGAGCAGCAGGGCTGGCTGCGGCCGCTGTGCTGGACGGGCAGAACTGACGGACAGGGGGACGCAGCTCACAGCCCTGACCCTGGGGACACATGGGTGGGCAGGACATGGGGACACCAGGTCCTGCTGGGATGAAGGAATGGCCTGAAGACTGAGACACTACACCCAGTGGCCTGTGGGTGACACACTATGCCCCACAGAACTTAAAGCGTAAAAATTCTTGTGTGGTGCAAACCGAGTTGTATATGGAAACCACCGGGCAGACCGCGAGGTAGCACCAGGACACACGCAGCACTGAGGGACCGACCCCTGGCAGAGCCCCTACACCACAGCTGCTATAGCAAGAAAAAGTTGCTCCTCTGCTGTCCTTCCATCAGGAGCTGGCCTTGTGCTAGTGCAGTTGTGGTGACCTACACTCCCCCCTGCGGAGCCGGCTAGCCGTACAAGCGTCCCACAAACCCCAAGGCCGTGATACCCGCTGCGGCACAAACGTGCTCCGTTCGCGCACCGGAGGCCTCGCGTCCCGCCCGAAACGCGCCGGGTGCCCGCTCCGCGCAGCGGGGGCTCATGGTGCCCGCAGACATCTGCATAGCCCCGCCCCCCAGCGCGCCATTGGCCAGCAGTCTCCCCAGCGGTGGTGCGGCCCGGGACTGTGGAGCTCGGCGCCTGATTAGCATTCACCCCGCCTTCGGACGAGAGAATGAGGAAGCTGATTCGTCACTCGGG